>CM051028.1:12681200-12866200 GCA_027627225.1 Congeria kusceri | reverse complement strand
CCCCCCCTCTTAAAAAAGGCGGCATATTGTTTTGCAATTGTTGATTAGTTTGTCCGTCATAATATTTTGGCAGAACTTTTTTTTTCCTGTAACAAGCTACGGGCTGGGGACTGCAGTCACATCCTTTTACATACAAACGCTTGTTTATTGTGAATTATGCAAATGGGAAGCTAAGAATTTCATTGAAGCTGTTCCTAACGATTAATGGCAGATTAGCGAATCTATGTGTTTAAAAAATAATATATATATACATAAATAAAATGTCAATAGTCCAGATTGAGAACTTTATATAATGAAAGGTACAAACACGTTACATTGGAGGATTATAAATATATATAAAAAATAAAGCCAACACGTTTCGACGAAGCTCATCAGGGCATAATACAATATATCATAACGTCAAAATGTCATTGAGATAACGCCATTTAAATTATGACATCATAACGTCAACAATTATTATATACAATTTAAATAGGGTTTAAATATATGAATACAATAAATATATTAATAAAATATTGCTCTCTTTTGCTAACCTAGCTGACCAAGCTGCAACACTGTCCGAAAATAGGTTATAAAAAGGAAAATCTGAAATTTTGGTTCAGATGTAGAACACTCATCTACGTGTTTACTTAAAGGCATCTGTCGTGTTGAGGGGTCTCGCGATTGTTTTTCATGAACATATCTTCTATGTCCAAGTTTATAGTTTATTGCCAGTTTTTTCAATATACATTTTCTTGCACCCATTGCAGACTAGTATTAGTGTTTCAGCTAGGTTAGCGAAAGAGCAATATTTTTTTAGATTTTAGTTCATATATTTAAACCACAATATATATATATATATATATATATATATATATTGTGGTTTTAATATATGAACTAAAATCTATATATAGATTTTACTTGTGTTAATGTTAATCTGGCATTGATTGATGTAGAATTAGGTATCGTATTTGTTAATGAGCTGAATATTTAGTTATGATCAACATAATAACCTTACTTTGAGTGTGTTAAGTACTATAATGTGATGAGATAAATGGTACAGATGTGTAGTTAATGCTAAAATAATTTAATTAATACTTACAATGAATAATACGAAAGTCAGACCGGAACAACAAAGCAATCAGGAAAGTATATACGACATGAGAAGGAAGATAACACGATATATCACCACTCTTTGGTTCAGATGCTTAGGCGACAGGAACAAAAGTTTTACTCCAAAGCGGAAACTTTGTGGTTGTTTTTGTTTCGCAAACGGTTTAATTAAAAAGTGTAGTAGCTTACATTACATGCATGCACATTAAAATTGACAACGCAAACATACAGATACTTTATGCCAACCTTATGATTCTTCGGAGATCTCATTGGGACCACTGTAACGTGCTTTAAATATGGTTTGTACATAATACTTTGTTAGTTAGGACACATGTCACGACGAGAGCCCTCTGATGCATTTTTCAGTTCAATATCATGAAGAAAACAACAGTTTGGAATCTATATAGAAATATATCAATATATGTATAACCACAGACACTTTCCCATTTGAATGGAAATGCAGTTTTACCAGATCATATTGACCATTGCGCGTGACATTTTGTTTTCTTGAACACGTTACTTCGTGACATTTTGTTTCCTTGAATATGTTACTTCTAGACATATTGTTTCCTTAAACATGTTACCTCAAGACATTTTGTTTCCTTGAACATGCTACTTCCCTTTTGCTACATAACAGATAAGTCAGGAGTTGAAATGACACAGTTACAAAAAAGGCATTATTCAGCTTAAAGTTAACCGCAATTTAGTATCATACACAATTAAGACAAGTATATTTTCTGTCTCTCCAGTTTTCTAAGGAAAAGAAATTCTGCCCTCATTTGAAGAAAATCCCGATGATACGAGTTACATAGTTATGATGTCGTGAAATATAACATTCAAACTAAGAATAAGTAAATAATAAATTTAGGTTTTGAACCACGTCTTGATAATATATCAATAAAATGTACTATCACTTAATTAGATCTTCGATCGGAGATATCAGTTGATTGACAAACAGCAATTACTCGGATAACAAAAACTGAAATCAGTCAGAACAAATCCGCACGCTCCTCGTCTAATTGGGCTTCCCACGAAGTTCTTTCAAAAACAATGTTTGAGTAAACAGTTGGCACGTAAGCACCTGTCTTTGGTACTTTGTTTCTTTCCAAAAACTCGATGTCTATATCGGCATATACTAGTTGATTACCTACAACACATGTGCTCTGCAAAAGAAATTCCACATTTATATTCCCTTCATTAATATTCGAATGCATATTATACACCCAAAAGTGTGTGAATATTACGTTGCTGTTAGGTATCATTGCAAGTTTTGTATTTTCTAATATAACTGGATGATTATATTGCTAGTGTTAACTTAAATAAATAAAACGAAAATTAACGATTCTGAACTAGACAAATTCATAAGACAAAATATATACAACTGTTATGTATCATAATTATTACCCGATTATCAGCGTTAGACGTATTCAAAGTCTGCTCAATGTGCGCATAGCGAGTATCTATCTGTCTCATCGCAATCCCTGAAACTTTCCAAAAAGAACAAAGTGATATTAATTAAAACAATGGTACCCCTGCTTGAATTTCTTATTGATCATGCTCATTATATCATCATCACATTAATTATGATTTTATCGTTATTAATAATGTACTGGTGCAGTGCCTAAATCCGCCACATTTGGGGGGTATTTTACGATATTTTCAAAAGGCGTTTACCGAATGACATAAACATACACATAAATCAAGTATGGTATAATGTGCATTTACTGACGTGTTTTTGGTTACATTTCAAATACTTAGCAAATTAAAAATATCCATTGAAATTGAAGGCCTAAACAGTTTAAAAAAAATAAGCGTCGTAGTGCCTAAATCCTCCACCCCTCTTAAAATGTTCAAATTGCTCGAAAATACTATTATTTTATGAATTCTGTTTTCAAAGCGACTTCAATAGACAAAACTCCCACTTTTGTTTCTTAAAAGTTCTTTTTCTAGTGTTTAAAATAAACACGGTGATCCGAAGTTGCTTGGTGAAAGTCGTAGATCAGGATCCGTGACGTGCTTATTTCACATTTGATGTTGTTCTTATTTAATTGTCTATATTAAGCAGCTCGTTTTCTGTTGTTAATAAAATATTTTAATTTCTTCAAATGCTCATTTGAATTTCTAAAAATAGTTCTGAAAACTGAGGACCATCGTGCATGTGGGACAAATAATGAGGGGTTTTAGTAGCGAGACATTTGCGCTTTTTATTGTATGTAATGTCAATGCGTAATGGTTATTTTTATGTTGAAAATGCTCACATTTGACATAATATTATACACGATAATTTAATTTAATCATGGACACTATGCGTGGCCTCAAAATTGCGCATGCGCAGTATGAAATAGATTCCCTGCATTTAGGGGTTATGTACATAATAATAGGATTAAATATTCATTTATGCACAAATCAAGATGAAAACTCGTCAGCGTTGTTGAGGGAAGTATCTTATTGATCGAGATCAACAAAATAGAAATCGCCGGTAATCAAACGCTTATTCGGATGGGGTGACGGATTAAGGCAAGTGGCGGATTTAGGCACTGCGCCAGTACCAGTTTTAATAAAAACCTGCATGTATTCAATCGTATTAACTATTTATATTCATTTGCAAAAAAAAATGATCAGTTAATATATTGTTTAAATCATCGACATATAAAATACATTTGTTATAAGCATTACCATCGGGAGCGTTTTCCTGCACCGGTACTAAGCATTGGTCTCTAAAATATGAAGAGGTACATGTCATGACGTTTGCCTTGCAAGAAGAGACTTAACACACCTTAGCTTAATTTACTGCTTATTTAGTTCAATTGCGTTGAAAGCCGTATGTGTAGTGATAAACTAGGGAGAACAAGTACATGGGAAATATCATTTGAGCGCCTTTCTGTGTATGTATCGCAGAAATTATGATCGTGCCGATTGCAAGGTGGACACGATATGTCTAACGCCACAGCGACTGTTAGACGCTTTTTTACAGTTTAAAATTTTGTTTGATCAATGTCCTTATTTATTAGAAGTACAATTTACTGAATATACATATATTAATTATTTTCTTCAACACATCTCGATCAACTAACATGTTTGGTTGTTGGGATTGTCTGGCTTCTCTCCCTGAAACATACAAATGACTGTACTAATTGAACACACAATTGTATGTACTCTTTACTGATCATTAATTTTGTTCTAAACTGTTTTGTCACGAGATATACATAATTTTTTCACAATATTTCGTATTCTCGAATACCTCAATGCAGGGCATGCTGAAATATAGCCATTATAAAAATGAGAAAATATAACTTACAATTTCTGAAGATAGAAGCTAACAATACAGCGCAGCATATCAATAAAGAGGAGCCTGCCACAATCACCAGGTTCACCAGCAATGTATTACTCGTCGGTGCGTCTTGTAAAGGTTCTGAAACAAAAAGACTAACATGTTTTCTTGTAATAGATTGTTGTTATTAAGTCGGATGAAGCGGCGGTTTCTTCTTGATTCTAAAATCTGTATGCATGTAATTATAGACATATCCATTTTGCAAATGTATTGGACATATCATCAAAACAAAATTAAACATTGTTGTAGATGCGGAAACGCAGCTATCAGACTAATAGTTGAACAAACAACAACAACTTGATATGATTAAAAACGTTTTACTCATCGGTTTAGACAAGCATGGGTAGAATTATGAATACAATCTACCCCTTGTTTACAACGTTAATTACTTTTTAATTATGAATAGGTGTTATTATCAATGTTAATTATTAGCGTACATTTTTAACAAACATTTAATTACATTAAGTATGATTGAAGAACATTCTAATACTGTTGTTCCTGCTTTTAGTTGTTTAAATGTACTCAACCCATATAATAATAATTATAATAATAATTAATAATAATGATAATTATTGTTATTATTATAAATTACCATTTTCATTCAATAATTGTTATATCCCGCTTAACACATATAAATTGTATCCAACAATTACCCAAATATGTTTTGCATATTTATACACACCCGTAAGTAAAATTAAAACGTATTCCTCTTTCATCTGTACGGTAAACGTCTCACACTGTAGCTCACAGCCTATCTTTCCTCCTGCCATGGCTTGAGAAACGTTAACACGTATCAGCGACGTTATGTTGGTGACATTCTGGTCAGCAGTTCTGTGCAGCATTAAGTTATCAATGTCAGTGTACCATTCTATAAAGCACCTATCACTTGTGTCTACAGCGATGCAGGCAAGGTCGAGTACATACCACTCAGACCGTTGCTTTGGTGATTCAGGCCGCACCATATGCATAATGTTTGGGGGATCTGAAACACGAGTCATTTTATGAAATCATTGACTATAAAACTGTACAGGTGCGGTATAATACCATAATAGAATATCTTATAGATGTTTCAATGTAAACAATAGATGCAAATGCCGAGTCTTACATATGTACGTCACTGGTTCACTGGTACCATTTAGTTCTGTTTCCCCTACAATGGGAGTGCATGTTAAATTCTTGCCATGCCACGTCCGGTTAGCCGATGTCACAGTCAGTATGCTAGTATAGAGATTGTTGGACGCATTGTAAACACGCTGTTCCACATCCGACAGAATGGCTTGTCCCAAGGTCAACTGAAGTTTTGGTGACGGTCTAAGTTTTGGTGACGGTCTACTGTTGTATGAAACGCAGGTTATGTTCACCTTTTGCCCTTCAATCAGTTCAGGAACATGAAGATCTATCTCTGTTGGAGGTGCTTAGAAACATTAAAATACAAAGTGCGGATTTAGTCAGTATTTACATGTTGCTGTAAGTGTGTCGGCAATACATAGTGTTTAACCACATTGCAAATAATAATACCAAATAATTCCTAAAATATCCAAACTATTCAGTCGTTTCTAGCAGCTTAAGTATAAAAACTTCAGGATAAATATTGTATATCAATCAAATCAGTTATCAATAAAAAGACTATTTCAAATGAATGCAAATTGTATCAAACATCTCACCAAAAACGTATATAACAGCGCTGGAGTTGAAAGCCTGATCGACTATGTATGCTAAACAATAAACAGTTAGCAAGTGAAGTCGTTCGGATATCAACCCTGAAAAAGCGTATGGCTCGACCGTGGTATCCATCTGTAAAGGAGCTTTGTCAAAGCCAATCCACATCGTCACATTGGTGCTGTAGGAGGTACAGTTGATAGTATCGCCGGAACTGACACATAGACAGTCAACACACCCGTTAACGGTACATCTCGGACTCAGCACTGGTTGACCTTGAGGATAGTCATTGAATAAACACTATATTATGAAACTGTTTAGAAAGGTTTGCGACAGCGTAATCTCAGCTTTTTTAAAATATAGTTTTACATCGTTTAAATGATTTATGAGCACCACATAATAGGATAAATATAATTGTATGCAAGTGTTGGGTGAAGATCAAGTTTATCATGCTCGGCTCGAAACAGAATAGCGCTCGGCTAGCCTCGCGGTAGCCTGTTTCTCAGCCTCGCATCATAAACTAGATCTTTATCCAACACTCGCATTATATTCTCTTCGTATTTAAATTATAGCGCATAACATATAACCATAACAGATAAAATATGTACGCTCAATGTATTAACAGTTTATTATCCGTTAGCAGTTCTGACATAAATTGTTGAAACGTACGAGTATACATGTACCGGAACACTTATGTAACACAATGTACGTACATTTATCAACCATATTTACCAAAGTATATGTCTATGCCGTTAGTAGTGATGTTATGGCTGTTGCTTAGGCATTCTAAATAGTATTCATCGGGCGCTGTGAAATTGTAAATTGTGAGTACATAAGTGACATCCTCTGTGTGCCTTGTTTCTTTATAATGCGAATGGTTGAGGTTGATTATGCCCGTGGTTTGGTCATGCCATTTGCGATAGTAACTTCCAGGGCTTTCAATGACCCTGCTGCTCGGGTAATATGCGATCTGAGCAGTGTCGCCTGTCTGCGCAGGAAATTTCACCGCGAGCAATTCACCACAGTCGTTGTTGAACTCTACCATGAAAAAGAGAACAACGATTTGATGTTTTTGTTTATTATTCAAGTCGAATATTAAATGCTGATGTCAGAACAGGGTCCGATAATAAAACTGATAAAGGGAACGAAAAACGAAGCCATTTTTTGCGCATTAGTGTTCATACTAATATTGACGATACCATATTTACCTATCAACCATTGCGATACTTGCAATGAACAATTTGCAAAATAAAGATATAATCAGTTTAGATTTGTGGATAGTTATCATAGGCAATATATTTCGCGGTTCGTTATCATAGGTAATATATATGTAAAATAACAAGGAGGATGTTTATAATTCTCATGTAATTTTGTATTTAAGGATCATGTAAATGGTAAGAATTTGAAATATGAGTTTGTTGAATGTATATACATTTTTCTTTTATCAGATGTAATAGCTAACATGTATTGAATTTTAGAACATATATTTTAATTATTAATTTCGTTTTCCGAACGTTGTAAAGAAGAGTGTTTGTGATTAAACATATTTTTCATAACGATATTTTGTTGTAGAGATAATAAAAACGTTCTTCTGAGAGTGGTTTTCTAAAAGCATACTTCCCAATGTTGAGAAATGAAATGCAAATACATTTCCTGAATTGTTCGTCTTTTTTAGTTAATTTATTAATGTCTATTTGTTATTAAATAATTGTGCCTGTGTATGAAATGTAAAGCTTAACACATGTACAGACATAATACATGCCAACATACCTTGCAGTTGAAGCTTAATCAAGCTTGCAACCATTCCGTTGTATTTAACTTGTACAAATGCCCCTTGCCACTTCCTATCCACACGAAAGAGCTTCATGTAAAATGCTCCGTCTGTAACATATTTCGTGTGGTGGTCCTTGATATTTGTGAACGACGTCGCACCATGTGACATGACCTCCCATGTAATGTTTGCTGCATCAGTCTTTTCACCGAAAGGCTTAAATATGAACGTCACATTTCTTCCGATGAAAGCTGGTCCAACTAACGTTACAGTGCCAGCTGTGTTCATAAGGTCCGCACCATGTACCACTGGAAAAACTACATTATGCAGGCATGTATAAATAATGGTAAACAATAACATAAACCAAAATCATGTTATTGACCAAATGCTGGTGGTGCAGAGGTGGTTCATAATTGTTTTTAATTGCAAATCATCTACGTCTGAATGAATTTTGTTAATGATAGTAATTAATATGACGTTTAAACATGTTGGTTGTAAAGTTATTAATAACAACAATACCCAATGCCAAGTTGCTAAAATGTCTATTATTTATTGACTTCATACTATTGAACGAGAATCTGGTCAGTTTGTTCCCTTGATACGATGTTAACCTCGCCAATAAATTTCAAAACTCGTCCAATACGGAAAAAACTCGGCCAATATGGATAAACGCGGCCAATACAAGATTCAGCCAATAAGGATTCAGGATAAGCTCGGCCGTATACCAGATGGCAAGTTTGTTGACGCCATTTTTAAAACGCTTAGCATAATTAACTTTGCGCTTGGTATTTCTTACTAAACGTTTCTACATGTTGCACTCCCATAAAATAAAGTAAGGGCAACATTCGTACTTATGAATGTTTTGGACCGAATCTACCGAGTGACGAATCATGAAATAGAGACGACATCGACTACGAAAACACACATTTACTTCCCTTGACGTATTCTTCAATTTAGCGTTTGTTTATATGAACTTGATGAAATTATTAAATTATTTTTAATATTTGGATTAAAATTGGATTGGATGCACCTCAGAAAGGGAAGGGAATCGGCGAGTTAGCTGAGCGTTTGCTCTGTCAACTCGCCGACATCATCTTCACAAAATCAATGACAAGAGAGGATTCAGCTGAAATGAGGATGGTGGAAGGTTATCGTAAGGAATTTCAAAATTTTCTTAGATAATTATTCATTTTATTACCATCTAGTCGTGATCTTCTACTTTTCAAGAATGTCTTAAGTAGAGGAGCTATACTCTGGAGCATACTTGGACTTTTTAAGAATCTTTGTTGAATTAGAATTTTAAAAGTTTATTTTCTGGAGTCACAGTCTATTCTTTAGTCTAAGAGTGGTTAACGAATGTGTTGGTGAATACTGACAGGTTTGCCAAGACTCGGTCGGATCAAAGTGAATAACGATTGGTGGTGTTAAACCTTTTGCGACTTCTCGATATATTTGTTTTTAGCAATTATTCTATGTAGTGTTTAGTTGTTATATTTCACAATTGTCAGTTAAAAGAATAAACACATTGTTAATAATGTATGCTGGCAGTGTTGCATTCTATTTATATCGAAACAATAGTTATGATAGATCTAACTTGTACTATTAAAACTGAAAGATGCAGCATACTATTTCTATTTATATCGCAACACTAGGAACGTTGACGACTGACGTCACGCGCACATGGTATGTTTAGACTCCGCCCACTGGTTGGCAACAGGTGGTGGTCATAACATAGACATATCGAGATAGTGTTGAAAAAATATTGGTTATTTTCACAATAATTCAATTCAATAATTACCAGAACCAACAAAGGTCAGAAAAATCTTTCCTGGTTATATATGTTAATCCATTTTCATAAAAATAAAATGGTATCAAACTGAATCTTAATGTGTATGTTTTCACAAGCTTGTGCATATTTCACACACTACTCATCGTTAAATAATTTAATCCGGCGTTTAAGTGCACCTTTGTTTGAGCAAAACACCTGTTATCTCATAATGATCAGATACTACCCAGACAAGTAATTAACTAACAATATAGTATAAACTTTGATTCCAAGTGCCCTAAAGCCACAGGTGGAAGACGTATGTCTGGTCATTGAACAAAATTTACAATACCTTCATGGCATTTAGCAGTCATTTTCATTGGTAATAAACACGCAAAAAATACTTCAAATTTTAGCTCTTTTATAATGTATTTCTAGGAAAAGTATAAATCATATTTTAATATTGTCTTTAAACCAGTATTGCGCTACGGTTTGTTTTAAGGTTGATATATGGCTGATCAATACATTCGTTGTACTTGACAATGCACCTCTTGCCACTTTCTTTCATAAAAAAATAACACATGGACATTGGCACACACAATACATTCATATCATTACTGTTCTGGTACAAATTATTAGTATTCGTAACTAATTTATTATTTTTAACAACAGAAGTTATTTTATTCGTGTCTAAAGAAATTTAACGGATGACTTATATACGAATGATATAGCTTCGTTCGAAACATTGAAACTTTTTGTTTAAGCTAAATGACCAGCCCATTTAATATATTAATTTAGTTTATTATATACCAAAGTCTTTATGTGATGGGTGTTTTTTTAAATATTTTATTTGAAGTGTTTTAAAACATATTTCAGAAATTCTGAACGATTGATCGAGTAAACACATGTAAGTATGCATGTTTTCTGTATCTGTAACCAGCGCTTTTGCCAACTAGTCAGTGCGCATGCGCGAAAAATCCAGATTGTAAACAATAACAATCAACGTTACTATAGTTTTCATACTATTAAAACCCGAATATGCTGCATAATATAATAAGATTAATTAATAAAATTGTCATTAATTAGTTGAATTCATATTCGCCTGGTTATTGGTCTTCAGACAGCCGTATTAGCCTTCGGACTCAGACCAATACGGCAGTCTTCAGCCCAATAAAAAGGCCAATATAAATTCAACTAATTAATAACAATTTATTATTTACCTATAAGTAATATTAAAGTCCACATCCTTTTCGAGAAAACTGAACTCGCACTCGCCATCTGTGTGTTTGCGTTAGCCAGAACGAAACACCGGCATTATTGTTTTCAAAACTCTTGCGCATTGCACATTGTTTATATAACAGCAGGAAATTATTTCCTTCTAGACCACATGTGAAATAATGCATCTGTGTTGGTATATGAACATGTTTATATATAAAATAGTAAGGCGTCTCTATCCACAAACTAGCCATTTGAATACATTGTGCTCATTTTGTTCGTAGTGGTGGCATGATGGTGTATGTTATTGACGACTTTTAAGACACAGCAAAAACATGGCTGAAATCATACAAAATAAATACATTTCGAATATGGTATTACTGCGGTCATACATGTTTGGTGAATAGTATTATTTGACTACACCAAATGCATCAGATATATATTTAACTCACTTCACATTTCGTATAATACATGACTATTAGTATATTGATTTATCGACCATCGTGTGACGGTTTAAAGCTGATGCTATACGATTCAAGGCTCTCATTATCATAAACGAATGAGCTTGAAAACAAATTAGAAAAACTAGTCGATCCGAAATACCTAACCGAATACCTTGAAATGTGGTATTGTGTCTGTAGGTATATTAAAATAAACTACATAACAACATATTATCTACATCCATCTGTATAAAGAGACACATTACCTTGAAAAAAAAATAAGTTTAACCTTGAATATTGAATAGCATTACTACCAAAATGTAAACAATTTAATAACAAGTTGAAACCAGTTGGGAATCAGAGACACATGTGTATGTTGTTTTATACACGGGTGTTCACTTGTTTTTTGCAAGACCATATTTAAGTAGGTATTATTTTATTATCGAATGACAATGTGTTCGCCAAGAGCTCACTGGGTTTTTTACCAGATAATAATTTTACATCATGGTTTGTTGTCGAATAATCCATAGTCGGATGTTTAGAAAGAAACTATATCAGGAGTGCGTAGCTTAAAACACAGCTTGAAATTGACCGATTATCCTAATAATCGTGAAGATGTTAGGTATTGTTTGTTTATATATAATAATGATGAAACTGCAGAGACATCATCAGGAGAGAAACAACAACACACAACATAAAAATGATTAAAACTGGGGTCGCCGCCTTGGAATGGTCAATCCAAAGCATTTTGGGTTTAAACCAGTTTAAAGGGATGCCAAACCTCAAACTTAGCCCAGAATTAATCACTTAAAAGGGAAAATACACAATGGACAACATACAGGGTTTCAACTCGCCCACAGTAAAAAAGTAGGAATAAATAGGAGCTTTCTGTTGTTGTTTTTTAAAGTAGGAAAATGTGTATATTTCTCGTCAAAAAAGTAGGAATATTTAAAGAATTACCATAACATAGTTATGTTTAAATTGACTCACAAATGTAAAATAGCCTTTAATGTTATAACAAAAGGCAACTGTTCAGCTTGAGGACTGTGATCTACCCAATATCCTGAATTGCTATTATTTTTTATTTTATTTTTATTTTCTAACTTGTAATTCAAACATACCAACAACTAGCTCATGCCTTCAATAACATGTACACTGCAGATTATGTTACATCAATAGCAAACCAGCCTGCAATGTTTCACAGAGTTACTACTACCAATAGCATCAAGCACTTTGAAATCAATTGTCGTTTTTCATAAGTTCTACTCCCAGTTGTACCTGACAGTCGTTGCCAACTGTTTATTGGATTTAATGTCACACTAATCAGCCAGTTGTAATATGGCGATTTCCAGCTTTTCATGGCGGAGAAAGACAAAAATCATGCTGGCACATGGGTAGAACCACTGATCTTCTATAAGCTAGATGGGTTACTAAGCTTTCTCACTTGAAAGAATATGATCCCATTAAGGCTTGAGCCTAGTGTGATTTGCGCCTACAGTGGTAAGGGGCAAGTGATCAACAGACAGAGACTTTAACCCACATTAATATGTCTGTGTCTGTCAATTCTAACGTCCCTTGAATTTGTTTACACCATTGGGTAGGGAGGATATCAGGCTTATGAATAGGTGAATTCAGCACGACTTATCACAATTTACAAACACACGAGGATTTTTAAGATATTGGTTTGACAATTTCAAAATCAAGGATGGCGTTATATACCATTATTGAGATTATCTTTTATAACATAATGGAAACAGCACTTGGTAAATATTTAGATAAATCTTGATAAATAGTATTATTTTCAAAAATCGTTAAACATTTTTAACAGTAAGAAGTTCATTGGTTAATGCATTGCATTGCTCAGGTTGTCAATACAACTTTGTTGAAACTATTGTTTTGATTTTAAATTTAGGTGATAAAGAAGTATGCTACAACCTGTTAGATTTCTGTGGTAGTCAGGCATTTATCCCAGATTCTAAATATCTTATGTGGTGTATTTGTATTTGAATTAGCATAAAACATTATATGATAAAAGATCTGCATATACTCTACACTAGAGATTTTCAACTGGAAAGTGCACTGAGCTCCATCAGTTAGCCCACCATTTGGAACAAAATCTCAATTATATCAGATTCACTCTTCTGAGTACATGACAATTAACTTGATTTTAAATATCTTTTAAATATCTAAGACCTTTGGTATCAGGAAACAGTCAAATTAGCACATTGTCCGATCTATACAACACATCTACAAAAAGACTTTTTTTTTGTTTCATATAAAACATTATTTAATTCATCTTCAGTTCTGGCAAACTAAAACAGTAGGAATAATAGGAGTTCTTTTACGAAAAAGTAGGAAAAAGTATGAGTGAATCAAAAAGTAGGAAAAAGGAGGACCAGTTGACAGCCTTACAGGCTGTCAACTCGACCACAGTGAAAAAGTAGGAAAAAATAGGAGCTATTTTTTTAAGTAGTAAAAAAAGTAGGAAAAAAGTGTATTTCTCGTTAAAAAGTAGGAATATTTAAAGACTTACCATAGCATAGTTATGTTTAAATTGACTCTTAAATGTAAAATAGCCTTTAATGTTATAACAATAGGCAACTGTTCAGCTTGAGAACTGTGATCTACCCAAAATGAAGCTTTTCACAGATTCGTAATGTACGACCAATGTATTAATTAGGCCACTTCCCTTAATTTATATAAACGTACTTACTGAATTCATAAACGAATATGTATAAAACATACAACAATGTGGGCTACGTTTTCGGCATAGTCTTATATATTTCAACTATATATTTTTTAACTTTCGGTTGAATATAGTGTTTAATTCATTGTAATGGTGTTTTATTTTGCTTCTTTTATATGGAGTTAAACCGAAGTCATCTCGAATCGACATTGCACTATTCTGTCTCAACCTTATTCAACAAAACAGAAAACCCAGTTGCGCTTGAGTAATGTTTATCTGGCAACAGTATAATAAGAAAGAAGTCAAAAAATCTAGCAGATAAACACACATTTTAAGTCACCATACGAGCAAGTCGATCGAATCTTGAGGATTACATGTAAAGTTATTCTCATGCCCCGACATTGTGCAAGCACCGAGCTGACTTCGACACAATATTTGATCATTATTCGCTATAGCAAAACTGTCCATCCATTCATTTTTTGTCGAAGTTACCAAACCGCCAATATATTGTGCTTAGGAATCGGGAGGGAAACAATATCATTATTTTTATTTAAAATTACATTGCTGTTAACAATAATCTCAAGTATGTCCTTGTTCTTACTATTAATGGTCGTTGATTAATATATAGTGGATTGAAAAGTCAGTTGTATGTTCAAGGAAATAAAATGTCACGAATATTTGCCGATGGTTATGCATACAAACAGAAACTGAAATATCATTCAAATGTGAAACTTTTCTGTTGTTGTTTCTGTATATATTTCACTTAACGATTTCCAGTTGATTGTTAATTATTTTAAAATGATAAAAATGAAATTAAACAGACACTGTAGCAGAGGTCACTCGGTTTATCCAGATTTAATATTATATAGATACCTTATTTAAAGAATTAACTGCAATTTTAAGGAGACATCCACGGAATCATAAGACGTGAATAAAGAAACATATGTTTTCGTTGTCAATTTGGGTGTGTATACATTGGCGGATTTAAAGTTTGCGGACGTGTCGTTCCCCTCCCCCTCCTACGAAAAATTGTCAATTTTTTTTTTTTAAATTCCAGAGACATTCTCTCTGAGAGAAGAATAATATAGTTTTATCAAATTTCGTAGTGGTTAACGATGCAATGAAGGTTAGAACACGTCTATATTCTATACCAAAAAAAAAACATCAATATGATATTAAGCATCACTAATGTTATTGTTTTCAAAATGTATAGATTTGACATATGTCCTTTGGTAGGTTCCAACTTTTTCCGCCCCCCACCCCTCCCTCTTTAACTCCAAATCCTGTAACCACGCCTGGTTTACATGTAGTGTAAGGTAGCATTGTTAATTGATCCGTTTGCAAAACAAGTTTCCGCTTCTGAGTAATGTTTTCCCTTCGACTAAGCAACTGTATCAGAGGGCGTTTTTATCTTCCTTCTAGTGTCATTTGCAGTTGTTTATCTGCTTTCTTGTTACGATTTGAACTTCTGATGTAAATTATGTAATGTGCATGCTAATTTAAAGTACTTTAATGTAACAATATATCAGAAAAAAACCGCACACTTATAGTTACGAGCATTAGTTATAGATGACAAATATTGTAGACATTGGTGCATTTGAAAATGGAAAGAACCTTTTTTTATCATACCTCGTAATGCATATTACTTAGCACATTGAAATTTACATTCTGTGGTTGCTAAACTAAAACATTTTCGGCTTTGATGTAAACAAAATGTACTTAATGGGAGGTCCTGCTTTAAGGAACATCAACGTTTACAGAAATAATAGACAGTCACACACAATATGTGATAAAGCGTGTAGATGCAATTGGGACATTATCCTCCCGAATCAAAACGATTATCACGTCCGCGATCCAACATGAGCAATCGTATCCAAAATCTTGACAGTGTGACTTAGACTTAAAGCTTGAAACCCACGTTACAAACAGTCGTTCTTGACCGTACGTTGACTCTTAGACAAAAACAATACACGTGCCGTTCTGCCACATAGGGTGTGTGAACTGGATACAAGTTCAAATGTTTATTAAAGCTTTTTTCATGGTATATGGCCAGTTTTGATCACGTATAAATATCTGCGTGTTGTGTTGTAGTATTTCATGGTTGGGATTGCAATTTGGTAAAAAGGGGATGTTTTAATGTTTTTTTTATATATCTTGCTCATAATTGCATTTATTCCAGATCGTATTGTTCTTGCATGTATGCTGAAATGGCAGTAATACATAATAAGGTAGTTTAACCAGGTTGGCCAAATACTGTTTATTTTCCTTGTTGTGTATATAATTATACTGTTTATGTCCATGTTAATTTTTATGTCAATTTACGTTTCTGGAAATGGGTTCCCATTCCGTTGTAGGTCCATCCATGTGTTATGTCACACATGCTTACCTACTGATTTATAAAGATTGCTACAGACCAATAATCTAATTAGCCAAATCAAAGTTTATCCGGTTACTGCTTTCTCTTGGCTCAAAGCAATTGCAGACGCTAGGCGTTGACATTCTGTTTATGTTATAACCAACATTGTAAGTGCTCATGGTTTCCTAATTAATGTGTTTAGAAAATAAAACTATACATAAAGTAGTGAAATGTTTAAGAAGTACAATTTTGTATATTGGAAACAATTTGTATTTAATGAATAACAATTAATTGAAATACAAATGAATATGTTGCGAAAAACGAACTAATAACACTGACATAATTGTCCTCTATGTGTGTGACTTGTTATGTGTCATTGTCTTGCACTGATATTTGAAATGATTGGTCCAAATGATGTAGACGTTTTATTCCAACTTGCAATGAAAACAAAAGTGAACACGTCCCATTAAATAACATGTGTTTTAAAATTGTTTCGTTGAACACAAGCCGAAAGTTTATGTTTCTAGCGAACCCCATTGAACTCTGAATATTGGTATTGCTTTTTAGCTCACCTGACCACAACGTGCTCATGGTGAGCTTTTGTGATCGCCTTTTGTCCGTCGTGCGTGGTGTGTCGTGAATCGTTCGTCGTCAACATTTACCTTGTGAACTCTGTAGCGGCTACATTTGTTGCCCAATCTACTTTAAACTTGCTCCAAATATTTTTCCCAAAATATATCTTGGTCGAGTTCGAAACTGGGTCATGTAGGTTCAAAAACTAGGTTTTTAGGTAAGATTGAAGTAAAAGCTTGTGAACACGCTAGAAGTAAGTTCCAAAATGGTTCCGTTCCGTTGAAAGACATGGCCGTCAAGGGGCGGGGCAGTTTTCCTTATATGGCTATAGAAAAAGCTTGTGAACACCACACTCTAGAAGTCTAATTTTTGCCCAATCAACATGAAACTTGCTCAGAACATTTGGTTTTATGATACTTTGGCCAAGTTCAAAAATGGTTCCTTTCCGTTGAAAAACGTGGCCGCCAGGGGAGGGGCAGTTTACCTTATATGGCTATAGAAAAAGCTTGTGAACACTCTAGGAGTCACATTGTTTGCCGAATCAACATGAAACTTGCTCAGAACATGTGTTTTTATGATATCTCAGCCGATTTCGAAATGGTTCCGCTCCATTGAAATACATGACCGCCAGGGGGCTTGGCAATTTTCCTTATACAGCTATATTGAAAGATTTTAAAAGCTTGTGAACACTCTTGAGACCATATTTATTGCCCACTCTTCATGAAACTTGCCCAGAACATTTGTCCTCATAATAACTCGGAGGATTTTGAAACTGGGTCATGTGGGGTAAAAAACTAGGTCACTAGGTCAAATTCAATAAAAAGCTTGTGAACACGCTACAAGTTACATTTTGTGCCCAGTATTCTTGAAACTAGGTCAAAAACTAAGTCACCATGAGATATTTAAGAAAAAGCTTGTAAACAATCTAGAGGCCATATTTATAGCCTTATCATCAAGAAACTTGCTCAAAACATTTGTCCCATTAAGATCCCAGACAAGTTAAAAACTGGGTCAGGTGGGGTCAAAAATATTAGGTCACAAGGGCAAATTGAAGAAAAAGCTTGTGAACACTCAAGAAGACACATGTTCTGTCCAATATTGTTTACACTTGGTTAGAACATTTATTTTAATTATATCTCAGACGAGGTCGAAACTAGCTCATGTTGGGTAAAAACTAGGGTCACCAGGACAATTAAAAAAAAAAGCTTGTGAATACACATTTATAGCCATTTATAGCCCAATCATAATAAAACTTGCTCAGAACATTTGTCCAAATGATATCTGGGATACGTATGAAACCAGGTCACATGGGGTCAAAAACTAGGTCACTAGGCCAAGTTGAAAAAACTACACAATAGAGCCACATTTTTAGCCGAATCTTCATGAAACTTGCTCAGAACAGTAGTTCATTAGCCCCTCAGGTGAGCGACCTAGGGCTTTATGGTCCTCTTGTTATTATATATGAATTGTGTGCATAATTGTGAAGTTGTGCCAGAAATTAAATGTATTGTACTTTTTTTCAATCTTGAAGCCCAATATCACAACTATTTATATTCAAAACTATTATTTTTCGTAGTACCGTGCGATTTACATGCAATGTTATTTTGTTTTGTTATTTTCTAAACTGTTTCAAGGATGCACATGTATTGACTGTTTTGATAATTAAAAAAAATCATTTTACAACGTAAAAATATACACATTCCTCTCCAGTTGTAGATGACCAGGACATATTGTGGATGTGATAATCAATCGATAATTATTTGTCGCCACAAATGTCCATGAGAATAGTTGTTGATAAACACATACATTGTATATGACATCGTATTTTCACAGTGTTTGCTTAGAAGGTAAGAAAACAAACAACATTCCAGTCATCGGCAAATACCGAACCAGACTTGTTTATGTCCGTTATTGTATTAATAATGTACCTTCTCAATGTGTTGTTTATCTGAAGTAAATTAGCCCACACGCATGTTAATTTAATTAAATTTTATTTATCTCAACATTCTTTAAACATGTATGTTATAAATTATCAATAATTTTAAATTTTTAAATGCGTCAAAATCATAATAAACAATACCCATGTTTGATTTACAATCGAATATGGTATGTACATTGCAGCGACAACATTATCATGAAGGCAATCTACTTTGTTTTGAAACCGTAAATTTGGTTATTCGCAATATATAATTTCAAACCTGAATAAGAAGAGCAAAATTGTTATGCCTTACGGATGTCATCAATTTTAACATTAAATGACGTGCAAAATGAAAACACTGTTAAATCAACATATAACATATTTACATAGTTATTTACACTGTACATAAAGGAAATGAAATGTTTATATCGCATCAATAAAGTGCATTCTTCATTCAGAAGTTGACGGTGACAGTCTCATATATGTGGCGGCCCTGTCGCGCTGTGACCATACAAGGCCTTCGTATCGTGCCGGTGTAGCATCTTCGGTCTGTTATAAAAAGGTATCATTTAGGATTATTACACGATTTTCAAGGTTTTAACTATTATAAATTAGTTATAGATTATGCAATACATATGCCGATAATGCTTTCATAAAACTATCTGTACTACCAGAAATACAGTACTACGCCAATAGTTCGTACATGCTTCGCGGATGGATCTTCGGACAGCATGCAATCAGGATCAATTTCATCATACTGATTTTCGCTACCGGTCACGTCACTACAAGTTTCTGCAGCATGTCTGGTACCTGAAATGGGAATGTGTAAATATTGTTTATGTACATGTATGGAACATGTGCCCCAAAGCACAATGTGGCTTTAAAATATTATTGTTAATTGCATGACCTCACACTAAATGGAGTAAACCATAAAATGCATTACCTTGACTACACTGAGTTTGTTTGAAACATCTCGGTCTGTGAAATTTAGCACGATAGAAAAACAGTGTCAATTACACTCACATAAAACATTTAATACGTTACGAATTTAACAATACATATTATATTTCGTACGTTGTATATTATAATTGTTAGATAATAATTACAATATATAAAACCATTGTTGCATTTACTATTATAAAGAATAAATTCTTAAATGTAACAGAAAGCTATACTTAATGGCGCAAATACTTTGCAGTTCGACGACATTATGTTGTGCTGCTATGTCTGTCTGATGTGGCTATAGATATAAAATGAATAACTCTTTAAGCATGCATACAATCTGTACGACAAAAATGAACAGAATTGTTTGCAGTCAAAACGGGAGAACACACGTTTTAGGCGGTACTTATTCTAGGCATGGAAATTATACTTGTTGTATTTGAAACAAAATTGAACATTTAATTTTCTATGTGTTAAGGGAGGAAATCCGAAGGACGCTTAACTTAAAATAGCAAACTTGATAGTTCGAATTTTGATGTTATAATTACGACAGGAATGTATTTATTCCTTAACATACTGTATTAAATAATGTTAATAACGACATGTATTCATGAAATCCATTATGAAAATCCTCCCTTGATAGTTTTGTATTTTTAGGATGGTGGAAATTCCGCAGACAGTACAAAAAATATATATGTTTTGTGAAATGATGCTTTTGTCGTCATTTAGCCCGAAACATATGCACTGCAAAATAATAGATCGATAGTCCTGCATACGGTATAGAAAAAAAGAGAGTTATTGTGGAAAACCGCTGGTTTCTTGACAAATCGAGCAATGCTGGAGTATTTTGCGTCGGCATGACCTACTGCACTTATACCTTCGTCCGAGATTTTTTAATACAATACACATGTTTGGTTATAAATACAAAGCAAACTACGTAAAACATGTTTTTGAAAAAAAAACGCTCCTAAGCATTATGAGCTAATTCTCCTTTTGTCACGTTTTCAAAAATTGTCTGCTGTAGTCATTTATACAGCTAAGACAATCGTTAACTAGATCTTGCCATTGTGGCAACATGTGTTGGGAAAAGGTCGATTGTAATAACATTAAATAATAATTTCCGCATTTGCGCGGTTCGTATACTAGTTAGTATAGAACGAAACGTTTCGTCACGTAATATATTGCGTATGTAAATAAATCACAAATTATACATGCATGACGACAAGCTGACCGAGAATTGTCATGAATGGATATGCGTGTTTCATAATGTGAAATAGCGTTGACATCAGTACTAAAGTTTAACAGACCAGTTTCGCAGCGCTTCTCGACGTAGGTTCAACTTCTTCGTATTCATGTTCGTTCCTTTCTGTGACATTACTCAGTTCGGTGGTAGCTGGCTGGCCTTTAATTACAAATATGTCACAAATAAAGCTTCAAAAAAACTATTGAATTTACTGAATACCAAATATCATATGCTCTAAAAGGAAATATTGAACAGGGTTTTATTTACTGACAATTCAGCATGTCGCAAACACATTTAATAGCATTTGCATGATTACCGAATTCCGATTGCCCCGATACTCGGTGCTGATTTCGATCCAGTCTGCAATAAATAAATTATATGGTTATACATTCTTATATTCTCGGGCAAATAAATCGATAAGTGTATTAAATCTACTTGCATCGATATTACGCCTTAAATAATTTACTACCCATTTTCGACGTTAGAGAATACGGTACATTTGCACCTGAAAGACTTATTTACCTATTTAACCATAATAATAAACTTTGGTAAAACAGAACAAAACATACGGGCTTTCCTGGCGTTTCTTTGTAATGCACCCTGCAAAGAAAATATACACTGTCAGAAAATATTTCTTAATAATTATGTTAACGCTATTATTAAACATAAAATATACACATTCTGAATTATTTGTTTTTCGTAGATGCTATATTTGTTAACATCAAGGCGACTTACGCTTGCCAAATATAACTGTGGCACTGACAATGCCCGCAACTGCCAGCATGCCGCCTATGTTTATCACAATATACATCCATACTCTGTTGGCCTGTGTATTGTCGGAATTGCCTGTTGGGGAAACGAAGCTAATCAGACTAATAGTTAAACAAACAAAAACAACTTGATATGATTAAAAATGTCGTACTCATCGGTTTAGACAAGCATGGATATAATTATGAATACAATCTACCCCTTGTTTACAATGTTCATTACTTTTCAATTATGAATAGGTGTTATTATCAATGTTAATTGTTAGCGTACATTTTTAACAAACATTTAATTACATTAAGTATGATTGAAAAACATTCCAATACTGTTGCTGCTGCTTTTAGTTGTTTAAATGTACTCATCCCATATAATAATTATAATAATAATAATAATAATAATAATTAATAATAATTATTATTATTAGTATAAATTACCATTCTCATTCAATAATTGTTATATCCAACTTAACACATATAAATTGTATCCAACAATTACCCAAATATGTTTTGCATATTTATACACACCTGTAAGTAAAATTAAAACGTATTCCTCTTTCATCTGTACGTTAAACGTCTCACACTGTAGCTCACAGCCTATCTTTTCTCCTGCCATGGCTTGAGAAACGTTAACACGTATCAGCGACGTTATGTTGGTGACATTCTGGTCAGCAGTTCTGTGCAGCATTAAGTTATCAATGTCAGTGTACCATTCTATAAAGCATCTGTCACTTGTATCTACAGCGATGCAGGCAAGGTCGAGTACATACCACTCAGACCGTTGCTTTGGTGATTCAGGCCGCACCATATGCATAATGTTTGGGGGATCTGAAACACGAGTCATTTTATGAAATCATTGACTATAAAACTGTACAGGTGCGGTATAATACCATAATAGAATATCTTATAGATGTTTCAATGTAAACAATAGATGCAAATGCCGAGTCTTACATATGTACGTCACTGGTTCACTGGTACCATTTAGTTCTGTTTCCCCTACAATGTGAGTGCATGTTAAATTCTTGCCATGCCACGTCCGGTTAGCCGATGTCACAGTCAGTATGCTAGTATAGAGATTGTTGGACGCATTGTAAACACGCTGTTCCACATCTGACAGAATGGCTTGTCCCAAGGTCAACTGAAGTTTTGGTGACGGTCTACTGTTGTATGAAACGCAGGTTATGTTCACCTTTTGCCCTTCAATCAGTTCAGGAACATGAAGATCTATCTCTGTTGGAGGTGCTTAGAAACATTAAAATACAAAGTGCGGATTTAGTCAGTATTTACATGTTGCTGTAAGTGTGTCGGCAATACATAGTGTTTAACCACATTGCAAATAATAATACCAAATAATTCCTAAAATATCCAAACTATTCAGTCGTTTCTAGCAGCTTAGGTATAACAACTTCAGGATAAATATTGTCAATCAAATCAGTTATCAATGAAAAGGCTATTTCAAATGAATGCAAATTGTATCAAACATCTCACCAAAAACGTATATAACAGCGCTGGAGTTGAAAGCCTGATCGATTATGTATGATAAACAATAAACAGTTAGCAAGTGAAGTCGTTCGGATATCACCCCTAAAAAAGCGTATGGCTCGACCGTGGTATCCATCTGTAAAGGAGCTTTGTCAAAGCCAATCCACATCGTCACATTGGTGCTGTAGGAGGTACAGTTGATTGTATCGCCGGGACTGACTCATAGACAGTCAACACATCCGTCAACGGTACATCTCGGACTAAGCACTGGTTGACCTTGAGGATAGTCATTGAATAAACACTATATTATGAAACTGTTTAGAAAGGATTGCGACAGCGTAATCTCAGCTTTTTTAAAATATAGTTTTACATCGTTTAAATGATTTATGAGCACAACATAATAGGATAAATAGAATTTTATGTAAGTGTTGGGTGTAGATCGAGTGTATCATGCTCGGCTCGAAACAGAATAGCGCTCGGCTAACCTCGCGGTACCCTGTTTCTCAGCCTGGCATCATAAACTCGATCTTTATCCAACACTCGCATTATATTCTCTTCGTATTTAAATTATAACGCATAACATATAACCATAACAGATAAAATATGTACGCTCAATGTATTAACAGTATCTTTTCCGTTAGCAGTTCTGACATAAATGTTGAAACGTACGAGTATACATGTACCGGAACACTCATGTAACACAATGTTCGTACATTTATCAACCATATTTACCAAAGTATATATTTGTGCCGTTAGTAATGATGCTATGACTGTTGCTTAGGCATTCTAAATAGTATTCCTCGGCGCTGTGAAATTGTAAATTGTGAGTACATAAGTGACATCCTCTGTGTGCCTATTTTCTTTATAATGCGAATGGTTGAGGTTGATTATGCCCGTGTTTCGGTCATGCCATTTGCGATAGTAACTTCCAGGGTTTTCAATGACCCTGCTGCTCGGGTAGTATGCGATCTGAGCAGTGTCGCCTGTCTGCGCAGGAAATTTCTCCGCGAGCAATTCACCACAGTCGTTGGTGAACTCTTCCATGAAAAAGAGAAAAACGATTGGATGTTTTTGTTTATTATTCAAGTCGAATATTAAATGCTGATGTCAGAACAGTGTCCGATAATAAAACTGATAAACGGAACGAAAAACGAAGCCATTTTTTGCGCATTAGTGTTCATACTAATATTGACGATACCATATTTACCTATCATCCATTGCGACACTTGCAATTAACAATTTGCAAAATAAAGATATAATCAATTCAGATTTGTGGTTCGTTATCATAGGCAATATATTTCGCGGTTCGTTATCATAGGTAATATATATGTAAAATAACAAGGAGGATGTTTATAATTCTCATGTAATTTTTTATTTAAGGATCATGTAAATTGTAAGCATTTGAAATATGAGTTTGTTGAATGTATCTATATTTTTCTATCAGGTGTAATAGCTAATATGTATTAAATTTTAGAACATATATTTTAATTATTCATTTCGTTTTCCGAACGTTGCAGAGAAGAGTTCTTCTGAGAGTGGTTTACTAAAAGCATACTTCCCAATGTTGAGAAATGAAATGCAAATACATTTGCTGAAATATTCGTATTTTTTAGTTAATTTATTAATGTCTTTATTTGTTATTAAATGATTGTGTTTGTTTATGAAATGTAAAGCTTACAACATACAGACATTATACGTGCCAACATACCTTGCAGTTGAAGCTTAATCGTGGCGGCAACCTCTCCTTTGCATTTAACTTGTACAAATGCCTCTTGCCACTTCCTATCCACGCGAAAGAGCTTCATGTAAAATGCTCCGTCTATAACATATTCCGTGTGGTTGTCCTTGATATATGTGAACGACGTCGTACCATGTAACATGACCTCCCATGTAATGTTTGCTGCATCAGTCTTTTCACCGAAAGGCTTAAATATGAACGTCACATTTCTTACGATGAAAGCTGGTCCAACTAACGTTACAGTGCCAGCTGTGTTCATAAGGTCCGCACCATGTACCACTGAAAAAACTACATTATGCAGGCATGTATAAATAATGGTAAACAATAACATAAACCAAAATCATGTTATTGACCAAATGCTGGTGTTGCAGAGGTGGTTCATAATTGTTTTTAATTGCAAATCATCAACGTCTGAATGAATTTTGTTAATGATAGTAATTAATATGACGTTTAAACATGTTGGTTGTAAAGTTATGAATAACAACAATACCCAATGCCAAGTTGCTAAAATGTCTATTATTAGTTGACTTTATAATATTGAACGAGAATCTGGTCAGTTTGTTCCCTTGATACGATGTTAACTTCACCAATAAATTTCAAAACTCGTCCAATACGGAAAAAACTCGGCCAATATGGAAAAATGCGGCCAATACGAGATTCGGCCAATAAGGATTCAGGATAAGCTCGGCCTTATA
Organism: Congeria kusceri; assembly: GCA_027627225.1. Taxonomy (NCBI): domain Eukaryota; kingdom Metazoa; phylum Mollusca; class Bivalvia; order Myida; family Dreissenidae; genus Congeria; species Congeria kusceri. The sequence goes on along the minus strand of CM051028.1, from coordinate 12,840,533 downwards.
CGAGATGGCAAGTTTGTTGACGCCATTTTTAAAACGCTTAGCATAATTAACTTTGCGCTTGGTATTTCTTACTGAACGTTTCTACATGTAGCACTCCCATAAAATAAAGTAAGTAAGGGCAACATTCGTACTTATGAATGTTTTGGACCGAATCTACCGAGTGACGAATCATGAAATAGAGACGACCTCGACCACGAAAACACACATTTACTTCCCTTGACGTATTCTTCAATTTAGCGTTTGTTTATATGAACATGATGAAATTATTAAATTATTTTTAATATTTGGATTAAAATTGGATTTCATGCACCTCAGAAAGATAAGTGAATCGGCGAGTTAGCTGAGCGTTTGCTCTGTCAACTCGCCGACATCATCTTCACAAAATCAATGACAAGAGAGGATTCAGCTGAAATGAAGATGGTGGAAGGTTAACGTAAGGAGTTTGAAAATTTTCTTAGTAAATTATTCATTTTATTACACATCTAGTCGTCATCTTCCACTTTTCAAGAATGTCTTAAGCATACTCTGGATCATACTTGGACTTTTAAGAAAATTCTTAAACAAAATGCTTTGTTGAATTAGAATTGTAAAAGTTTATTTTCTGGAGTCACAGTCTATATTTTAGTCTGAGAATGGTTAACGAATGTGTTGGTGAATACTAACAGGTTTGCCAAGACTCGGTCGGATCAAAGTGAATAACGATTGGTGGTGTTAAACCTTTTGCGACTTTCTCGATAATATTTTTTAGCAATTATTCTATGTAGTGTTTAGTTGTTATATGTCAGTTAAAAGAATAAACACATCGTTAATAATTTATGCTGGCAGTGTTGCATTCTATTTATATCGAAACAATAGTTATGATAGATCTAACTTGTACTATTAAAACTGAAAGATGCAGCATACTATTTCTATTTATATCGCAACACTAGGAACGTTGACGACTGACGTCACGCGGACATGGTATGTTTAGACTCTGGCCACTGGTTGGCAACAGGTGGTGGGCATTACGTAGACATATCGAAATAGTGTTGAAAAAATATTGGTTTATTTTCACAATAACTAAATGTTTTAAAACATGTTGCCACATTATCAGGTCATAATACGAGATATTTCATTATGAAACGTTGTTTTTATCATTATTGTTTACTAATGATGTTTTTAAAAGTACTTAATCCAATGTGCCCAATATTAATGTATGCAACACGTATACTAGACAAAATTGTTGTTCATGACAAAAGAAAATAACATATATGCATTTAAGTTGACTTGATCCAGAATACAGGGCACTAAACAAATACTGATGTAAAGCAAGTAATGGCTCGTGGAAACTAGGCTTTACGTAATACATTAATTGTATATTGAAACCTTACCAGAACCAACGAAGGTCAGAAAAACCTTACTTGGTTATATATGTTAATCCATTTTCATAAAAATAAAATGGTATCAAACTTAATCTTAATGTGTATGTTTTCACAAGCTTGTACATATTTCACACACTACCCATCGTTAAATAACTTAATCCGGCGTTTAATTGCCCCTTTGTTTGAGCAAAAAACATATTATCTCATAATGATCAGATACTACCCAGACAAGTAATTAACTAACAACATAGTGTCAACTTTGATTCTAGGTGCCCTAAAACCACAGGTGGCAGAGGTATGTTTGGTCATTGAACAAAATGTACAATACCTTCATGGCATTTAGCAGTCACTTTCATGGGTAATATAAACGCAAAAAATACTTCAAATTCTCGCTCTTTTATAATGTATTTCTAGGAAAAGTATAAATCATATTTTAATATTGTCTTTAAACCAGCATTGCGCTACAGGTTTGTTTTAAGGTTGATATATGGCTGATCAATACATTCGTTGTACTTGACAATGCACCTGTTGCCACTTTCTTTCATAAAAAATAACACATGAACACTGGCACACAAAATACATTCATATCATTACTGTTCTGGTACAAATTATTAGTATTCGTAACTAACCTTATTATTTTTAACAACAGAAGTTATTTTATTCGTGTCTAAACAAATTTAACGGATGATTTATATACGAATGATATAGCTTCGTTCAAAACATTGAAACGTTTTGTTTAAGCTAAATGACCAGCCCATTTAATATAGTTTATTAAACACCAAAGTATTCATGTGATGGGTGTTTTTTTTTTCAATATTTTATTTGAAGTGTTTTAAAACATATTTCAGAAATTTTGAACGATTAATCGAGTAAACACATGTAAGTATGCATGTTTTCTGTATCTGTAACCAGCGCTTTTGCCAACTAGTCAGTGCGCATGCGCGAAAAATCCCGATTGTAAACAATAACAATCAACGTTACTATAGTTTTCATACTATTAAAACCCGAATATGCTGCATAATATAATAAGATTAATTAATAAAATTGTCATTAATTAGTTGAATTCATATTCGCCTGGTTATTGGTCTTCAGACAGCCGTATTAGCCTTCGGCCTCAGACCAATTCGGCAGTCTTCAGCCCAAGAAAAAGGCCTATATGAATGCAACTAATTAATAACATTATATTATTTACCAATAAGTAATATTAACGTCCAAATCATTTTCGAGAAAACTGAACTTGCAATCGCCATTTGTGTGTTTCCGTTAGCCAGAACGAAACACCGGCATTATTGTTTTCAGAACTCTTGCACATTGCACATTGTTTATATAATAGCAGGAAATTATTTCCTTGTAGACCAAATGTGAAATAATGCATCTGTGTTGGTATATGAACATGTTTATATATATAGTAAAATAGTAAGGCGTCTCTATCCACAAACTAGCCATTTGAATACATTGTGCTCTTTTTGTTTGTAGTAGTGGCATGATGCTGTCTGTTGCTGATGACCTTTAAGACACAACAAACACGTGGCTTAAATCAAACAAAGTAAATACATTTGCAATATGGTATTACAGCGGTCATACATGTTTGGTGAATAGTATTATTTGACTACACCAAATGCATCAGATATATATTTAACTCATTTCACCAGCGTGTGACGGTTTAAAGCTGATGCAATACGATTCAAGGCTCTCATTATCATTAACGAATGACCTTGAAACCAAATTAGAAGGCATGTGAATACAAATCTATGCATCACAAAGTCATTGTATACAATATAAATAGTATCAGGAAACAGTCAAATCAGCACATTGTCCGATCTATACAACACATCTACAAATAGACTTTGTTCTTTTTCATATAAAACATTATTCAATTCATCTTCATTTCTGGCAAACTAAAACAGTAGGAATAATAGGAGTTTTTTTACCAAAAAGTCGGAAAAAGTATGAGTGAATCAAAAAAGTTGGAAAAAGTAGGAAAAAATAGGAGCTTTCTTTTTTTAAAGTAGGAAAAAAATATATTTCTCGTCAAAAAGTAGGAATATTTAAAGACTTACCATAGCATTGTTATGTTTAAGTTGACTCACAAATATAAAATACCCTTTAGTATTATCACAATAGGCATCTGTTCAGCTTGAGAACTGTGATGTACCCAAAATGAAGCTTTTCACAGATTCGTCATTGACGACCAATGTATCAGTTAGGCCCCTTCCCTTAATTTATATATTCGTACTTACTGAATTCATAAACGAATATCCATAAAACAAACAACAATATGGGCTACGTTTTCGGTATAGTCTTATATATTTCAACTATATATTTTTTAACTTTCGGTTGAATATAGTGTTTAATACATTGTAATGGTGTTTTATTTTGTGCGTTTTATATGTAGTTAAACCGAAGTGATCTCAAATCGACATTGAACTATTCTGTCTCAACCTTATTCAACAAACCAGAAAACACATTTGCGCTTGACAAATGTTTATCTGGCAACAGTATAATAAGAAAGAAGTAAAAAAAATCTAGCAGATAAACACACATTTTAAGTCACCATACGAGCATGTCGATCGAATCTTGAGGATTACATGTAAAGTTATTCTCATGCCCCGACATTGTGCAAGCACCGAGCTGACTTCGACACAATATTTGATCATTATTCGCTATAGGAAAACTGGCCATCCATTCATTTTTTTGTCAAAGTTACCAAACCTTCAATTTATTGTGCTTAGGAATCGGGAGGGAAACAATATCATTATTTGTATTTGAAATTACATTGCTGTTAACAATAATATTAATTATGTCTGTTGTTACTTTTTTAATGTTCGTTGTTTAATATATAGTGGATTGAAAAGTCAGTTGAATGTTCAAGGAAATATTTTATCATTATTCGCTATAGGAAAACTGGTCATCCATTCATTGTTTTGTCAAAGTTACCAAACCTTCAATTTATTGTGCTTAGGAATCGGGAGGGAAACAATATCATTATTTGTATTTGAAATTACATTGCTGTTAACAATAATATTAATTATGTCCTTGTTCTTCTTTTTTAATGTTCGTTGTTTAATATATAGTGGATTGAAAAGTCAGTTGAATGTTCAAGGAAATAAAATGTCACGATTATTTGTCGATGGTTATGCATACAAACAGAAACGGAATTATCATTCAAATGTGAAACTTTTCTGTTGTTGTTATTGTATACATTTCCATTAACGATATCCAGTTGATTTTTAATTATTTTAAAATAATAAAAATGAAATTAAACATACACTGTAGCAGAGGTCACTCGGTTTATCCCGATTTAATATTATATAGATACCTTATTATGTAGCATTAAATGCAATCCAATGGAGACGTTGACAGAATCATAACATGTGAATAAAGAACATGTATGTTTTCGTTGACAATTTGGATGTGTATACATTGGCGGATTTAACGTTTGCGAAGTGTCGTACCCCTCCCCCTATCAAAAATTCATTTTGTTTCAATTCTCGACATTCTCGAGAGAAAAATAATATATTTTTATCAAATTTCGTAGTGGTTAACGATGCAATGAAGGTTAGAACACGTCTATAATCTATAAAAAAAAAAGCATAAATATTATATCGAGCATCAACAATATCATAGTTTTGAAAATGTATAGATTTAACATAGTTCGTTTGGTAGGTCCCAACTTTGTTCGCCCCCCCGCCCCCCCCCCTCCCCCTTTAACTCCAAATCCTGTAACCGCGCCTGGTTTGCATGTAGTGTAAGCTAGCATTGTTAATTCATCCGTTTGCAAAACAAGAATGTACACAGTTTCCGCTTCTGAGTAATGTTTTCCCGTCGACTAAGAATCTGTATCAGTCGGCGTTTTTATCTTCCTTCTCGTGTCATATGCACGTGCTTATCTGCTTTCTTGTTACGATCTGAACTTCTGATGTACATTATGTAATGTACATGTTAATTTAAAGTACTTTAATGAAAACATATATCAGAAACAAACCGCACACTTATAGTTATGAGCATTAGTTATAGACGACAAATATTGTAGACATTGGTGCATTTGAAAATGGAAAGAACCTTTTTTTCATCATACCACGTAATGCGTATTACTTAGCACATTGAAATTTACATTCTGTGGTTGCTAAACTAAAACATTGTCGGCTTTGATTTAAACAAAATGTACTTAATGGGAAGTCCTGCTTTAAGGAACATCAACGTTTACAGAAATAATAGACAGTCACACACAATATGTGATAAAGCGTGTAGATGCAATTGGGACATTATGCTCCCGAATCATAACAATTATCACGTCCGCGATCCAACATGAGCAAACGTAATCCAAAATCTTGACAGTGTGACTTAGACTTAAAGCTTGAAACCCACGTTACAAACAGTCGTTCTTGACCGTACGTTGACTCTTATACAAAAACAATGTACGTGCCGTTCTGCCACACAGTGTGTGTGAACTGGATACAATTTCAAATGTTTATTAAAGCTTTTTTCATGGTATATGGCCAGTTTTGATCACGTGTAAATAAATGCGTGTTGTGTTGTAGTATTTCATGGTTGGGATTGCAATTTGGTAGAACGGGGATGTTTTAATGTTTTTTTTAATATCTTGCTCATAATTGCATTTATTCCAGATCGTATTGTTCTTGCATGTATGCTGAAATGGCAGTAATACATTATAAGGCAGTTTATACTACTGTTTATATGTAATTATACTGTTTATGTCCATGTTAATTTTTGTGTCAATTTGCGTTTCTGGAAATGGGTTCCCATTCCGTTGTAGGTCCATCCATGTGCTATGTCACACATGCTTACCTACTGATTTATAAAGATTGCCACATACCAATAGTTTAATTAGCCAAATCAAAGTTTATCCGGTTACTGCTTTCTCTTGGCTCAAAGCAATTGCAGACGCTAGGCGGTGACATTCTGTTTATTTCATAACCAACATTGTAAGTGCTCATATTTTTCTAATTAATGTGTTTAGAAAATAAAACTAAACATAAAGTAGGGAAATGTTTAAGAAATACAATTTTGTATATTGGAAACAATGAATAACAATTAATTGAAATGCAAATGTATATGTTGCGAAAAACGAACTAATAACACTGACATAATTGTCCTCTATGTTTGTGACTTGTTATGTGTCATTGTCTTGCACTGATATTTGAAATGATTAGTCCAAATGATGTAGAAGTTTTATTCCAACTTGCAATGAAAACAAAAGTGAACACGTCCCATTAAATAACATGTGTTTTAAAATGGTTTCGTTGAACACAAGCCGAAAGTTTATGTTTCTAGCGACCCCCCATTGAACTCTGAATATTGGTATTGCTTTTTAGCTCACCTGACCACAACGTGCTCATGGTGAGCTTTTGTGATCGCCTTTTGTCTGTCGTGCGTCGTGTGTCGTGAATCGTTCGTCATCAACTTTTACCTTGTGAACACTCTAGATGCTACATGTGTTGCCCAATCTACTTAAAACTTGCTCCAAATATTTTTCCCAAAATATATCTTGGTCGAGTTCGAAACTGGGTCATGTTGGGTCAAAAACTAGGTTTTTAGGTAGAATTGAAGTAAAAGCTTGTGAACACGCTAGAAGTCAGTTCCAAAATGGTTCCGTTCGGTTGGAAGATATGGCCGTCATGGGGCGGGGCAGTTTTCCTTATATGGCTATAGAAAAAGCTTGTGAACACAACACTCTAGAAGTCTCATTTTTGACCAATCAGCACGAAACTTCCTCTGAACATTTGGTTTTATGATACTTTGGCCAAGTTCAAAAATGGTTCCTCTCCGTTGAAAAACATGGCCGCCAGGGGCGGGGCACTTTACCTTATATGGCTATAGAAAAAGCTTGTGAACACTCTAGGAGTCACATTGTTTGCCGAATCAACATGAAACTTGCTCAGAACATGTGTTTTTATGCTATCTCAGCTGATTTTGAAATGGTTCCGCTCCATTGAAATACTTGACCGCCAGGGGGCTGGGCAATTTTCCTTATACGGCTATATTGAAAACTTTTAAAAGCTTGTGAACATTCTAGAAACCATATTTATTGCCCACTCTTCATGAAACTTGCCCAGAACATTTGTCCTCATGATAACTCGGAAGAGTTTGAACTGGGTCATGTGGGGTAAAAAACTAGGTCACTAGGTCAAATTCAATAAAAAGATTGTGAACACTCTACAAGTTACATTTTGTGCCCAGTATTCTTGAAACTTGCTCAGAAAATTTGTTTCAATAATATCTCGGACAATTTCGAAACTAGGTCAAAAACTAAGTCATGAGAAATTTAAGAAAAAGCTTGTAAACAATCTAGGGGCCATATTTATAGCCTTGTCATCAAGAAACTTGCTCAAAACATTTGCCCCATTAAGATCTCAGACGAGTTAAAACTGGGTCAGGTGGGGTCAAAAACTTTAGGTCACAAGGGCAAATTGAAGAAAAAGCTTGTGAACACTCAAGAAGTCACATATTCTGTCCAGTATTCTTTACACTTGGTTAGAACATTTCTTTTAATGATATCTCAGACGAGGTCGAAACTAGCTCATGTTGGGTAAAAACTAGGGTCACCAAAAAAACGCTTGTGAATACACATTATATAGCCATATTATAGCCCAATCATCATGAACACTTGCTCCAGAACATTTGTCCAAATGATATCTTGGGAATCCGTATGAACCAGTACATGGGGTTAAAAACTATGTCACTAAGCCAAGTTGAAAAAACACACTGTATATAGAGGCCAATGTTTAGCCGAATCTTCATGAAACTTGCTCACAACAGTAGTTCGTTAGTTATTTTTCGTAGTACTCGTGCGATTTACATACAATGCTATTTTGTTTTGTATTTTCTAAACTGTTTCAAGGATGCACATGTATTGACCTGTTTTGATAATTTAAAAAAATATTCTTCCAACTTAAAATATAAACGATTCCTCTACCCTTTGTAGATGACAAGGACATATTGTGGATGTCATAGTCAATTGATAATATTTTGTCGCCACAAATGTCCATGAGGTATTAATGTTGATAAACAATACATTGTATATTACATCGTATTTTCACAGTATTTGCTTAGAACGTAAGAAAACAAACAACATTCCAGTCATCCGGCATTACCGAACCAGACTTGTTTATGTCCGTTATTGTATTAATAATGTACCTTCTCACTGTGTTCTTTATCTAAAGTAATGTTAGCCCACACGCATGTTAATTTATTAAATTTTATTTATCTCAACATTCTTTAAATATGTATGTTATAAATTATCAATAATTTAAAATTTTTAAATGCGTCAAAACATAATAAACATACCCATGTTTGATTTACAATAGAATATGGTATGTACATTGCAGCGACAACATTATCATGAAGGCAGCCTAGTTTGTTTTGAAACCGTAAATTTTATTATTCGCAATATATATTTCAAACCTGAATAAGAAGAGCAAAATTGTTATGCCTTACGAATGTCATCAATTTTAACATTAAACACCGGCAAAATGAAAACACTGTTAAATCAAACATATACATATTTACATAGTTATTTACGTTGTACATAAAGGAAATGGAATGTTATATATAGCATCAATAAAGTGCATTTTTCATTAGAAGTTGTCGGTGACAGTCTCATATATGCTGGCGGCCCTGTCGCGCTCTGCTGTGGACCATACAAGGTCTTCGTATCGTGCACGTGTAGCGTCTTCGGTCTGTTATAAAAAGGTTCATTTAGGATAATACGGTTATTACACGATTTTCAAGGTTTTAACTATTTTAAATTAGTTATAGATTAATGCAATACATATGCCGAAATGCTTTCAGAAAACTATCTGTACTGCCAGAAATACAGTACTACGACAATAGTTCGTACATGCTTCGCGGATGGCTTCTTCGGACAGCATGCAATCCAGGATCAATTTCATCATACTGATTTCTCGCTACCGGTCACGTCACTACAAGTTTCTGCAGCAAGTCTGTACCCTGAAATGGAATGTGTAAATATTGTTTATGTTCATGTAACATGTGCCCAAAGCACAATGTGGCTTTAAAATATTATTGTTAATTTCATGACCTCACACTAAATGGAGTAAACCATAAAATGCATTACCTTGACTACACTGAGTTTGTTGGAAACATCTCGGTCTGTGAAATTTTAGCACGATAGAAAAAACAGTGTCAATTACTCACAATAAACATTTAATATGTTACTAAGTGTATAACAATACATATTAGATTTCGTACCTTGTATATTATAATTGTTAGATAATAATTACAATATATAAAACCATTGTTGCATTTACTATTATACAGAATGAATTCAAATGTAACAGAAAGCTATACTTAATGGCGCAACTATTATGCTACAGTTCGACGATTCTGTTGTACTGCTATGTCCTGTCTGATGATCGCTATATTATAAAAATGAATAACTCTTTAAGCATGCATAGAATCTGTTCGGACAAAAATGAACAGAATTGTTTGCAGTCAAAACGGAAGAAAACACGTTTTAGGCGGTACTTATTCTAGGCATGGAAATTATACTTGTATTTGAAATAAATTGAACATTTAATGTTCTATGTGTAAAGGGAGGAGATCCAAAGGACGCTTAACTTAAAATAGCAAACTTGATAGTTTGGATTTTGATGTTATAATTACGACAGGAATGTATTTATTCCTTAACATAATATATTAAATAGTTTAAATAACGACATGTATTCATGAAATCCATTATGAAATCCTCCCTTGATAGTTTTGTATTTTTAGGATAGTGGAAATTCCGCAGACAGTACAAAAAATATATATGTTTTGTGAAATGATGCTTTTGTCGTCATTTAGCCCGAAACATATGCACTGCAAAATAATAGATCGATAGTCCTGCATACAGTATAGAAAAAAAGAGAGTTATTGTGGAAATCCGCTGTTTTCTTGACAAATCGAGCAATGCTGGAGTATTTTGCGTCGGCATGACCTACTGCACTTATACCTTCGTCCGAGATTTTTTAATACAAAACACATGTTTGGTTATAAATACAAAGCAAACTGCCTAAAACATGTTTTAAAAAAAGAAAAAACGCTCCTAAGCATTATGAGCTAATTCTCCTTTTGTCACGTTTTCAAAAGTTGTCTACTGTAGTAATTTATAAGCTAAGACAATCGCTAACTAGATCTTGCCATTGTGGCAACATGTGTTGGGAAAAGGTCGATTGTAATAACATTAAATAATAATTTCCGCATTTGCGCGGGTCGTATACTAGTTAGTATAGAACGAAACGTTTTGTCACGTAATATATTGCGTATGTAAATAAATCACATATTATACATGCATGACGACAAGCTGACCGAGAATTGTCATGAATGGATATGCGTGTTTCATAATGTGAAATAGCGTTTACGTCAGTACTAAAGTTTAACAGACCAGTTTCGCAGCGCTTCTCGACGTAGGTTCAACTTCTTCGTATTCATGTTCGTTCCTTTCTGTGACATTACCCAGTTCGGATGTAGCTGGCTGGCCTTTAATTACAAATATGTCACAAATAACGCCTCAAAAAAACTATTGAATTTACTGAATACCAAATATCATATGCTCTAAAAGGAAATATTGAACAGGGTTTTATTTACTGACAATTCAGCATGTAGCAAACACTTTTAATAGCATTTGCATGATTACCGAATTCCGATTGTCCCGATACTCGGTGCTGATTTCGATCCAGTCTGCATTAAATAAAAAAAATTATATGGTTATACTTTCATTATATTCTCGGGCAAATAAATCGATAAGTGTATTAAATCTACTTGCATCGATATTACGCCTTAAATAATTTACTACCCATTTACGACGTCAGACAATACGGTACATTTGCACCTAAAATACTTATTTACCTATTTAACCATAATAATAAACTTAGGTAACACAGAACAAAACATACGGGCTTTCCTGGCGTTTCTTTGTAATGCACCCTGCAAAGAAAATATACACTGTCAGAAAATATTTCTTAATAATTATGTTAACGCTATTATTAAACATAAAATATACACATTCTGAATTATTTGTTTTTCGTAGATGCTATATTTGTTAACATCAAGGCGACTTACGCTTGCCAAATATAACTGTGGCACTGACAATGCCCGCAACTGCCAGCATGCCGCCTATGTTTATCACAATATACATCCATTCTCTGTTGGCCTGTGTATTTTCGGAATTGCCTGTTGGGGAAAAGAAGCTAATCAGACTAATAGTTGAACAGACAACAACAGATTGATATAATTAAAAATGTTGTACTCATCGGTTTAGACAAGCATGGATATAATTATGAATACAATCTACCCCTTGTTTACAATGTTCATTACTTTTCAATTATGAATAGGTGTTATTATCAATGTTAATTGTTAGCGTACATTTTTAACAAACATTTAATTACATTAAGTATGATTGAAAAACATTCTAATACTGTTGCTGCTGATTTTAGTTGTTTAAATGTACTCATCCCATCTAATAATAGTTATAATAATAATTATAATGATAATAATTTATAATAAAACTAATAATTATTATTATTATAAATTACCATTCTCATTCAATAATTGTTATATCCCGCTTAACACACATATATTGTAAAAAACAATTACCCAAATATGTTTTGCATATTTATACACACCCGTTAGTAAAATTAAAACGTATTCCTCTTTTATCTGTACGTTAAACGTCTCACACTGTAGCTCACAGCCTATCTTTCCTCCTGCCATGCCTTGAGAAACGTTAACACGTATCAGCGACGTTATGTTGGTGACATTCTGGTCAGCAGTTCTGTGCAGCATTAAGTTATCAATGTCAGTGTACCATTCTATAAAGCACCTATCACTTGTGTCTACAGCGATGCAGGCAAGGTCGAGTACATACCACTCAGACCGTTGCTTTGGTGATTCAGGCCGCACCATATGCATAATGTTTGGGGGATCTGAAACACGAGTCATTTTATGAAATCATTGACTATAAAACTGTACAGGTGCGGTATAATACCATAATAGAATATCTTATAGATGTTTCAATGTAAACAATAGATGCAAATGCCGAGTCTTACATATGTACGTCACCGGTTCACTGGTACCATTTAGTTCTGTTTCCCCTACAATGGGAGTGCATGTTAAATTCTTGCCATGCCACGTCCGGTTAGCCGATGTCACAGTCAGTATGCTAGTATAGAGATTGTTGGACGCATTGTAAACACGCTGTTCCACATCCGACAGAATGGCTTGTCCCAAGGTCAACTGAAGTTTTGGTGACGGTCTACTGTTGTATGAAACGCAGGTTATGTTCACCTTTTGCCCTTCAATCAGTTCAGGAACATGAAGATCTATCTCTGTTGGAGGTGCTTAGAAACATTAAAATACAAAGTGCGGATTTAGTCAGTATTTACATGTTGCTGTAAGTGTGTCGGCAATACATAGTGTTTAACCACATTGCAAATAATAATACCAAATAATTCCTAAAATATCCAAACTATTCAGTCGTTTCTAGCAGCTTAAGTATAAAAACTTCAGGATAAATATTGTATATCAATCAAATCAGTTATCAATAAAAAGACTATTTCAAATGAATGCAAATTGTATCAAACATCTCACCAAAAACGTATATAACAGCGCTGGAGTTGAAAGCCTGATCGACTATGTATGCTAAACAATAAACAGTTAGCAAGTGAAGTCGTTCGGATATCAACCCTGAAAAAGCGTATGGCTCGACCGTGGTATCCATCTGTAAAGGAGCTTTGTCAAAGCCAATCCACATCGTCACATTGGTGCTGTAGGAGGTACAGTTGATAGTATCGCCGGAACTGACACATAGACAGTCAACACACCCGTCAACGGTACATCTCGGACTCAGCACTGGTTGACCTTGAGGATAGTCATTGAATAAACACTATATTATGAAACTGTTTAGAAAGGTTTGCGACAGCGTAATCTCAGCTTTTTTAAAATATAGTTTTACATCGTTTAAATGATTTATGAGCACCACATAATAGGATAAATATAATTGTATGCAAGTGTTGGGTGAAGATCAGTTTATCATGCTCGGCTCGAAACAGAATAGCGCTCGGCTAGCCTCGCGGTAGCCTGTTTCTCAGCCTCGCATCATAAACTAGATCTTTATCCAACACTCGCATTATATTCTCTTCGTATTTAAATTATAGCGCATAACATATAACCATAACAGATAAAATATGTACGCTCAATGTATTAACAGTTTATTATCCGTTAGCAGTTCTGACATAAATTGTTGAAACGTACGAGTATACATGTACCGGAACACTTATGTAACACAATGTACGTACATTTATCAACCATATTTACCAAAGTATATGTCTATGCCGTTAGTAGTGATGTTATGGCTGTTGCTTAGGCATTCTAAATAGTATTCATCGGGCGCTGTGAAATTGTAAATTGTGAGTACATAAGTGACATCCTCTGTGTGCCTTGTTTCTTTATAATGCGAATGGTTGAGGTTGATTATGCCCGTGGTTTGGTCATGCCATTTGCGATAGTAACTTCCAGGGCTTTCAATGACCCTGCTGCTCGGGTAATATGCGATCTGAGCAGTGTCGCCTGTCTGCGCAGGAAATTTCACCGCGAGCAATTCACCACAGTCGTTGTTGAACTCTACCATGAAAAAGAGAACAACGATTTGATGTTTTTGTTTAGTATTCAAGTCGAATATTAAATGCTGATGTCAGAACAGGGTCCGATAATAAAACTGATAAACGGAACGAAAAACGAAGCCATTTTTTGCGCATTAGTGTTCATACTAATATTGACGATACCATATTTACCTATCAACCATTGCGACACTTGCAATGAACAATTTGCAAAATAAAGATATAATCAGTTTAGATTTGTGGTTCGTTATCATAGGCAATATATTTCGCGGTTCGTTATCATAGGTAATATATATGTAAAATAACAAGGAGGATGTTTATAATTCTCATGTAATTTTGTATTTAAGGATCAAGTAAATGGTAAGAATTTGAAATATGAGTTTGTTGAATGTATCTACATTTTTCTTTTATCAGGTGTAATAGCTAACATGTATTGAATTTTAGAACATATATTTTAATTATTAATTTCGTTTTCCGAACGTTGCAAAGAAGAGTGTTTGTGATTAAACATATTTTTCATAACGATATTTTGTTGTAGAGATAATAAAAACGTTCTTCTGAGAGTGGTTTTCTAAAAGCATACTTCCCAATGTTGAGAAATGAAATGCAAATACATTTCCTGAATTGTTCGTATTTTTTAGTTAATTTATTAATGTCTATTTGTTATTAAATAATTGTGCCTGTGTATGAAATGTAAAGCTTAACACATGTACAGACATAATACATGCCAACATACCTTGCAGTTGAAGCTTAATCAAGCTTGCAAGCATTCCGTTGTATTTAACTTGTACAAATGCCCCTTGCCACTTCCTATCCACACGAAAGAGCTTCATGTAAAATGCTCCGTCCGTAACATATTTCGTGTGGTTGTCCTTGATATTTGTGAACGACGTCGCGCCATGTAACATGACCTCCCATGTAATGTTTGCTGCATCAGTCTCTTCACCGAAAGGCTTAAATATGAACGTCACATTTCTTCCGATGAAAGCTGGTCCAACTAACGTTACAGTGCCAGATGTGTTCATAAGGTCCGCACCATGTACCACTGGAAAAACTACATTATGCAGGCATGTATAAATAATGGTAAACAATAACATAAACCAAAATCATGTTATTGACCAAATGCTGGTGGTGCAGAGGTGGTTCATAATTGTTTTTAATTGCAAATCATCTACGTCTGAATGAATTTTGTTAATGATAGTAATTAATATGACGTTTAAACATGTTGGTTGTAAAGTTATTAATAACAACAATACCCAATGCCAAGTTGCTAAAATGTCTATTATTTATTGACTTCATACTATTGAACGAGAATCTGGTCAGTTTGTTCCCTTGATACGATGTTAACCTCGCCAATAAATTTCAAAACTCGTCCAATACTGAAAAAACTCGGCCAATATGGATAAACGCGGCCAATACAAGATTCAGCCAATAAGGATTCAGGATAAGCTCGGCCGTATACCAGATGGCAAGTTTGTTGACGCCATTTTTAAAACGCTTAGCATAATTAACTTTGCGCTTGGTATTTCTTACTAAACGTTTCTACATGTTGCACTCCCATAAAATAAAGTAAGTAAGGGCAACATTCGTACTTATGAATGTTTTGGACCGAATCTACCGAGTGACGAATCATGAAATAGAGACGACATCGACTACGAAAACACACATTTACTTCCCTTGACGTATTCTTCAATTTAGCGTTTGTTTATATGAACTTGATGAAATTATTAAATTATTTTTAATATTTGGATTAAAATTGGATTGGATGCACCTCAGAAAGGGAAGGGAATCGGCGAGTTAGCTGAGCGTTTGCTCTGTCAACTCGCCGACATCATCTTCACAAAATCAATGACAAGAGAGGATTCAGCTGAAATGAGGATGGTGGAAGGTTATCGTAAGGAATTTCAAAATTTTCTTAGATAATTATTCATTTTATTACCATCTAGTCGTCATCTTCTACTTTTCAAGAATGTCTTAAGTAGAGGAGCTATACTCTGGAGCATACTTGGACTTTTTAAGAATCTTTGTTGAATTAGAATTTTAAAAGTTTATTTTCTGGAGTCACAGTCTATTCTTTAGTCTAAGAGTGGTTAACGAATGTGTTGGTGAATACTGACAGGTTTGCCAAGACTCGGTCGGATCAAAGTGAACAACGATTGGTGGTGTTAAACCTTTTGCGACTTCTCGATATATTTGTTTTTAGCAATTATTCTATGTAGTGTTTAGTTGTTATATTTCACAATTGTCAGTTAAAAGAATAAACACATCGTTAATAATGTATGCTGGCAGTGTTGCATTCTATTTATATCGAAACAATAGTTATGATAGATCTAACTTGTACTATTAAAACTGAAAGATGCAGCATACTATTTCTATTTATATCGCAACACTAGGAACGTTGACGACTGACGTCACGCGCACATGGTATGTTTAGACTCCGCCCACTGGTTGGCAACAGGTGGTGGTCATAACATAGACATATCGAGATAGTGTTGAAAAAATATTGGTTATTTTCACAATAATTCAATGTTTCAAAACATGTTGCCACATTATCAGGTCATAATACGAGATATTTCATTATGAAACGTTGTTTCTATAATTATTTTTACTAATGATGTATTTAAAAGTACTTAATCCAATGTGCCCAATATTAATGTACGTAACACTTACACAAGACAAAATTGTTGTTCATGACAAAAGAAATAACATATATGCATTTAATTTGACTTCTTCCAGAATACAGGGCACTAAACAAATAATGATGTAAAGCAATTAATGGATCGTGCAAACTAGGCTTTACGTGATACATTAATTACAAATTGAAACCTTACCAGAACCAACAAAGGTCAAAAAAATCTTTCCTGGTTATATATGTTAATCCATTTTCATAAAAATAAAATGGTATCAAACTGAATCTTAATGTGTATGTTTTCACAAGCTTGTGCATATTTCACACACTACCCATCGTTAAATAATTTAATCCGGCGTTTAAGTGCACCTTTGTTTGAGCAAAACACCTGTTATCTCATAATGATCAGATACTACCCAGACAAGTAATTAACTAACAATATAGTATAAACTTTGATTCCAAGTGCCCTAAAGCCACAGGTGGAAGACGTATGTCTGGTCATTGAACAAAATTACCTTCATGGCATTTAGCAGTCATTTTCATTGGTAATAAACACGCAAAAAATACTTCAAATTTTAGCTCTTTTATAATGTATTTCTAGGAAAAGTATAAATCATATTTTAATATTGTCTTTAAACCAGTATTGCGCTACGGT
This sequence comes from Congeria kusceri, assembly GCA_027627225.1. Taxonomy (NCBI): domain Eukaryota; kingdom Metazoa; phylum Mollusca; class Bivalvia; order Myida; family Dreissenidae; genus Congeria; species Congeria kusceri. The sequence continues at coordinate 12,823,250 of CM051028.1, read as the reverse complement.
TTGTTTTAAGGTTGATATATGGCTGATCAATACATTCGTTGTACTTGACAATGCACCTCTTGCCACTTTCTTTCATAAAAAAATAACACATGGACATTGGCACACACAATACATTCATATCATTACTGTTCTGGTACAAATTATTAGTATTCGTAACTAACTTATTATTTTTAACAACAGAAGTTATTTTATTCGTGTCTAAAGAAATTTAACGGATGACTTATATACGAATGATATAGCTTCGTTCGAAACATTGAAACTTTTTGTTTAAGCTAAATGACCAGCCCATTTAATATATTAATTTAGTTTATTATATACCAAAGTCTTTATGTGATGGGTGTTTTTTTAAATATTTTATTTGAAGTGTTTTAAAACATATTTCAGAAATTCTGAACGATTGATCGAGTAAACACATGTAAGTATGCATGTTTTCTGTATCTGTAACCAGCGCTTTTGCCAACTAGTCAGTGCGCATGCGCGAAAAATCCAGATTGTAAACAATAACAATCAACGTTACTATAGTTTTCATACTATTAAAACCCGAATATGCTGCATAATATAATAAGATTAATTAATAAAATTGTCATTAATTAGTTGAATTCATATTCGCCTGGTTATTGGTCTTCAGACAGCCGTATTAGCCTTCGGACTCAGACCAATACGGCAGTCTTCAGCCCAATAAAAAGGCCAATATAAATTCAACTAATTAATAACAATTTATTATTTACCTATAAGTAATATTAAAGTCCACATCCTTTTCGAGAAAACTGAACTCGCACTCGCCATCTGTGTGTTTGCGTTAGCCAGAACGAAACACCGGCATTATTGTTTTCAAAACTCTTGCGCATTGCACATTGTTTATATAACAGCAGGAAATTATTTCCTTCTAGACCACATGTGAAATAATGCATCTGTGTTGGTATATGAACATGTTTATATATAAAATAGTAAGGCGTCTCTATCCACAAACTCGCCATTTGAATACATTGTGCTCATTTTGTTCGTAGTGGTGGCATGATGGTGTATGTTATTGACGACTTTTAAGACACAGCAAAAACATGGCTGAAATCATACAAAATAAATACATTTCGAATATGGTATTACTGCGGTCATACATGTTTGGTGAATAGTATTATTTGACTACACCAAATGCATCAGATATATATTTAACTCACTTCACATTTCGTATAATACATGACTATTAGTATATTGATTTATCGACCATCGTGTGACGGTTTAAAGCTGATGCTATACGATTCAAGGCTCTCATTATCATAAACGAATGAGCTTGAAAACAAATTAGAAAAACTAGTCGATCCGAAATACCTAACCGAATACCTTGAAATGTGGTATTGTGTCTGTAGGTATATTAAAATAAACTACATAACAACATATTATCTACATCCATCTGTATAAAGAGACACATTACCTTGAAAAAAAAATAAGTTTAACCTTGAATATTGAATAGCATTACTACCAAAATGTAAACAATTTAATAACAAGTTGAAACCAGTTGGGAATCAGAGACACATGTGTATGTTGTTTTATACACGGGTGTTCACTTGTTTTTTGCAAGACCATATTTAAGTAGGTATTATTTTATTATCGAATGACAATGTGTTCGCCAAGAGCTCACTGGGTTTTTTACCAGATAATAATTTTACATCATGGTTTGTTGTCGAATAATCCATAGTCGGATGTTTAGAAAGAAACTATATCAGGAGTGCGTAGCTTAAAACACAGCTTGAAATTGACCGATTATCCTAATAATCGTGAAGATGTTAGGTATTGTTTGTTTATATATAATAATGATGAAACTGCAGAGACATCATCAGGAGAGAAACAACAACACACAACATAAAAATGATTAAAACTGGGGTCGCCGCCTTGGAATGGTCAATCCAAAGCATTTTGGGTTTAAACCAGTTTAAAGGGATGCCAAACCTCAAACTTAGCCCAGAATTAATCACTTAAAAGGGAAAATACACAATGGACAACATACAGGGTTTCAACTCGCCCACAGTAAAAAAGTAGGAATAAATAGGAGCTTTCTGTTGTTGTTTTTTAAAGTAGGAAAATGTGTATATTTCTCGTCAAAAAGTAGGAATATTTAAAGAATTACCATAACATAGTTATGTTTAAATTGACTCACAAATGTAAAATAGCCTTTAATGTTATAACAAAAGGCAACTGTTCAGCTTGAGGACTGTGATCTACCCAATATCCTGAATTGCTATTATTTTTTATTTTATTTTTATTTTCTAACTTGTAATTCAAACATACCAACAACTAGCTCAATATGAACATAAGCTTATGCCTTCAATAACATGTACACTGCAGATTATGTTACATCAATAGCAAACCAGCCTGCAATGTTTCACAGAGTTACTACTACCAATAGCATCAAGCACTTTGAAATCAATTGTCGGTTTTCATAAGTTGTACTCCCAGTTGTACCTGACGGTCGTTGCCAACTGTTTATTGGATTTAATGTCACACTAATCAGCCAGTTGTAATATGGCGATTTCCAGCTTTTCATGGCGGAGAAAGACAAAAATCATGCTGGCACATGGGTAGAACCACTGATCTTCTATAAGCTAGATGGGTTACTAAGCTTTCTCACTTGAAAGAATATGATCCCATTAAGGCTTGAGCCTAGTGTGGTTTGCGCCTACAGTGGTAAGGGGCAAGTGATCAACAGACAGAGACTTTAACCCACATTAATATGTCTGTGTCTGTCAATTCTTACGTCCCTTGAATTTGTTTACACCATTGGGTAGGGAGGATATCAGGCTTATGAATAGGTGAATTCAGCACGACTTATCACAATTTACAAACACACGAGGATTTTTAAGATATTGGTTTGACAATTTCAAAATCAAGGATGGGGTTATATACCATTATTGAGATTATCTTTTATAACATAATGGAAACAGCACTTGGTAAATATTTAGATAAATCTTGATAAATAGTATTATTTTCAAAAATCCCTAAACATTTTTAACAGTAAGAAGTTCATTGGTTAATGCATTGCATTGCTCAGGTTGTCAATACAACTTTGTTGAAACTATTGTTTTGATTTTAAATTTAGGTGATAAAGAAGTATGCTACAACCTGTTAGATTTCTGTGGCAGTCAGGCATTTATCCCAGATTCTAAATATCTTATGTGGTGTATTTGTATTTGAATTAGCATAAAACATTATATGATAAAAGATCTGCATATACTCTACACTAGAGATTTTCAACTGGAAAGTGCACTGAGCTCCATCAGTTAGCCCACCATTTGGAACAAAATCTCAATTATATCATATTCACTCTTCTGAGTACATGACAATTAACTTGATTTTAAATATCTTTTAAATATCTAAGACCTTTGGTATCAGGAAACAGTCAAATTAGCACATTGTCCGATCTATACAACACATCTACAAAAAGACTTTTTTTTTGTTTCATATAAAACATTATTTAATTCATCTTCAGTTCTGGCAAACTAAAACAGTAGGAATAATAGGAGTTCTTTTACGAAAAAGTAGGAAAAAGTATGAGTGAATCAAAAAGTAGGAAAAAGGAGGACCAGTTGACAGCCTTACAGGCTGTCAACTCGACCACAGTGAAAAAGTAGGAAAAAATAGGAGCTATTTTTTTAAGTAGTAAAAAAAGTAGGAAAAAAGTATATTTCTCGTTAAAAAGTAGGATTATTTAAAGACTTACCATAGCATAGTTATGTTTAAATTGACTCTTAAATGTAAAATAGCCTTTAATGTTATAACAATAGGCAACTGTTCAGCTTGAGAACTGTGATCTACCCAAAATGAAGCTTTTCACAGATTCGTAATGTACGACCAATGTATTAATTAGGCCACTTCCCTTAATTTATATAAACGTACTTACTGAATTCATAAACGAATATGTATAAAACATACAACAATGTGGGCTACGTTTTCGGCATAGTCTTATATATTTCAACTATATATTTTTTAACTTTCGGTTGAATATAGTGTTTTTTTGCTTCTTTTATATGGAGTTAAACCGAAGTCATCTCGAATCGACATTGCACTATTCTGTCTCAACCTTATTCAACAAAACAGAAAACCCAGTTGCGCTTGAGTAATGTTTATCTGGCAACAGTATAATAAGAAAGAAGTCAAAAAATCTAGCAGATAAACACACATTTTAAGTCACCATACGAGCAAGTCGATCGAATCTTGAGGATTACATGTAAAGTTATTCTCATACCCCGACATTGTGCAAGCACCGAGCTGACTTCGACACAATATTTGATCATTATTCGCTATAGCAAAACTGTCCATCCATTCATTTTTTGTCGAAGTTACCAAACCGCCAATATATTGTGCTTAGGAATCGGGAGGGAAACAATATCATTATTTTTATTTAAAATTACATTGCTGTTAACAATAATCTCAAGTATGTCCTTGTTCTTACTATTAATGGTCGTTGATTAATATATAGTGGATTGAAAAGTCAGTTGTATGTTCAAGGAAATAAAATGTCACGAATATTTGCCGATGGTTATGCATACAAACAGAAACTGAAATATCATTCAAATGTGAAACTTTTCTGTTGTTGTTTCTGTATATATTTCACTTAACGATTTCCAGTTGATTGTTAATTATTTTAAAATGATAAAAATGAAATTAAACAGACACTGTAGCAGAGGTCACTCGGTTTATCCAGATTTAATATTATATAGATACCTTATTTAAAGCATTAACTGCAATTTTAAGGAGACATCCACGGAATCATAAGAAACATATGTTTTCGTTGTCAATTTGGGTGTGTATACATTGGCGGATTTAAAGTTTGCGGACGTGTCGTTCCCCTCCCCCTCCTACGAAAAATTGTCAAATTTTTTTTTTTTAAATTCCAGAGACATTCTCTCTGAGAGAAGAATAATATAGTTTTATCAAATTTCGTAGTGGTTAACGATGCAATGAAGGTTAGAACACGTCTATATTATATACCAAAAAAAAACATCAATATGATATTAAGCATCACTAATGTTATTGTTTTCAAAATGTATAGATTTGACATATGTCCTTTGGTAGGTTCCAACTTTTTCCGCCCCCCACCCCTCCCCCTTTAACTCCAAATCCTGTAACCACGCCTGGTTTACATGTAGTGTAAGGTAGCATTGTTAATTGATCCGTTTGCAAAACAAGTTTCCGCTTCTGAGTAATGTTTTCCCGTCGACTAAGCAACTGTATCAGAAGGCGTTTTTATCTTCCTTCTAGTGTCATTTGCAGTTGTTTATCTGCTTTCTTGTTACGATTTGAACTTCTGATGTAAATTATGTAATGTGCATGCTAATTTAAAGTACTTGAATGTAACAATATATCAGAAAAAAACCGCACACTTATAGTTACGAGCATTAGTTATAGATGACAAATATTGTAGACATTGGTGCATTTGAAAATGGAAAGAACCTTTTTTTATCATACCTCGTAATGCATATTACTTAGCACATTGAAATTTACATTCTGTGGTTGCTAAACTAAAACATTTTCGGCTTTGATGTAAACAAAATGTACTTAATGGGAGGTCCTGCTTTAAGGAACATCAACGTTTACATAAATAATAGACAGTCACACACAATATGTGATAAAGCGTGTAGATGCAATTGGGACATTATCCTCCCGAATCAAAACGATTATCACGTCCGCGATCCAACATGAGCAATCGTATCCAAAATCTTGACAGTGTGACTTAGACTTAAAGCTTGAAACCCACGTTACAAACAGTCGTTCTTGACCGTACGTTGACTCTTAGACAAAAACAATACACGTGCCGTTCTGCCACATAGGGTGTGTGAACTGGATACAAGTTCAAATGTTTATTAAAGCTTTTTTCATGGTATATGGCCAGTTTTGATCACGTATAATATCTGCGTGTTGTGTTGTAGTATTTCATGGTTGGGATTGCAATTTGGTAAAACGGGGATGTTTTAATGTTTTTTTTATATATCTTGCTCATAATTGCATTTATTCCAGATCGTATTGTTCTTGCATGTATGCTGAAATGGCAGTAATACATAATAAGGTAGTTTAACCAGGTTGGCCAAATACTGTTTATTTTCCTTGTTGTGTATATAATTATACTGTTTATGTCCATGTTAATTTTTATGTCAATTTACGTTTCTGGAAATGGGTTCCCATTCCGTTGTAGGTCCATCCATGTGTTATGTCACACATGCTTACCTACTGATTTATAAAGATTGCTACAGACCAATAATCTAATTAGCCAAATCAAAGTTTATCCGGTTACTGCTTTCTCTTGGCTCAAAGCAATTGCAGACGCTAGGCGTTGACATTCTGTTTATGTTATAACCAACATTGTAAGTGCTCATGTTTTCCTAATTAATGTGTTTAGAAAATAAAACTATACATAAAGTAGTGAAATGTTTAAGAAGTACAATTTTGTATATTGGAAACAATTTGTATTTAATGAATAACAATTAATTGAAATACAAATGAATATGTTGCGAAAAACGAACTAATAACACTGACATAATTGTCCTCTATGTGTGTGACTTGTTATGTGTCATTGTCTTGCACTGATATTTGAAATGATTGGTCCAAATGATGTAGACGTTTTATTCCAACTTGCAATGAAAACAAAAGTGAGCACGTCCCATTAAATAACATGTGTTTTAAAATGGTTTCGTTGAACACAAGCCGAAAGTTTATGTTTCTAGCGACCCCCCATTGAACTCTGAATATTGGTATTGCTTTTTAGCTCACCTGACCACAACGTGCTCATGGTGAGCGTTTGTGATCGCCTTTTGTCCGTCGTGCGTCGTGTGTCGTGAATCGTTCGTCATCAACATTTACCTTGTGAACACTGTAGCGGCTACATTTGTTGCCCAATCTACTTAAAACTTGCTCCAAATATATTTCCCAAAATATATCTTGGTCGAGTTCGAAACTGGGTCATGTAGGTTCAAAAACTAGGTTTTTAGGTAAGATTGAAGTAAAAGCTTGTGAACACGCTAGAAGTAAGTTCCAAAATGGTTCCGTTCCATTGAAAGACATGGCCGTCAAGGGGCGGGGCAGTTTTCCTTATATGGCTATAGAAAAAGCTTGTGAACACCACACTCTAGAAGTCTCATTTTTGCCCAATCAACATGAAACTTGCTCAGAACATTTGGTTTTATGATACTTTGGCCAAGTTCAAAAATGGTTCCTTTCCGTTGAAAAACATGGCCGCCAGGGGAGGGGCAGTTTACCTTATATGGCTATAGAAAAAGCTTGTGAACACTCTAGGAGTCACATTGTTTGCCGAATCAACATGAAACTTGCTCAGAACATGTGTTTTTATGATATCTCAGCCGATTTCGAAATGGTTCCGCTCCATTGAAATACATGACCGCCATGGGGCTTGGCAATTTTCCTTATACAGCTATATTGAAAGCTTTTAAAAGCTTGTGAACACTCTTGAGACCATATTTATTGCCCACTCTTCATGAAACTTGCCCAGAACATTTGTCCTCATGATAACTCGGAGGAGTTTGAAACTGGGTCATGTGGGGTAAAAAACTAGGTCACTAGGTCAAATTCAATGAAAAGCTTGTGAACACGCTACAAGTTACATTTTGTGCCCAGTATTCTTGAAACTAGGTCAAAAACTAAGTCACCATGATATATTTAAGAAAAAGCTTATACAAAATCTAGAGGCCATATTTATAGCCTTATCATCAAGAAACTTGCTCAAAACATTTGTCCCATTAAGATCCCAGACAAGTTAAAAACTGGGTCAGGTGGGGTCAAAAATATTAGGTCAGAAAAAGCTTGTGAACACTCAAGAAGACACATGTTCTGTCCAATATTCTTTACACTTGGTTAGAACATTTATTTAATTATATCTCAGACGAGGTCGAAACTAGCTCATGTTGGGTAAAAACAATGTCACCAGGACAATTAAAAAAAAAGCTCGTGAATACACATTTATAGCCATTTATAGACCAATCATCATAAAACTTGCTCAGAACATTTGTCCAAATGATATCTGGGATACGTATGAAACCAGGTCACATGGGGTCAAAAACTAGGTCACTAGGCCAAGTTGAAAAAACTACACAATAGAGGCCACATTTTTAGCCGAATCTTCACGAAACTTGCTCAGAACAGTAGTTCATTAGCCCCTCAGGTGAGCGACCTAGGGCTTTATGGTCCTCTTGTTATTATATATGAATTGTGTGCATATTTGTGAAGTTGTGCCAGAAATTAAATGTATTGTACTTTTTTTCAATCTTGAAGCCCAATATCACAACTATTTATATTCAAAACTATTATTTTTCGTAGTACCGTGCGATTTAAATGCAATGTTATTTTGTTTTGTTATTTTCTAAACTGTTTCAAGGATGCACATGTATTGACTGTTTTGATAATTAAAAAAAATCATTTTACAACGTAAAAATATACACATTCCTCTCCAGTTGTAGATGACCAGGACATATTGTGGATGTGATAATCAATCGATAATTATTTGTCGCCACAAATGTCCATGAGAATAGTTGTTGATAAACACATACATTGTATATGACATCGTATTTTCACAGTGTTTGCTTAGAAGGTAAGAAAACAAACAACATTCCAGTCATCGGCAAATACCGAACCAGACTTGTTTATGTCCGTTATTGTATTAATAATGTACCTTCTCAATGTGTTGTTTGTCTGAAGTAAATTAGCCCATACGCATGTTAATTTAATTAAATTTTATTTATCTCAACATTCTTTAAACATGTATGTCATAAATTATCAATAATTTTAAATTTTTAAATGCGTCAAAATCATAATAAACAATACCCATGTTTGATTTACAATCGAATATGGTATGTACATTGCAGCGACAACATTATCATGAAGGCAATCTACTTTGTTTTGAAACCGTAAATTTGGTTATTCGCAATATATAATTTCAAACCTGAATAAGAAGAGCAAAATTGTTATGCCTTACGAATGTCATCAATTTTAACATTAAATGACGTGCAAAATGAAAACACTGTTAAATCAACATATAACATATTTACATAGTTATTTACACTATACATAAAGGAAATGAAATGTTTATATCGCATCAATAAAGTGCATTCTTCATTCAGAAGTTGACGGTGACAGTCTCATATATGTGGCGGCCCTGTCGCGCAGTGACCATACAAGGCCTTCGTATCGTGCCGGTGTAGCATCTTCGGTCTGTTATAAAAAGGTATCATTTAGGATTATTACACGATTTTCAAGGTTTTAACTATTATAAATTAGTTATAGATTATGCAATACATATGCCGATAATGCTTTCAGAAAACTATCTGTACTACCAGAAATACAGTACTACGCCAATAGTTCGTACATGCTTCGCGGATGGATCTTCGGACAGCATGCAATCAGGATCAATTTCATCATACTGATTTTCGCTACCGGTCACGTCACTACAAGTTTCTGCAGCATGTCTGGTACCTGAAATGGGAATGTGTAAATATTGTTTATGTACATGTATGGAACATGTGCCCCAAAGCACAATGTGGCTTTAAAATATTATTGTTAATTGCATGACCTCACACTAAATGGAGTAAACCATAAAATGCATTACCTTGACTACACTGAGTTTGTTTGAAACATCTCGGTCTGTGAAATTTAGCACGATAGAAAAACAGTGTCAATTACACTCACATAAAACATTTAATACGTTACGAATTTAACAATACATATTATATTTCGTACGTTGTATATTATAATTGTTAGATAATAATTACAATATATAAAACCATTGTTGCATTTACTATTATAAAGAATAAATTCTTAAATGTAACAGAAAGCTATACTTAATGGCGCAAATACTTTGCAGTTCGACGACATTATGTTGTGCTGCTATGTCTGTCTGATGTGGCTATAGATATAAAATGAATAACTCTTTAAGCATGCATACAATCTGTACGACAAAAATGAACAGAATTGTTTGCAGTCAAAACGGGAGAACACACGTTTTAGGCGGTACTTATTCTAGGCATGGAAATTATACTTGTTGTATTTGAAACAAAATTGAACATTTAATTTTCTATGTGTAAAGGGAGGAAATCCGAAGGACGCTTAACTTAAAATAGCAAACTTGATAGTTCGAATTTTGATGTTATAATTACGACTGGAATGTATTTATTCCTTAACATACTGTATTAAATAATGTTAATAACGACATGTATTCATGAAATCCATTATGAAAATCCTCCCTTGATAGTTTTGTATTTTTAGGACAGTGGAAATTCCGCAGACAGTACAAAAAATATATATGTTTTGTGAAATGATGCTTTTGTCGTCATTTAGCCCGAAACATATGCACTGCAAAATAATAGATCGATAGTCCTGCATACAGTATAGAAAAAAAGAGAGTTATTGTGGAAAACCGCTGGTTTCTTGACAAATCGAGCAATGCTGGAGTATTTTGCGTCGGCATGACCTACTGCACTTATACCTTCGTCCGAGATTTTTTAATACAATACACATGTTTGTTTATAAATACAAAGCAAACTACGTAAAACATGTTTTGAAAAAAAACCGCTCCTAAGCATTATGAGCTAATTCTCCTTTTGTCACGTTTTCAAAAGTTGTCTACTGTAGTCATTTATACAGCTAAGACAATCGTTAACTAGATCTTGCCATTGTGGCAACATGTGTTGGGAAAAGGTCGATTGTAATAACATTAAATAATAATTTCCGCATTTGCGCGGTTCGTATACTAGTTAGTATAGAACGAAACGTTTCGTCACGTAATATATTGCGTATGTAAATAAATCACAAATTATACATGCATGACGACAAGCTGACCGAGAATTGTCATGAATGGATATGCGTGTTTCATAATGTGAAATAGCGTTGACAACAGTAGTAAAGTTTAACAGACCAGTTTCGCAGCGCTTCTCGACGTAGGTTCAACTTCTTCGTATTCATGTTCGTTCCTTTCTGTGACATTACTCAGTTCGGTGGTAGCTGGCTGGCCTTTAATTACAAATATGTCACAAATAAAGCTTCAAAAAAACTATTGCATTTACTGAATACCAAATATCATATGCTCTAAAAGGATATATTGAACAGGGTTTTATTTACTGACAATTCAGCATGTCGCAAACACATTTAATAGCATTTGCATGATTACCGAATTCCGATTGCCCCGATACTCGGTGCTGATTTCGATCCAGTCTGCAATAAATAAATTATATGGTTATACATTCTTATATTCTCGGGCAAATAAATCGATAAGTGTATTAAATCTACTTGCATCGATATTACGCCTTAAATAATTTACTACCCATTTTCGACGTTAGAGAATACGGTACATTTGCACCTGAAAGACTTATTTACCTATTTAACCATAATAATAAACTTTGGTAAAACAGAACAAAACATACGGGCTTTCCTGGCGTTTCTTTGTAATGCACCCTGCAAAGAAAATATACACTGTCAGAAAATATTTCTTAATAATTATGTTAACGCTATTATTAAACATAAAATATACACATTCTGAATTATTTGTTTTTCGTAGATGCTATATTTGTTAACATCAAGGCGACTTACGCTTGCCAAATATACCTGTGGCACTGACAATGCCCGCAACTGCCAGCATGCCGCCTATGTTTATCACAATATACATCCATTTTCTGTTGGCCTGTGTATTGTCGGAATTGCCTGTTGGGGAAACGAAGCTAATCAGACTAATAGTTGAACAAACAACAACAGCTTGATATAATTAAAAATGTTATACTCATCGGTTTAGACAAGGCTGGATATAATTATGAATACAATCTACCCCTTGTTTACAATGTTCATTACTTTTCAATTATGAATAGGTGTTATTATCAATGTTAATTGTTAGCGTACATTTTTAACAAACATTTCATTACATTAAGTATGATTGAAAAATATTCCAATACTGTTGCTGCTGCTTTTAGTTGTTTAAATGTACTCATCCCATATAATAATTATAATAATAATAATAATAATAATAATTAATAATAATTAGTATTATTAGTATAAATTACCATTCTCATTCAATAATTGTTATATCCAACTTAACACATATAAATTGTATCCAACTATTACCCAAATATGTTTTGCATATTTATACACACCCGTAAGTAAAATTAAAACGTATTCCTCTTTCATCTGTACGTTAAACGTCTCACACTGTAGCTCACAGCCTATCTTTTCTCCTGCCATGGCTTGAGAAACGTTAACACGTATCAGCGACGTTATGTTGGTGACATTCTGGTCAGCAGTTCTGTTCAGCATTAAGTTATCAATGTCAGTATACCATTCTATAAAGCATCTGTCACTTGTATCTACAGCGATGCAGGCAAGGTCGAGTACATACCACTCAGACCGTTGCTTTGGTGATTCAGGCCGCACCATATGCATAATGTTTGGGGGATCTGAAACACGAGTCATTTTATGAAATCATTGACTATAAAACTGTACAGGTGCGGTATAATACCATAATAGAATATCTTATAGATGTTTCAATGTAAACAATAGATGCAAATGCCGAGTCTTACATATGTACGTCACTGGTTCACTGGTACCATTTAGTTCTGTTTCCCCTACAATGGGAGTGCATGTTAAATTCTTGCCATGCCACGTCCGGTTAGCCGATGTCACAGTCAGTATGCTAGTATAGAGATTGTTGGACGCATTGTAAACACGCTGTTCCACATCTGACAGAATGGCTTGTCCCAAGGTCAACTGAAGTTTTGGTGACGGTCTACTGTTGTATGAAACGCAGGTTATGTTCACCTTTAAGACCTTCAATCAGTTCAGGAACATGAAGATCAATCTCTGTTGGAGGTGCTTAGAAACATTAAAATACAAAGTGCGGATTTAGTCAGTATTTACATGTTGCTGTAAGTGTGTCGGCAATACATAGTGTTTAACCACATTGCAAATAATAATACCAAATAATTCCTAAAATATCCAAACTATTCAGTCGTTTCTAGCAGCTTAGGTATAAAAACTTCAGGATAAATATTGTCAATCAAATCAGTTATCAATGAAAAGGCTATTTCAAATGAATGCAAATTGTACGCTCAATGTATTAACAGTATCTTATCCGTTAGCAGTTCTGACATAAATGTTGAAACGTACGAGTATACATGTACCGGAACACTCATGTAACACAATGTTCGTACATTTATCAACCATATTTACCAACGTATATATTTGTGCCGTTAGTAGTGATGCTATGACTGTTGCTTAGGCATTCTAAATAGTATTCATCGGGCGCTGTGAAATTGTAAATTGTGAGTACATAAGTGACATCCTCTGTGTGCCTATTTTCTTTATAATGCGAATGGTTGAGGTTGATTATGCCCGTGTTTCGGTCATGCCATTTGCGATAGTAACTTCCAGGGTTTTCAATGACCCTGCTGCTCGGGTAGTATGCGATCTGAGCAGTGTCGCCTGTCTGCGCAGGAAATTTCTCCGCGAGCAATTCACCACAGTCGTTGGTGAACTTTTCCATGAAAAAGAGAAAAACGATTGGATGTTTTTGTTTATTATTCAAGTCGAATATTAAATGGTGATGTCAGAACAGGGTCCGATAATAAAACTGATAAACGGAACGAAAAACGAAGCCATTTTTTGCGCATTAGTGTTCATACTAATATTGACGATACCATATTTACCTATCAACCATTGCGACACTTGCAATTAACAATTTGCAAAATAAAGATATAATCAATTCAGATTTGTGGTTCGTTATCATAGGCAATATATTTCGCGGTTCGTTATCATAGGTAATATATATGTAAAATAACAAGGAGGATGTTTATAATTCTCATGTAATTTTCTATTTAAGGATCATGTAAATTGTAAGCATTTGAAATATGAGTTTGTTGAATGTATCTATATTTTTCTATCAGGTGTAATAGCTAATATGTATTAAATTTTAGAACATATATTTTAATTATTCATTTCGTTTTCCGAACGTTGCGGAGAAGAGTTCTTCTGAGAGTGGTTTACTAAAAGCATACTTCCCAATGTTGAGAAATGAAATGCAAATACATTTGCTGAAATATTCGTATTTTTTAGTTAATTTATTAATGTCTTTATTTGATATTAAATGATTGTGTTTGTTTATGAAATGTAAAGCTTACAACATACAGACATTATACGTGCCAACATACCTTGCAGTTGAAGCTTAATCGTGGCGGCAACCTCTCCTTTGCATTTAACTTGTACAAATGCCTCTTGCCACTTCCTATCCACGCGAAAGAGCTTCATGTAAAATGCTCCGTCTGTAACATATTCCGTGTGGTTGTCCTTGATATTTATGAACCACGTCGTAACATTTAACAAGACCTCCCATTTAATGTTTGCTGCATCTGTCTTTTCACCGAAAGGCTTAAATATGAACGTCACATTTCTTCCGATGAAAGCTGGTCCAACTAACGTTACAGTGCCAACTGTGTTCATAAGGTCTGCACCATGTACCACTGGAAAAACTACATTATGCAGGCATGTATAAATAATGGTAAACAATAACATAAACCAAAATCATGTTATTAACCAAATGCTGGTGGGGCAGAGGTGGTTCATAATTGTTTTTAATTGCAAATCATCTACGTCTGAATGAATTTTGTTAATGACAGTCATTAATATGACGTTTAAACATGTTGGTTGTAAAGTTATTAATAACAACAACACCCAATGCCAAGTTGCTAAAATGTCTATTATTAATTGACTTTATAATATTGAACGAGAATCTGGTCAGTTCGTTCCCTTGATACGATGTTAACCTCGCCAATAAATTTCAAAACTCGTCCAATACGGAAAAAACTAGGCCAATCTGGATAAACGCGGCCAATACGAGATTCAGCCAATTAGGATTCAGGATAAGCTCGGCCTTATACGAGATGTCAAATTGTTTGACGCCATTTTGAAAACGCTTAGCATAATTAAGTTTGCGTTTGGTATTTCTTTCTAAACCTTTCTACATGTAGCACTCCCATAAAATAAAGTGAGTAAGGGCAACATTCGTACTTATTAATGTTTTGGACCGAATCTACCGAGAGACGAATCATGAAATAGAGACGACATCGACCACGAAAACACACATTTACTTCCCTTGACGTATTCTTCAATTTAGCGTTCGTTTATATGAACATGATGAAATTATTAAATTATTTTTAATATTTGGATTAAAGTTGGATTGGATGCATCTCAGAAATGGAAGTGAATCGGCGAGTTAGCTGAGCGTTTGCTCTGTCAACTCGCAGACATCATCTTCACAAAATCAATGACAAGAGAGGATTCAGCTGAAATGAGCATGTTGGAAGGTTAACGTAAGGAATTTGAAAATTTTCTTAGTAAATTATTCATTTTATTACGCATCTAGTTGTCATCTTCCACTTTTCAAGAATGTCTTAAGCATACTCTCGAGCATACTGGGACTTTTTAAGAATATTCTTAAACAAAATGCTTTGTTGAATTAGAATTTTAAAAGTTTATTTTCTGGAGTCACAGTCTATTCTTTAATCTAAAAATGGTTAACGAATGTGTTGGTGAATACTGACAGGTTTGCCAAGACTCGGTCGGATCAAGGTGGATAACGATTGGTGGTGTTAAAAATTTGGCGACTTTCTCGATATTTTTTTTTGCAATTATTCTATGTAGTGTTTAGTTGTAATATTTCACAATTGTCAGTTAAAAGAATAAACACATCGTTAATAATTTATGCTGGCAGTGTTGCATTCTATTTATATCGAAACAATAGTTATGATAGATCTAACTTGTACTATTAAAACTGAAAGATGCAGCATACTATTTCTATTTATATCGCATCACTAGGAACTTTGACGACTGACGTCACGCGCACATGGTATGTTTAGACTCCGCCCACTGGTTGGCAACAGGTGATGGGCATTACGTAGACATATCGAGATAGTGTTGAAAAAATATTGCTTTATTTTCACAATAATTCAATGTTTTCAAATATGTTGCCACATTATCAGGTCATAAATACGAGATATTTCATTATGAAACGTTGTTTTTATAATAAGTGTTTACTAATGTTGTATTTAAAAGTACTTAATCCAATGTGCCCAATATTAATGTATGTAACACTTACACAAGACAAAATTGTTGTTCATGACAAAAGAAAATAACATATACTCATTTAAGTTGACTTGTTCCAGAATACAGGGCACTAAACAAATAATGATGTAAAGCAAGTAATGGATCGTGCAAACTAGGCTTTACGTAATACATTAATTATATATTGAAACCTTACCAGAACCAACAAAGGTCAGAGAAACCTTACCTGGTTATTATATGTTAATCCATTTTCATAAAAATAAAATGATATCAAACTTAATCTTAATGTGTATGTTTTCACAAGCTTGTGCATATTTCACACACTACCCATCGTCAAATAATTTAATCCGGCTTTTAATTGCCCCTTTGTTTGAGCAAAAAACCTGTTATCTCATAATGATCAGATACTACCCAGACAAGTAATTAACTAACAACATAGTGTCAACTTTGATTCTAAGTGCCTTAAAACCACAGGTGGCAGACGTATGTCTGGTCATTGAACAAAATGTACAATACCTTCATGGCATTTAGCAGTCATTTTCATGGGTAATATAAACGCAAAATATACTTCAAAATCTCGCTCTTTTATAATGTATTTCTAGGAAAAGTATAAATCATATTTTAATATTGTCTTTAAACCAGTATTGCGCTACAGGTTTGTTTTATGGTTGATACATGGCTGATCAATACATTCGTTGTACTTGACAATGCACCTCTTGCCACTTGCTTTCATAAAAAATAACACATGAACACTGGCACACACAATACATTCATATAATTACTGTTCTGGTACAAAGTATTAGTATTCGTAACTAACTTATTATTTTTAACAACAGAAGTTATTTTATTCGTGTCTAAAGAAATTTCACGGATGACTTATATACGAATGATATAGCTTCGTTCAAAACATTGAAACTTTTTGTTTAAGCTAAATGATCAACCCATTTAATATATTAATTTAGTTTATTATATACCAAAGTCTTTATGTGATGGGTGTTTTTTTAAATATTTTATTTGAAGTGTTTTAAAACATATTTCAGACATTCTGAACGATTAATCGAGTAAACACATGTAAGTATGCATGTTTTCTGTATCTGTAACCAGCGCTTTTGCCAACTAGTCAGTGCGCATGCGCGAAAAATCCCGATTGTAAACAATAACAATCAACGTTACTATAGTTTTCATACTATTAAAATCCGAATATGCTGTATAATATAATACGATTAATTAATAAAATTGTCATTAATTAGTTGAATTCATATTTGCCTGGTTATTGGACTTCAGACAGCAGTATGAGCCTTCGGCCTCAGACCAATACGGCAGTCTTCAGCCCAATAAAAAGGCCAATATGAATTCAACCAATTAATAACATTATATTATTTACCAATAAGTAATATTAACGTCCAACTCATTTTCGAGAAAACTGAACTCGCACTCGCCATCTGTGTGTTTCCGTTAGCCAGAACGAAACACCGGCATTATTGTTTTCAAAACTCTTGCACATTGCACATTGTTTATATAATAACAGGAAATTATTTCCTTGTAGACCACATGTGAAATAATGCATCTGTGTTGGTATATGAACATGTTTATATATATAGTAAAATAGTAAGGCGTCTCTATCCACAAACTAGCCATTTGAATACATTGTGCTCTTTGTGTTTGTAGTGGTGGCATGATGCTGTCTGTTACTGATGACCTTTAAGACACAACAAACACGTGGCTTAAATCAAACAAAATAAATACATTTGGAATACGGTATTACAGCGGTCATACATGTTTGGTGAATAGTATTATTTGACTACATCAAATGCATCAGATATATATTTAAATCACTTCACCTGTCGTATAATACATGACTATTAGTATATTGATTTATCGACCAGCGCTTGACGGTTTAAAGCTGATGCAATACGATTCAAGGCTCTCATTATCATTAACGAATGAGCTTGAAACCAAATTAGAAAAAACTAGTCGATCCAAAATACCCCTTGAAATGTTGCAGCGCTAGGTCTAATCGTTGTACTGTAATACCGTTCAATACGTACGTATTGTGTCTGTAGGTATATTAAAATAAACAACATAACAACATATTATTTACATCCATCTGTATAAAGACACATTACCTTGAAACAAAATATGCTTAACCTTGAATTTTGAATAGCATTACTACCAAAATGTAAACAATTTAATAACACGTTGAAACCAGTTGGGAATCAGATACACATGTGTATGTTGTTTTATACACAGGCGTTCAGTTGATTTTGTCAGATTATATTTAAGAAGGTATGATTTTATTCTCAAATGACAATGTGTTCGCCAAGAGCTCACTGTTAAACGGGTTTTGTGTACGAGGTAATTCATTTTACATCATAGTTTGTTGTCGAATAATTCATAGTCGGATGTTCAGATAGAAACTATATCAGGAGTGCGTAGCTTCAAACACAGCTTGAAATTGACCGACTATCCTAATAATCGTGAAAATGTTCGGTATTTATTGTTTATGAAGCTTTTCACTGAATCGTCATTTATGACCAATGTATTAGTTAGGCTCCTTATCTAAAGTTATATAATGGTACTAACTGAATGCAAAAACAAATGTGCATTAAACATACAACAATATGGGCTATGTTTTTCGGTAGTCTTATTTAGTTTTTATAACTTTTGGTTGAATATAGTGTTTATTACATTGTAGTGGTGTTTTATTGTGTGTGTTTTATATGGAAATAAACCGAAGCGATCTCGAATCGACATTGAACTAGTCTGTCTCAACCTTATTCAACAAACCAGAAAACCCATTTGCGCTTGAGAAATGTTTATCTGGCAACAGTATAAATGTGTTGTGCTTAGGAATCGGGAGGGAAACAATATATTTATTTTCATTTGAAATTGCATTAATGTTAACAATAATCTCAATTATGTTATTGTTCTTACTTTTTTATTTAATTTTCGTTGATTAATATATAGTGGATTGAACGTCAGTTGAATGTTCAAGGAAATTAATTGTCAGGAATATTTGCCGATGATTATGCATACAAACAGAAACTGAAATAATATTCAAATATGAAACGTTTCTGTTGTTTGTTTTTTGGATATATTTCCATTAACGATTTCCAGTTGATTGTTTATTATTGTAAAATGATGAAAATGAAATTAAACAGACACTGTAGCAGAGGTCACACGGTTTATCCAGATTTAATATTATATAGATACCTATTTGGAAGCATTAACTGCAATTCAAAGAAAAGGTTCACGGAATCATACGAAGTGAATAAAGAACATATATGTTTTCGTTGTCAATTTGGATGGGTATGCATTGGCAGATTTAACGTTTGCGGAAGTGGCGTAAACCTCCCCTCCTCCGAAAAATTGTCAAAATTTCTTTTTATTTAAATCCAGAGACATTCTCTCTCATGGAATAATAATATACTTTTATCAAATGTCATAGTTATTAACGATGCAATGAAGGTAAATACACGTCTATAATCTTTACAAAAAAGCATAAATATGATATCAAGCATCAACAATGTCGTTGTTTTGGAAATGTATAGCGTTGACATATGTCGTTTGGTAGGTTCCAACTTTTTCTGCCCCCCCCCCCCACCCCCCTCCTCTAACTCCAAATTCTGTAACCCTGTAACCGCGCCTGGTTAACATGTAGTGTAAGCTAGCATTAGATCCGTTGGCAAAATAAGAATGTACAAAGTTTCCGCTTCTGAGAATTGTTGCATCTGTATCAGTGGGCGTTTTTATCTTCCTTCTCGTGTCATATGCACGTATTTATCTGCTTTCTTGTTACGGTCTGAACTTCTGATGTACATTATGTAATGAACATGCCCATTTAAAGTACATTAATGTAACAATATATCAGAAACAAACAGCACTCTTTTAGTTAGGAGCATTAGTTCTAGTTGACAAATATTCTAGAAATTGGTGCATTGAAAATGGAGAGAAGCTTTTTTTTCTTCATACCACGTCATGCATATTACTTAGCAAATTGACATTTACATTCTGTGGTTGCTAAACTAAAACATTTTTGGCTTTCATTTAAACAAAATGTATTTAGTGGGAGGTCCTGCTGTAAGGAATGTCAACGTTTACTGAAATAATAGACAGTAACACACAATCTGTGATAAAGCGTGAAGATGCAATAGGGACATTATGCTCCCGAATCATCACGATTATCACGTCCGCGATCCAACATGAGCAATCGTAGCCAAAATCGTGGTAGTCTGACCTAGACTTAAAGCTTAAAACAAACGTTTCAAACAGTCGTACTTGACCGTACGTTGCTTCTTATACGAAAACAATACACATTCCGTTCTGCCATATAAAGTGTGTGAAATGGATACAAGTTCAAATGTTGATTAACGATTTTTTCATGGCATATGGCCAGTTTTGATCACGTATAAATATCTTCGTGTTGTGTTGTAGTATTACATGTTTTAATGGTTGTTTTATGTTGCTTATAATTGCATTTATTCCAGATTATATTGTTCTTGCATGTTTGATGAAATGGCAGTAATACATTATAAATAGTTAAACTATGGCCAAATACTGTTTATTTTGCTTCTTGTATATATAATTATACTGTTTATGTCCATGTTAATTTTCGTGTCAATTTACGTTTCTGGAAATGGGTTCCCGTTCCGTTGTAGGTCCATCCACGTGTTATGTCAATTATGCTTACCGACTGATTTATAAAGATTGCTACAGACCAATAGTTTAATTAGCCAAATCAAAGTTTCTCCGGTTATTGCTTTCTATTGGCTCAAAGAAATTGCAGACGCTAGGCGGTGACATTCTGTTTATTTTATAACCAGCATTGTAAGTGATCATATTTTTCTTATTAATGTGTTTGGAAAATAAAACTATAAATAAAGTAGGGAAATGTTTAAGAAGTACAATTTTGTATGTTGGAAACAATTTGTATTTAATGAATAACAATTCATTGAAATACAAATGTATATGTTGCGAAAAACAAACTAATAACACTGACATAATTGTCCTCTATGAGTGTGACTTGTTATGGGTCATTGTCTTGCATTGATATTTGAAATGATTAGTCCAAATGATGTAGGTGTTTATTCCAACTTGCAATGAAAACAAAAGTGAACACGTCCCATTAAATAACATGTGTTTTTAAATTGTTTCGTTGAACACAAGCCAAAAGGTTATGTTTCTAGCGACCCCTCGTTGAACTCTGAATATTAATATTGCTTTTTAGCTCACCTGACCACAACGTGCTCATGGTGAGCTTTTATGATCGTCTTTTGTCCGTCGTGCGTCGTGTGTCGTGAATCGTTCGTCGTGATCATTTACCTTGTAAACTCTCTAGAGGCTACATTTGTTGTCCAATCTACATGAAACTTGCTCAAAATATTTTTCCCACAATAAATCTTGGTCGACTTCGAAACTGGGTCATGTGGGGTCAAAAACTAGGTCCTTAGGTAAATCTGAAGCTTGTGGACACGCTAGAAGTCAGTTATCCTTATATGGCTGTAGAACAAGCTTGTGAACACTCTAGAAGTATCATTTTTGCTCAGTCAACATGAAACTTGCTCTGAACATTTGGTTTTCTGATACTTTGGCGGGGTTCAAAAATGGTTCCTCTCCGTTGAAAAACATGGCCGCCAGGGGCGGGCAGTTGACCTTATATGGCTATAGAAAAAGCTTGTGAACACACTAGGAGTCACATTGTTTGCCCAATCAACATGAAGCTTGCTCAGAACATGTGTTCTTGTGATATCTCAGCCGATTTCGAAATGGTTCCGCTCCCTTGAAATACATGACCGCTAGGGGGCTGGGCAATTTTCCTTATACGGCTGTATTGAAAACTGTAAAAGCTTGTGGACACTCTTGAGACCATATTTATTGCCCACTCTTCATGAAACTTGCCCAGAACAGTAGTCCTCATGATAACTCGGAAGAGTTTGAAACTGGGTCATGTGGGGTAAAAAGTAGGTCACTAGGTCAAATCGAATAAAAATGTTGTGAACACTCTACCAGTCACATTGTGTCCAGTATTCTTGAAACTTGCTCAGAAAAAGTTGTTTCAATAATATCTCGGACAAGTTCGAAACAAGCTTATGTTAGGTCAAAAACTAAGTCACCATGAGAAATTTAAGAAAAGCTTGTGAACAATCTGGAGGCCATATTTATAGCCTAATCATCAAGAAACTTGCTCAAAACATTTGTCCCAATGATATCTCAGACGAGTTAAAAACTGGGTCAGGTGGGGTCAAAAAAATAAGGTCACATGGGCAAATTGAAGAAAAAGCTCGTGAACACTCAAGAAGTCACATTTTCTGTCCAGTATTCTTGAAACTTGGTCAGAACATTTCTTTTAATGATATCTCGGACGAGGTCGAAACAAGCTCATGTTGGGTCAAAAACTAGGTCACCAGAACAAATTTAAAAAAAGCTTGTGAATACTCTAGATGCCACATGTATAGCCCAATCATAATGAAACTTGCTCATAACAGTAGTTCGTTAGACCCTCAGGTGAGCGACCTAGGGCCTTATGGTCCTCTTGTTATTATATATGAATTGTGTGCATATTTGTAAAGTTGTTCCAGAAATTAAATGTATTGTACTTTTGTTCAATCTTCAATCCGAATATCACAAATATTTATATTCAAAACTATTATTTTTCGTAGTACCATGCGATTTACATGCAATATTATTTTGTTTTGTTAGTTTCTAAACTGTTTCAAGGATGCACATGTATTGACTGTTTTGATAATTAAAAAAAACCATTTTACAACTTAAAAATATACACATTCCTCTCCCTTTGTAGATGACAAGGACATATTGTGGATGTCATAATCAATTGATAATTATTTGTATTCACAAATGTCCATGAGAATAGTTGTCGATAAACATATCCATTGTATATGACATCGTATTTTCACAGTATTTGCTTAGAAGGTAAGAAAACAAACAACATTCCAGTCATCGGCAATTACCGAACCAGACTTGTTTATGTCCGTTATTGTATTAATAATGTACCTTCTCACTGTGTTCTTTATCGAAAGTAAATTAGCCCATACGCGCATTGTAATTGAATTACATTTTTTTATCTCAACATTCTTTAAACATGTATGTTGTAAATTATCAATAATTTTAAATGTTTTAAATGCGTCAAAATCATAATAAACAATACCCATGTTTGATTTACAATATGATATGGTATGTACATTGCCGCGACAACATTATCATGAAGGCAATATATTTTGTTTTGAAACCGGAAATTTGGTTATTCGCAATATATAATTAAAAGCCTGAATACGAAGAGTAAAATTGTTATGCCTTACGAATGTCATCAATTTTAACATTAAATGACGGGCAAACTGAAAACGCTGTTTAATCAACGTATAACATATTTGCATAGTTATTTACACTGCACATAAAGGAAATGAAATGTTAATATCGCATCAATAAAATGCATTCTTCATTTAGAAGTCGACGGTGACAGTCTCATATAAGTGGCGGCCCTGTCGCGCTGTGACCATTCAAGGTCTTCGTATCGTGCCGGCGTAGCGTCTTCGGTCTGTTATATAAAGGTATCATTTAGGATAATACGGTTATTACAAGATTTTCAAGGTTTTAACTATTTTAAAGTAGTTGTAGATTATACAATATATATGCCGATAAATGGTTTCAGAAAACTATCTGTACTAATAGTAATACAGTACTACGCCAATAGTTCGTACATTCGCGGATGGATCTTCGGACAGCATGCAATCAGGATCAATTTCATCATACTGATTTTCGCTACCGGTCACGTCACTACAAGCTTCTGCAGCATGTCTGGTACCTGAAATGGGAATGTGTAAATATTGTTTATGTACATGTATGGACAATGTGCCCCAAGGCACAATGTGGCTTTAAAATATTATTGTTAATTTCATGACATCTCACTAAATAGAGTAAACAATAAAATGCATTACCTTGACTATACTGAGTTTGTTGGAAACATCTCTGTCTGTGAAATTTAACACGATAGAAAAACAGTGTCAATTACACTCACATAAAACATTTAATACGTTACTAAATGTATAACAATTCTTATTAGATTTCTTACTTTGTCTATTATAATTGTTAGATAATAAATACAATATATAAAACCATTGTTGCATTAACTATTATAAAGAATGAATTCTTAAAATGTAACACGAAGCTATACTTAGTGGCGCAAATATTTTGCAGTTCGACGACATTCTGTTATACTGGTATGTCTGTCTGATATGGCTATAGATATAAAATGAATAACTCTTTAAGCATGCATAGAAAATGTACTACAAAAACGAACAGAATTGTTTCAGCCAAAACGGAAGGAAAAACGTTTTAGGCGGTACTTATTCTTGGCATGGAAATTATACTTCTTGTATTTGAAATAAATTGAACATTTAATTTTCTATGTGTAAAGGGAGGTAATTCGAAGGACACTAAACTTAAAATAGCAAACTTGATAGTTCGGATTTTGATGTCGCTATATATGTTACAATTACGAATAGAATGTATTATTCCTTAACATAATGTATTAAATAATTTAAATAACGACATGTATTCATGAACTCCATTATGAAAATCCTCCCTTGATAGTTTTGTATTTTTAGGATAGTGGAAATTCCGCAGACACTATAAACAAATATATATGTTTTGTGAAATGATGCATTTCTCGTCATTCAGCCCGAAACATATGCACTGCAAAATAATAGATCGATAGTCCTGTATACAGTATAGAAAAAGACGAGAGTTATTATGGAAATCCGCTGGTTTCTTGACTAATCAAGCAATGCTGGAGTATTTTGCGTCGGCATGACCTACCTCACTTATACCTTCGTCCGATATTTTTTAATACCATACACATATTTGGTTATAAATACAAAACAAACTACGTAAAACATGTTGTGGGCTTTTTAATTATACTTACAAACATAATAAGTATGCATTGAACAATATTGCAGTACAGATTTTGAACCGAGAGCTGAAACTGTTCAAGGTATTTGGTAAAGTATTTCGGATTGACATGTTGCTCTAGTGTTGTGGCAGAATACAATAAAGAGCCCTGAATTTAAACTGATGCAGTCGTTTTGGTCAAATATCGAATTCATCATACTTTTCTCGTACTTTTCTCCTTGTGTAACGTGCTTGCCATTTTGAACTTGCTCAAGACAGTAACTGAAATACTTAGTAAGATAAAACAAGAAACAGGATTTGTCGACCATTGCTTTTCATACACAATGTCAGCAGTTTGTTTTCAGGGACTTAAATTAGTCTACCCTGAATTGATCGAATAGCATCAGCTTTAGTCCGTCAAATGCTGGTCGATAAATCAATATACTAACAGAGTCATGTATGAATACGTATACAAGTTAACCATGAAATGTGAAATTGGTTAAATATATATCTGACGCATTTCCTGTTGTCAAATAATACTATTCAGGCCTTCCTTGTTCTCATCAGCTCCATCTCATGATGATCAAACACAACAAACCCCGTGCAAACGCTGTCATGTCATCTTACAGACCACGAACTGCGTTTCCTTTACTAACACACTTGCTACTTGCCCTGTGTACATTTTTTAACACACTATTTTTCATATCTATTAAACACCATATTACGATGACCAATAATCAATCATCATTTATCGAACACCATACCTTTACGTATGCCAAAAGCTACAACAGTCAATCCAATGTGAGATTCTCAATACAGTTGATTGTCATATTATCCGTGCTCACGTTTAGCCTATACCTACGTATAATTCTATCCCGTTCAGGAGATATACATCCAAACCCTGGTCCTTTGTCAGCTGATTCACATATCAGTTCGGCCTCTACTGTGAGTGTTTCAGAAAGTTCTGGTATCCTGAATTATATGAAACATTTGTTCTCATTTGTCCATTACAATGTACAAAGTATTTCCAACAAAACAGATCTTCTTTACTCAAGCTTGAACTCATTCGACGTTATATGCTTTACTGAAACGTGGTTATCTAGTGCAACCTCCTCAAGCGAAATTTCTTTTCATGGTTATCACCTACCCGTCCGAAAAGATAGGCCATTAGATCCACACGGTGGAGTAGCGATCTATATTAATGAATCTCTGACATACATACGAAGAGAAGACCTCGAACCAAACGGACTAGAGTGTATTTGGCTCGAACTAAAATTATGCAAAAACAAATCAATTTTATTTGGAGTTGTGTACCGTCCACCAAACGCTGACACATCATATATGAACCTTATAGAAATTTCATTTGGATTAGCCACTGACACAGGCATTCATGATGTAATTGTTACCGGCGACTTCAATCTTAACACACGTGCACCACTTACCGCGCGGAAAGTTGAAGGATTATGTACTCAAAATAATTTTACACAGCTAATAGACGAACCAACACATTATACAGAACACTCTACATCTGTGATTGATCTTATATTTGTTAGTAACCCCGATTCTATTGTTTCATCTGGTACTGGCGAACCATTCCTTAACCAAAACATACGTTATCATTGTCCAGTATTTGGCATTGTCCAGCACAATAAACCTGTTCGCAAAAGCTTTACTCGACCAATATGGCGCTATGATTTAGGCGACTACGAAAAATTACGAACATTACTTTCAGGTGTAAATGGGATAATCTAGTAGATGAAGATATAAATAAATATACAGAAAACGTTACGCACTCTATTACTGATGCTGCACAAAAGTCAATCCCTAATAAAAATGTTTGTATTAGGACAGGAGATGCTCCGTGGATGAACAACTCCATCAAATCGAATATACGTAAACGAAAACGATTATATCACAAAGCTAAACTATCTGGCTCGCAAATTCACTGGGCAAAATTTCGAACTGTACGAAATAATGTTGTCTCTCTTATACGTAAGGCTAAAACACAATACATTGAAAATCTTAGTCAAAAAATAAAATCATTCAATGGAACCTCAAAAGACTGGTGGAAAATTTTAAGACAATTTTTTTCGCCAAATGAACATAAACCTATTCCATCTCTACGTGATGAAAGAACGGGCGTTGTTATTACAGAAGATAATGAAAAAGCTGATATGCTCAATGAATACTTCGCTAAACAATCTTATATAGATGACACAAATAAAGAAGTTCCATCAAACCATAACTCATGTGAACATATCATCCAATCAATTGTTATTACGCCCGACGAAGTATTAGACGCTCTTAAAAATTTGAAATTGGGTAAAGCGTCAGGTCCTGATAGGATTGATAATCGAATCTTGCGTGAATCGATGCATCAGTTAAAAACCCCAATTTGCGATCTTTTTAATGCTAGTCTTACCCAATGTAAAATGCCTGATTCGTGGAAAATTGCACTCGTGTGCGCCGTCTTTAAAAAAGGTGACCCATCACTGACGTCTAACTACCGACCTATATCTTTGCTAAACACTCTTGAAAAGGTTTTTGAAAGGATTCTATATAAGCATATATTCAATTTTCTACAAGGAAACTCGTTTTTTACACCTTCTCAGTCCGGGTTTCTTCCAGGCGATTCTGCCGTCAATCAACTAACATACATCTCTATGACAAATTCTGTAAAGCCCTTGACAATGGC
Organism: Congeria kusceri; assembly: GCA_027627225.1. Taxonomy (NCBI): domain Eukaryota; kingdom Metazoa; phylum Mollusca; class Bivalvia; order Myida; family Dreissenidae; genus Congeria; species Congeria kusceri. Next base: position 12,795,559 of record CM051028.1, on the reverse strand, counting down.
CTCGAAGTAAGAGTAGTTTTCTTTGATATAAGTAAGGCCTTTGATAAAGTCTGGCACAACGGACTACTGTACAAACTTCACTCTGCTGGTATCAGAGGTGACGTGCTAAAATGGATAAATAACTACCTGTCGTACAGGAAACAAAAAGTTGTACTTCCCGGCGCCGAATCTCGTTTTGCACATATATCTGCCGGTGTCCCCCAAGGCTCGATTCTGGGTCCGTTGATGTTTTTAATTTATATAAATGATATTGTCACGAACATTCGCTCGTGCGTAAACTTGTTTGCAGACGATACAAGTCTCTATATGATAGTAAATTCTCCTGAACAGACAGCATCAATAATGCAAGCCGATATTGATCAAATAAATACGTGGGCTGAACAATGGTTGGTAAATTTTAATCCTGCAAAGTCAGAATCTTTAATAATATCAAGAAAGCAAACCAGACCAATACACCCAACCCTAACAATGCAAAACGTACCCATTCCAGAAGTCGATGTTCATAAACATTTAGGAGTCCATTTAGCTCATGACTGTTCCTGGCACGAACACATTTTATATATTAAAGACAAAGCATGGACACGATTGAACATAATGCGTCGTCTTAAACATACTCTTGATAGAAAAGTTCTGGAAATTATATACTTCTCGTTCATAAGACCTATTATCGAATACTCAGATGTGGTATTTGATAATTGCTGTCAATTTGAAAAAGATGATTTAGAAAAAATTCAAACTGAAGCTGCACGAATTGTATCGGGTTGCACCAAACTGGTCTCGATCAATGAATTATACAAAGAGGTTGGGTGGGAAACACTACATATGCGGCGCCAAAAGCATAAACTCACTCTCATGTATAAAATTACCACAAATCTAACGCCAACATATCTTAAATCTATAATACCTGATACCGTCGGATTTAACAACCCTTATCCCTTGCGAAATGGTGCAAATATTAGAAATGTGACAACCCGCACAACTACATATTCAAATTCATTTGTACCCTCAACAATTATGGAATGGAATAACCTTCCTCTAGAAATACGTAACGCTGATTCACTTAGCATCTTTAAACTGAAGCTTGCTAACGTTAATGAGAATACTAAACCTAATTTATTATATTACTATGGTGAAAGACGACAACAAATGCTCCATTCCAGACTCAGAACTAATTGCAGCTCATTAAATCAACATCTTCATATATGCAATATTGTTCAATCACCCCTATGCACCTGTGGTGCAGTCGAATCAGCTTTCCATTATTTCTTGGAATGTAACTTATTTAGGCAACAACGAGAAGTTCTTATCAATTCAATATCTCCACTGACATTCCCAACGCTTAACACTATTCTATATGGAGATGAACACATTGACTATGATAAAAACACCCGTATCTTTGACGCAGTTCATTTGTACATTAAATCTAGTAAACGATTTGAAACCTAGGTCTCTGTCACTGCGGAAAACTTACTTCATGTCAAACTGTTCCTTTTTACTCGAGCCTTTTTCTCTCATGCCTTCTCTTTCTGATGTTCCAACCTCTTCCCTGTCGAATCCTCCCTCCACCCCACTCTCTAAGCGTTTTTTTTTCCAGCAACATGTAGTATCCTATATCTCTGTCTAATAATCAATTTCAATACATGTATATATATTCTAACACATCACTGCCACTAATAGTAATGTTACATACGTGCATGCACATGGAGAAGAACCATATAAGATTTTATCTTCCGTTCTGATCCATTTTCTGAACTCGTGATTCATGTGTAACTGTATATTTACTGTACACTTATATATGTGTTCAAGAAATAAAATATGTTTAAACTAAAGCCAACAACATAACAACATATTATTTACATCCATCTGTATAAAGAGACATGCTTATTGAAACAAAATATTTTTGACATTGAATTTTCAATAGCATTACTTCCAAAATTTACACGTTGTAATAGCCAGTGAAACCAACGGGGAATCTGATACACATTTGCATGTTGTGTTTTTATACACGGGCGTTCGATTACTGTTCTAAAACCATATTTTAGTAGGCATGTTCTTAATCTCCAATAACAATGTGTTCGCCCAGAGCTCATTGTAAAACGGGATTTACGAAATAATAATTAAGCGTTATAGTTCGTTGTTGAAGTTCACAGTCAAAAGTTCAGATGCGTAGGAGCTAGATCACGAGTGAGTAGCTTCAAACATAACTTGAAACTAACATTCAGATAAACGCAAAGATATTACGTATTTATTCAATCTTATTAAAACCAAATCCTAAGATTGTAAGAATCTGAAGACATTGTGTCACAGGTCACGTTCAAATGACCTTCCGAACAATATAATATCAGCCCTGCTGCGCCAAATGATATCGCCTTTTGCAAAGCACTGTTTGGCCACGGTTTTTAAAATATGATGCATTTTCAGCTGATCCTCTGGAATAAATCATTTACAGTTAATTTTCAGGCGGCTAACAATGGATAAATTGGTACCTCAAGAGAGTAAACATCCGAATTTCAAGTTAATATTTGTGGCTTATATATGAAGTTATACCACAACATTTTGAAGGCAACATTTTGAGTGGCTCCTAAACATGTAATCTGAGCGTGACCCCTACTGTGAAGTCATCAGATCCAGTCCGCGGATAATAAGTAGCGTCAGAATGGAGATGATTTTTATGAGATAGGTATTTATTGTTTATGAAGTTTTTATGTATGTATGTATTAACAAATACAAAATTATGGCCTAATCTTTAAGGCATATTCTTATATAGTTCAACTTTACACTTTTTTAAACAGTTTGTTCAATATAGTGTTTATTAAAGTGTAAGGGTGTTTTTTTCGTGCGTTATATATGGAGTTAAACCGAAGTGATCTCGAGGTTGAACTATGTCAACTTTCTTCAACACAACAGGAAAGCCATTTACGCTTGAGAAAGGTTTAACAGGCAACAGTAGCATGAGAAAGAGGTCAACTATTCCAACAGATTAACACACATTTTAAGTCTACGTACGAGCATGACGATCGAATCTTGGAGATAACAAATAAAGTTATTTTCATGCCCCAACATGGTACAAGCCATTTGAAGTACCGAGCTTACGTCGACACAAAACTTAATCATTATTCGCCATATGAAAACTGGCCATCCATTCATTCTACTTCAAAGGTACCAATCCGTCATTTTTCTGTGCCAAAGAATTGGGAGGGAATGGGCAAATTCTTTATTTGAGATTACATTTCGGTTAACAATTATCTCAATAATATCCTTGTTCTTACTTTTTTGTTTTCGTTGAAGTTGTTGATTAATTTATAGTGGATTGAAACCTCAGTTTGAAAGTTCAAGGAAATAAAATGTCACGAACATTTGCCGATGGTTATGTATGCAAACAGAAACTGAAATATTATTCAACTATGAAAAGTTTCTGTTGTCAATTATATATTTCAATTATTGATTTTCAGTTGATTGTTAATTATTTTAAAATGATAACAATGAAATCGAACAGACACTGTAGCAGAGGTCACTCAGTTTATGATCTGGGATTTCTACTATATGATGCTAGGTCTTGAAATCTTTTCAACAAAAAGGGATTTAGTTGATAATTGTATTTACTTTATTTCATCGTGCCGCAGAAAGTTTCAATTCTGTTGCTCTGGTGAACATTCAACAATTGTAATTCAATTGAATTAATATTCTCTTTTATTACTATTTAATTTGAATTTCAATGCTATGAGGTTATTGTTTATTTACAATTGCGTGTTTTGTGATTAATTCTGGGCTAAGTGTGACTTTAAACCGGTTTAAGCCCCCAATGCTTTGCATTGACCGTTCCAAGGCGGTGACCCCAGTTTTAATCATGTTTATGTTGTGTGTTGTGTTGTATGTAATGTTCTGTATTGTATAGGCAATTGGTTACTTGCCTCAAATAAAGGACCAACGGATGGTAATAAGGGTTTCTCTCCTGATGATGTCTCTGGAGTTTCATTATTCCTGTATATAATTATCCAGATTTAATATTTTATAGATACCTTATTTAAAACACTGATTGAAATTCAAAGGAGACGTCCACAGAATCATAAGATGAGAATAAAGAACATGCATGTTTTCTTTAATTTGGATGTGTATACATAGGCGGATTTAACGATTGCGGAAGTGACGTAAATCACACCTTCAAATTTTTTTAAAAAATTCAATTTTTTAAAGTCCAGAAACATTCTCTGTCTGAGAATAATAATTTAATTGTATCAAATTTCGTAGACGATAACAATCAATGAACATAAATATGATATCAGGCAGTTACAATGTCATTGTTTTCAAAATGAATAATTTTGACATAGGTCGTTTGGTAGGTTTTCATTTCCCCCCCCCCCCCCACCCCTCTAACTCATAATCCTGTAACCGCGCCTGGTTTACATGCAGTGTAAGCTTGCATTGTTAATTGATCCAGTTGCAAAACAAGAATGCACACAATTTCCGCTTCTGAGTAATGTTTCCCCGTCGACTAAGCATCTATGGCAGTGAGTAGATTTTATCTTCCTTCTCGTGTCATATACACGTGTTTATCTGATCTGCTTTCTTGTAACGGTCTGAACTTCTAATGGACATTATGTAATATACATGTTCATTTAAAGAACTTTAACGTAACAATATATCAGAAAAAAAAACGCACACTTATATTTAGGAGCATTAGTTCTAGTTGACAAATTTTGTAGTAATTGGTGCATTTGAAAATGGAGAGAAGCTCACTTCATGCATATTACTTAGCACAAAGACATTAAAAGTATATGGGTGTTAAAATAAAACATTTTAGGTTTTTATTTTTAAAATGTCCTTAATTGGAGATCACAAGGGAGATTAAAGGAAATCAACGTTTACAGAAATTAATGACAGTCACACACAATATGTTGTAAAGCATGAATATGCACAAGGGACATTATGCTCTTGACTCATCACGATTATCACGCCCAAGATCAAACGTGGGTACCCGTAGCCGAAATAGTGACAGTGTGAAATAGAATTAAAGTTTGAAACCCACATTACAAACAGTCGTACTTGACCGTATCGAAACTACTTATACGAAAACAGTGGATGTTGTTTTTGCATGTATGTTGAAATCGCAATAGTACATGTACATTATAAGCTATTTTAACCATGGCAAAATATTGTTTATCGTGTTGTTGTTGTTTCTATCATGTATATGGAACTATGCTTTTTATATGCCTGTTGTTGCTTTTGTCCATTTCCGTTTCTAATAATAGGTTCCCATTCCGTTGTAAGTTCATCTACGTGTTTTGCCACACATGCTTACCAACGTATGTATACAGATTGATGTAAAAAAAAAAAAAAAATTGTATTTAGCCAAATCAAAGTTTCTCCATTTAATGCTATCTCTTGGCTCAAAGAAATGGCAGACGCTAGGCGTAGATATTCTTTTTATTTTTTAACCAACATTGTAAGTGTTCATATTTCTTAACTATATTTTTTTATTATTGTGTTTAGAAAATAAAATGTATGTATAAATAAAGTAGCGAAATAATTAAGAAGTACAATTTTGTATATTGGAAATAATTTGTATTAAATAATAACAATTATATAAATGCATATGTTACGAAAACCGAACTAATAACAATGACATAAATGTCCTTCATCTGTGTTACTTGATATGTGTCATTGTATTGCACTTGATATTTAAAATGATCAGTCCAAATGCTGTAGACAATTTATTTCACATTACAAATAAAACAGAAAGTGAACACTTGCCATTAAATAACATGCGTTTTAAAATTGCTTTTAATTAAACGTTTAAGTTTTTCACGATCCCACATTTAACACTGAACATGAATATTGCATTTTTTTAAATTTATGAATTGTGTATATATATATATATATATATAATGTTGTGCCAGACATTATAGGTCCTTTTTTTCAATCTTAAATCCCAATATCAAAGCTATTTATATTGAAAACTATTATTTAAACGTATTTGCTTAGAAGGTAAATATGACATCTTATTTTCACAGTATTTGCTTAGAAGGTAAATATGACATCTTATTTTCACAGTATTTGCTTAGGAGGTACAAAAACAAACAAAACTCCAGACATCGTTAGTTACCAGACTTGTTTACGTGTGTTATTTTATTAATATTGTACCTTCTCACTGTGTTCTTTCTCTAAAGTAAATTAGTCCACACGCATTGTAATTGAATAACATTTTATTTACATCAGCATTCTAGGAACATGTATGTAATAAATTATTCAATAATTTAAAATATAGCGTTCTGCGTCAAAATCATAATTTAACAATACCCACATTTTACTTACAGAATTATAAGATATGTACATTGCAGCTACAACATTATCATAAAGACAATAATCGAGTTCAGTATAAAACTCTAAATGTGGTATATTCACAATATATAATTTAAAACCTGAATACGAAGAGCAAATTGTTATGCCTTACGAATGTCATCAATTTCAAAATTACATGACGGGCAAAATTAAAACACTGTTTAATCAACATAAAAGATATTTACACAGTTATTGACACTTCACATAAAGGAAATGAAATGTTTATATCGCATCAATAAAATGCACTCTTCATTTAGAAGTCGACGGTGACAGTCTCATATAAGTGGCGGCCTTGTCGCTCTGTGACCATACAAGGTCTTCGTATCGTGCCGGAAAAGCGTCTTCTGTCTGTTACAAAACGGTACAATTTAGGATCATACGGTTATAAAACGATTTTAACTATTTTAAAGTGGTTTTAGATTATACAATATATATGCCGATAATGCTTTCAGAAAACTATCAGTACTTTCAGAAATACATTACTACGCCAATAGTTCGTACATGCTTCGCGCATGGATCTTCGGACAGCATGCAATCAAGTTCAATTTCATTATACTGATTTTCGCTAACGATCACGTAACTTCTTGATTCTGCAGTTTGTCTGGTACCTGAAATGGGAATGTGTAAACATTTTTATGTATGGACGATGTTCCTGCCCCAAAGCACGATATCTATACATATAAATTTAGCTTTAAAATACTATTGTTTATTTCATGGCATCTCACTAAATGAAATACACAATAAAATGCATTACCTTGACCACACTGAGTTTGTTGGAAACATCTCGGTCTGTGAAATTTAGCAGGATAGTAAAACAGCGTCAATAACACTCACATAAAACATTTAAAACGTTACTCAGTGTATAACAATGCGTATTGGATGTCGTACTTTGTATATTATAGTTGTTAGATAATAAATACAATATATAAAACCATTGCTGCATTAACTGTTATAAAGAATGAATTCTCAAATGTAACAGAAAGCTATACTTAATGGCGGACATATTTTGCAGCTGGACGACATTCTGTTGTACTGGTATGTCTGTCTGGTGTGGCTGTAGATATAAAATGAATAACACATTTAAGCGTGCACAGAATCTACACTACAAAAGTGTTTGCTGTCAAAACGGAAAAAAAAAACCGTTGAAGCATTTAAATATCCTAGGCATGGACATTATACTTTTTGTACTTGAACAAAAAATGAACATGCAATTTTCTATGTGTAAAGGGAGGAAATCCGAAGGACGCTAAACTTATAATAGTAAACTTGATAGTTTAGATTTTGATGTCGCTAATAAATGTTATAGTTACGGCTGGAATTTATGTATTTTTAGGATTATGGAAATTCCGCAGTCACTTAAAGATATGTATGTTTTGTTAAATGATGCTTTTCTCGTCATATAGTCCAAAACATATGCATAATAGATTGATAGTCATGCATACAGTATAGAAATAATTAGAGTTATTGTGGAAATCCGCTGGGAATAAGGTCATCAAGTCGCCCCTAATATCTTATATTAAAAAATACCACTGTATGTTTCGTCCATCTTTAATTCACAATACAAAAAATATTTTCTTGACAAATTGAGCAATGGTGGAGTTTTTCTTCTGATCTTCTGCACTTATACCTTTGTCTGAGATATTTTTAGACAATACACTTGTTTGGTTATAAATACAAAGCAAACTGCCTAAAACATGTTTTTGGAAAAAAACGTTTCTAAGCATTATGAGCTAATTCTCATATAGTCACGTTTTCAAAAGTTGTCTACTGTAGTCATTTATACAGCTAAGCAAATCGTTAGCTAGATCCTTCCATTGTGGCAACTTGTGTTCGGAGAGGTCGATTGTAATAACATAAGATAATAATTTACGCATTTGCGCAGGTCGTATACTAGTTAATATAGAACGAAATGTTTCGTCACGTTATGTAATGCGTATGTAAATAAATCACATATTATACATGCATGGCGACTAGCTGACCGAATATTGTCCTGAATGTGGGTTTCATATTGTGAAAGAGCGTTAACATCAGTACTAAAGAACAACAAACCAGTTTTGCAGCGCTTCTTGACGTAGGTTCAACTTCTTCGTATTAATGTTTGATTCTTTCTGTGATATTACTCCGTTCGGATGTAACTGGATGGTCTTAAATTACAAATATGTCACAAATAACGCTTCGAAAAACTTTTGAATTTACTGAATATCAAGTATCAAACGTTCTTATATGATATATTAAACATGGTTTTATTTACTGATAATTCAGCATGTAGCAAACACATTTAATAGCATTTGCATGCACTGATTACCGAATTCCGATTGCCCCGATACTCGGTGCTGATTTCGATCCAGTCTGCAATAAATATATTCTATGGATAAACTTCATTAAATTAAATCGATAAGCGTTTTAAATCATACTAGCATCGGCATTTCATCTTGATTAATTTACTACTCATCTTCGACGTTAGAGCATACGGTATATTTGCAAGACTTATTTACCTATTTAATACTACTAATAAAGGTTAAAACAGATCAGAAAATACGGGCTTTCCTGGCGTTTCTTTTTAATGCACCCTGCAAAAGTATGTAAACGATAGGATTTAACACAAAATATACACATTCTTAATTATTTGTTTTTCTTCGATGTAATAGTGTTTAACATATCAAGGAGACTTACGCTTGACAAATATAACAGTGGCAATGACAATGCCCGCAACTGCCAGCATGCCGCCTATCACAATAGACAGCCATCCACTGTTGGCCTGTGTATCTTCGGATTGACTGTTGAGGAAAGGCAGCTTTCAGGTTAATAGTTAAAAAAAATCAACTTGATATCATATTGTTAATCATTAATAATGCTGTACTCAATAATTTAGACATAAATGGATAGTATACCACGCGTTTACAATGTTACTATTGAATTATAAACAGGTGATATTAGCTATGTTTATTTTTAACGTATACTTTTAATAAACATTTAACTGCATTTAATATGATGGAAGACAATGCTAAGACCGTTGCCGTTGCTTTTATTTGTTTAAATTTACTCATCCCATCTATACAGTTGAACGATATTTCAAAGGTAGATATTTCACATTGTATATGTATAGATATACAAACGTTTTTAACATAGCCAAAATAATATGAGAAAAAGATGTCCTTGTAAGTGGTAAGTTTTTCTACAACTTTTTAGCACACGCTTTCTGTATAGTGTGCTTGTGTGTCAATTGTGCATTTGTTTTATACTAATTAAGCTAAAATCCCGTTAGCGTGTTATGGTATTGAAGTAAGAAGCAATCAAAACATCGTACATATAATAGCACTTAAAATGATATCCCATTTTAGTTATATAATATAAATTAATACTTTATACCCAACTTTAAATTTAGGTAATCAAATAGTGTGTCATATGCACAACGAAATAAATTTTCATGAACGCAGCACAGCAATAAAACGTATACCAACATGTAGGTAACTTTTAAACGTATTCTTCTTCCATCTGTAAGTTTATCGTCTCACACTCTACCCTGCAGCTAATATGTTCGCCAATCATTGTTTGAGAAACGTTAACACGTATCTGGGACGTTATTTTGGGATTGTTGAAGTCAGCACTTCTGTACACAAATTAAGTCTTGTATATTAGTGTAGCATTGTATTGAGCATACATCGTTTGTATCTGTTGCGATGCAGGCAAGGTCAAGCTCATACCACACAGACGGTTGCTTTGATGACTCTGGCCGAACCATACGCAAACTACTTGGAGGATCTGAAACGCGGGACTTTTAATGGAACTATTGAAATATGATGTGCATCATATGTCATAAAAACAGGTAGTTTATAAAGTTCAACACATAATCGAAACAAACGAGAAAAAGATGATCTTACATTTGTACATCACTGGTTCACTGGTGTCATTTAGTTCTGTTTCCCCTACGATCAGAGTGCAGGTTAAGTCCATGCCATGTCAAGTCCTGTTAGCGGTGGTCACTGTCAGTATGCTAGTAAAGAGATCATTGGACGCATTGTAAACATCCCGCTGTTCCACATCTGATAGTATGGCTTGCCCCAAGGTCAACTGCAGTTTTGGTGGTGGTCTACTGTTGTATGAAATGCAGGTTATGTTAACCTTTTGACCTTCCCTCAGCTCAGGAACATGAAGATCTACCTTCGATGGTAGTGCTTGGACACATTAGAATACAAAGTGTGTTGTTAGTCATTATTTTTCGGCGTTGCTGTCTAAGATCACTTTTGACCTAGATTTCTTGCGATGATTATGCAGCGAGAAAATTGAATGCCAATAGAATTAGACAAAGTTTCTAATTTTAGGGAATGCAAACTTTCATTCCAGAAACTGTAGTGTCATTCTAAAAATAGCGCGCGTAGCTAGCAACCGTTGTATAGCTGTCTTAATATACGCGTTCATGCATCAATCAGCGTTCAGAGAATCAGAAACCTAAAAATTTCAATAAATAAGGTATTTATATTTATAAACTAACTGTTAATTTGAATTTAAATTGTGGTTACGATTAATTAAGAATTATTTATAATTGCACCTTTCTATCAACTTCTCCAGTAGATGGTATTCGATCTGTAAAAAGATGCTACATTTTTCTAAAGATAAAATGTTATGAAAGAAGATTCGGAATACGTCGAATTGTTATTCGCGTAGCATGAATACACAATTTGCAATACTAATTATACAAAGGAACCCTTGATACATCATATCCCTACCGAATATTATTTAAAATCGTCATAGTCTAAGGAATTTTTATGTCAAAACTAAAGTCTAAACATAAAAAAAAAATCGCTAAATGTTCCCTGAATATTGCTTTTAATTGGGATACACAGTATAAATGCTTATTGGACTTCCAATCGTGTCTATATTAGATAACTTCTAAAATGAATGTATGGTATATTACTCGTCTGATTCATTCCCGGAATTACAATGCTTACATTGTTACATTCAGATAACAATTATGTTAACGTAACTTAGTTTGGTTATTCATAGATCACTGGTGTAAACACGGAGCTGTGTCATCGGTTTATTCACGGTACAGATATAAATAATATTTTTTTTTTATTTTAAATTAATAATTTTATCACAAATTAACGTTTGGGTCGAAAAAGTTTTGTTATGGTGTCCGAAAAATCTGCGGTTGAACAAGTCTTCTTATATAGGTGGGGACCAAAAAAACTGGGTTCTGAGAAGTAACTGATCATCTTGGCCCTTTCTTATGTTTAGGTAATTTTTAAATGATATCTCAATATTAAGTTTAACGACGATTGTCTTTTTTAAAGACATTTCTTGTTTCTAGTGCAATATATATATTGTTTTACATGAGCGTCTGTATTAGTACGGATACATAATGATATAACAAGATTGCAAACAACACTATCATGTCATTCCATATAATCAAGATATTTGTCTGTCTAAACGTTCATCAAGCGACACTAAAATAATTATGTATTAGCCATGATGTGTTCTGTTCTGTTCTGGTGTAAATGCAGTCAACTGTAGTTGATTGGGTAGTTACTGTGTGTGTACAAATGTACATTTACGAAACAATTTTCGATTTTGAGATCTTTATCTGTAAATAAACAACGGTTTTGAGTTTAATAGACGCGCATCAGAACTCAAAATCATTGTCCAATTACAGATAAACAACGATAAAGCGAAAAGTATTTCGATTACAACATGACCTGACAACATATTCTACAATTACAATTGAACTTTATTTTACTCTTTCGGAACTACTTTTTCGAGTTGTTTATTGGCAATTTAGCAATGAAAACTTTTCATCTTTGTCAATAGAAAACTATGTCATGTTAGGATAATGTATAAATCACAACATTAATAAACGATTCTTAGTTTGATATAACGACTGAGAAGAATATTAATGTGCATATTGCGAAATCACCTAGGTGGCGATGCTAATTTACCTCGTACGGGTCATTCAGCTTTCAACATAAATTATTGTCGGAGGATGCTTTTGGAGTGAATATATACACGAACTTTGTTTCACATATTTACATGGTGTTTTAATATTATGCAATTTTATAAAATAATATTACTTAGAAATTGACGATTATATTATTACGATAGGTACTTAAACGCAGCAAATTTGCTCAAATGTTAAATACAAATAATAATTTAAATTTCTTTGAATAAATTGAACGCTATAAGACTAGTAAATAGAGTATGACAAATGATGACACAGTTAAATGTTTTTGTATTGGATTAAAAATCTTACCGAAATGGTATAAAACTGCGCAGGAGTTGAAAGCTTGATCATGGTCCACTATGTAAGATAAACAACAAACTGTTTGCAAGTGAAATCGTTCGTTGATGGATATTATCGTTGAAAAAAACATATGGTACGATCTTGGAATCAATTTGTAAGTCAACATTATCAGAGCCAATCCGCATCGTCACGTTGGGGCTATAGGATGAACAGTTGATTGAATCTCCTGGATGGACGCATAGACAGTCGACACAGAAGTCAACGGTACATCTCAATCTCAAAACTGGTACACCTTCAAAAGAAGGGTATATGGTATGCACTGTATACCGGTAAGCGATATAGGAACATGTTTAATATGGTATGATGCATGCGAATTAATGTTATTGGTAAGTTATGTTTTGCTACTCATATTGTCCGTATGAAAACGCAAAACGAGTTATATGCACCATATGACGTTGATACTGTTCACAAACAAATACAAAAATTAACGATATTTCAACAAATCAACAAATACATTCAATGTATGTTATTTGCTAGTAGTTCTGATATAAATTGTTCATAACATATACCTTAACAAGTGTGTAACACAATTTAAGTGCGCCTATGAATACATTTGTCCATTCATATTTACCAGGAAATATGTATATTCCGTTAGTTTTGATGCTACATTCGTTGTTGAGGCATTATAAATAATACTCCTCGGGTGCTGTGAAGTTGTAGATGGTGATTACATACTTAACATCCTCTGTGTAAGTCGTTTCCAAATAATCTGAATAGTTCATATTGATAATGCCAGTGCTTCGCCCGAACCACTTGCGGTTGAAACGTCCGGGACTGGCAATGACCTTGTTGCTCGGGTAATAGGCGATCTCGGCATTATAGCCTTTTTGTGTGGGAAAAGTCTCCACCGGCAATGTTCCACAGTCGTTAGCGAACTCTTCCAAAATAATAAATTGTTTGCTCTTTCTTGAGATAGCAATTTTAGAACAGGGATGGGTAGTAAATGAAAATGAAATGTTCCGAAAAAAGATATCTAACCTGAAAACGTACCTACCACAGCAAAACAAGGTTATATGTTTGTGATACTAATTATTTTGATATTATTAAACGGAAATGAACGGAATTCTGATTCAGCCAGTTAAAATATCGCTCTGCGATGATGCCACGTTGTAGTTTTTATTTGCATATCTTGCACTTTGAAAAACGTAAACACACGACATTCAGACGATACATAATGCGCAAATTTCGCGTGTCGTTGAAATTAACCAGTAGATACTTGTCAGTCAAGAATTGAGTTGACCAATTATGGGTTTATATTTCACCGGTAAATAATAATAGCACATGGTTGCGTAATCCAGTGCATTTACTTCAAATCCTTGGACAAACAACCTTACACAAACAGAAGGCGGAGCGATCTATGTTCGCCTATTGGTTAATTGAAAAATCTATAAATATCGCCCAATGTCACCTTGTCGCGGTCTTTTACACGACGGTAATTATCGCCCAAATCTCGCATCGTCGCAAAATCGTATCGTCGCTCCCGCATTGATTGTGGCAGGATGACATGTCTGTACTGACAACGGTTAAACGAAAAAGTTGTTTTTCGTGCATAACTGTAAAAAATATTGCACAGGGAGTCGAATATAAAATATATGGTCGTTTGTAAGTTCATAAACAACACAAATGTGTATGTTTGTAATATAAATGTTATATCTGTATTGCGGTGCGTGGGAGCAATATGAGTGTCGGTGCGATAATCCATATTATCTCGTGCATATTGTCCGGGTGCGACAACGCGGCATTGTATATTTTATATTTTGCAGATCTCGCACTAAGATAAACGTGGCGACACGAAATTTGGGCGAAAATCATCTTGCAAATGAAAAAATGTTAAAATGTCGCATTGTCGCGGTTAAGTACAGGCGAAATGTAACTGGCAGAATGAGGATTCCATAGATTCCCTAGAAATGCCCTATTTATGTTAATATAAACTGTAAATATTAGTATAGTGTCTACTTATTTCCTTCACTTCAGGTGTAATCGTACGTTTTGCATTCAAGAACACAAGCTTTCTCTGGTCATTTAGTTAATTGAAATCACTGCAAAGTGTATTTTGGATGTATAGATGACATTTGTTTATTATGGTGTAAGCTCGTATTTAATTTCACGAGTGTTCATAGAAAATGATTTCCTCTGTAATCAACTTTTACATAGGCATTTTGCCATTTATTTCCAGCATGAATGAGTTTCATGTAAAGTGCTTTGCACTCGGCATATTGTTTGTGGCTGTCCTTGATTTCCGTAATCGCCGTTGTCCCGAAGAGCATGGCCTCCCATTTCGGGTTTGCTGACTTATCATTTTTTTCAGCAAAAGCTACACATTTGAAAGTAACGTTTCGTCCGAGGAATGCAGGTCCAACTAACGTTAAAGTACCTAGTTCGTTGAAAAATTCTACATCTTGTATCACTGGAAAATCAGCAATATATTTGCATGTCCAAAGTAACGAGTATGCAATTATTTACTTATTGGCTGTAAAAATGCTGTGATATGGACCAAAAATCAGCATTGACAGAGGCGATAGACAATCGGTCAATAAAGCCTAGGTCACACATAGGTCGCCGACCGAATACCGACCTCCGACAACTAAAATTTGCGGCGACCAACGACAACCTCAGGCGACCAAAATCCATAAAAAATTAATGGAATTTTAGTCCGAGACTTGTCGGCGAGTGATCAAAGACTGGTCGGTAACCGGTCGTACGAAATGTCGGCGATCATCTTTCGACCATTAACAACAATCAAAGACTGGCTGACAACTAGTTGACGATTGGTTGGCGACTAGTTGGCGATTAGTTGGCGACGGGTTGTCGATGTTCGGTGGTCGGAATTAAAATAATTCCATATTTAAATCAGTTCTATGGTTTGATCATTGTTCAAAACAATGTTTGCACATATATATGACATTGAACTATATTTTAATTTATGCCTTGTGAAAATTTAATTAACTGAATTTATTCTTGTTGTTTTATTAATTATTTAATTCAATAATAATAATAATTACGTTTCCTGTCACGTTTTAAAGAATTAATGTAGCAATGCGCGTTCATTTTCTAAATGTGTTTTGAAAACGAAGGTAACTCGGCGAGCGGTTGTAAGATGGTATGCGACTATTGACCGACCAGTCGGCAAGCAATCAGCAATCAATCGCTGACCAGTCGGTGATCCAAAATTGGTACGCGACAAGTCACTCTTGGTCTGCGACTAGTCGGCGATCGTCGCAGACCAGTCTGCGATTAATCGCCGACTAAATAAAGACCAGCGAAAACCTTTTCACAACCTGTTTAGTCGGTAAAAGGTCTTCGATGCAACATCGAACATCTGCGACCGACCAAAATGGGTCTGAAGACCAGTCGGCGACCATCGACAACCAGCCACCAACTTCCAACTACCTGTTAAGCCTAGGTCACACATATGTCGCCGACCAATTACCGACCACCGACAACTAAAATTTGCGGCGATCAACGACAATCTCTGGAGACCAAAATCCAGAAAAAAAGCAATGTAATTTTAGTCGGAGACTGGTCGGCGACCGGTCGTACGTAAAATCGACGATCGTCTTCCGACCATCAACAACCATCAAAGACTGGCTTGAGACTAGTTGGCGACTGGTTGGCGACAAGTTGGCGATTGGATGGCGACT
This sequence comes from Congeria kusceri, assembly GCA_027627225.1. Lineage (NCBI taxonomy): Eukaryota > Metazoa > Mollusca > Bivalvia > Myida > Dreissenidae > Congeria > Congeria kusceri. The sequence goes on along the minus strand of CM051028.1, from coordinate 12,779,281 downwards.
AGTTGTCGATGCTCGGTGGGCGAAATTAGGATTATTCGATATTTAATTTTTTCTATGATTTTTCTCATTGTTCCGAAATCGTTTGCCTATATGACATTGGGCTATACATTAATATATGCCTTGTGAACATTAAAGAAACTGAATGTATTCGTTTGGTTTTGTTGATTATTTAATTCAATTATATTTATTATATTATTATCCTCTTCTATGTCCGGCAGCACATTTGAATGTTAAGGTAAACTATCAAGTACACGTTGCTTATCCGGCAATATCCACTTGTCTCTGCCTTTCCCCTTCTTTGAAAACGGCATGCTAACACTTTTAAATTGTAACTATTACGTTTTCTGTCTGGTTTAAAAAAAAGATTGTTAAATTGTGCGTTCATTTTTTAAATATGTTTTGGAGACGAAGGTATTTCGGCGAGCGGTCCTAAGATCAGATGGTATGCGACTAATCGCCGACCAGTCGGCAATAAGTCGGTATCAATCCCTGACCAGTCGGCGATCCAAAATTGGTCTGCCAAGAGTCACACTTGGTCTGCGACTAGTTGGCTATCGTCGCAGACCAGGCTGAGATTGATCGCCGACCAAATACAGACCAACGAAAACCTCACTACCCAAGACCAGTCGGCGACCTTCGACAACCAGCCGCCGACCTCCAACAACCTGTTAAATACCGTCCGCAACCACTGGTTGTTGATGGTCGGGAGTTGGTCGTAGGCTTTGTGTGACCAGGGTATGAATGACCTTTTTAAGACCGTCATCAAGCACTGGTCATTGATGGTCGGGAGGTGGTCATTAGTTGGTCGCAGGCTATGTGTGACCAGGGTTTTAAAGACCCTTTAAAGACCGTCAGCAACCACTGGTCGTTAATGGTCGGGAGTTGGTCTTTAGTTGGTCTCAGGCTATTTGTGACCATGGGTTAAGTCAAAATATTAACGGTTCTCTGACCAGTCGTAAACGTTTTATTTATAGAACAGAACAGAGAGTTTATTTACGACTTTAACATATACAGCTGATTGTCATTTACATATTAAATACAACAAATACACGCGTCAGAAAGAAAGGGTGAAAATACATAACTATATTACATCGGACGTTACATATATTTAAAATATTAAGTGTAATTGCATATATAAATTAGAATTATATGACTTCTAACATATTCGTGTGAAAATGCCAGAATTGTATGAGAAGGCTCATTTAATTATGGAATTAAATTTAATTCAATAAATAAAACTATTAAGCGAAACAACAAACGCGGCACTATTTTGATTATTATATTTGTATCAGATGTTTAAAAAAAAAGATTTTATACATATGAAACAAATAATAACAAATAAGTGAAACTAAAATGTTTACTGTGTTGAATATTTGTATGATCAGCTGTAAGTTTCAATGTTTTTCAATAGTAATTTGCATGACGAATCAAAAAAGATGTTCTGGTTTCGTTCAATAAATTTAAGCATACTTGATCTTATTTATACAAATTAGGAATACGTGTACTTCTCAAATTAAATTTATTTATAACAATTATTACTATGAAGTTGAAAAAGCGCCGTATATATAGTATTTAATAATAATAACAATAATTAATACAAAGTTACAAACATTTAGTATTTACCAATAAGTAATATCAACATCCGAATCATTTTCCATAAATGTCAACTCTCAGCTGCCACATAATTATTTGATTTGTGTATCTGTTTGCCAGAGATTTACAAAGAATTAACACTATCCCTAGCTTCTAAATTGTTTCATATTTTACTTTGTATATATAATAACCGGACATTATTTATAGTTCCTTGTAGTTATTCCATCAAGTGTCGTCTGATTGAAACGTTTGAATATAAGAAATCAATTAATTTACATTACTGCCTACAAATCTGTATATTATAATAATGGCGGGTAGTAGGATGGTAGCTCTGTCAAGATGTGTTCATTGATATTAATTCAGGCAACAAAACAATTAGCGTTAAATTATAAACATAATAAATACATATCTTTTCAAATATTAAATAACTCTGGTATCCTCTTTCATTGGCCATCGATTTACGGATTATTAAAAGTCAACCGGTTTTCGATCGTTACCACGGTGTTAAAACGAATCGGTAACCTCCCCGTTAACAATAACCAAAAACGCACCCGTTACTGTACCTGTCCCTCTCAGTTAAAAATCAACACGGAAACTACCGATACATCATTAATATAATAATGTTTAATTCGAGTTTTATTGGATTCACAGAATATCTTGGACATTTAACTGTTTATGTATCATGGATTTGACTCCATAAAACAGTATGTTCTAGAAATAGTGAAAACAGATGACAACTCTGACTGACATTTGCTAATTTCAGTGATGCTCTCTGTCGTAATTTTCTTTTTTTAATTAAAAGCCAGTGTTTTATGGACCAAACTTAGTTTAAAAATTATTCCACGATGGTTGTATGTTGTAACCGATAGCACATTAAGTATAAATGCCATGAACTTAGGCCACGACACAGAATAGGTAGGAACTTGTAACCTCTCCGTATGAGGAACCGGTACCCTCTCCGTCGCCACAGCTTTTATTGATACTTTCGCTATAAAACAAAACAAATAAAACATATAAATGTTGCATTATGTAATTTGTTATAATGAATACTGTGTTTCCGATGACATGTCGAACGCATGTTAATTTTATTTAGATTAAATACTTGCATCCGTTCTTTTTTAATCCACCAGACACATTTCTAGCTGTTTGCTGCCCTTTCTGAAATTGTATTGTTTTCCATTTGAAGACGAGCTTTTACGTCATCAACCTTTATTGAATTTGATTCACAATTGTTGGTTATTTTGGTACTGTAAGGTGATTAAAAGGGGCGTATCGACGGCTAATACAGAAACTTATTTTCCGAAAAGTAAAATTATATTTTAATAAGTATTTTTTAAATGATAACTTAACACATAGATCTCGTTTTTATAAACAAACTGTAAATTGTTCTTTTTTATAATTATTTAAAGTGGTCACCATGGCACTTTTCGTAGGCGCGGGTAATTAGTAGAAGTAGTAAAATCGATATGAATGAAATGTACATGAAGCTATGTTCATGCGCGCTGTTGATAACTGTATTGTGGCTTGGGAAAGTTTTCATTGAAGTAGGCGTGAGTTCGAATCCTACAGGAACTCTGTATCAAAACACAAACTTTTGGCATTGGATTTACATTTTCTTAACAATTCCATCAACATATTATTGCTACTAGAAAATTATAGAAAAAAGCCTACGGATGCTGGTCTCTCGACTGCCTCGTATTTGATAGTACGCTGGCCTATTATTTATAGAATAGGTTCAGCACTGTAATGCAATATGTTGAATTTTAAGGCAAGACCTCTTACGGATATTAAACAAAAATTACCTTACATTTTAAGCTGAAAAAAAGGCAATAACTCCACCAAAATCCTTGATATACTTACCTCATCTTGTATACTGAATGGGTTCATAACTGTGATCAAATATTTTTAGTTTGAAGTCAATACCTCTTATAGATATTGTAAAATTTGACCTAAAGCGAAAAAATTCTAAGTTGATAAAGGGGCAATGACTCAAACACAATTCTCGATAGAGTTATCTCCTCTTGTTTACAGAATAAATTCATCACTGTGATAAAATACTTTGAGTTTTAAGTCTATACCTTATTTAGGTTTTGAGAAATTTGACATAAAGCGGAAATTGTACGTTTACACGTAATAACGTAATAACAACAAAATCAGTAAAAGAGTAACTTCCTCTTATCTGCAGAATGGGGTCAGCACTCTCGAGTCCGTTTCCTGGGAAGAACCAGTACTTGGTGTCTTTGGGGGAGATCTTGAGAACGCCCCCAGAGTGTGGATCGAACCCGGGATCTCAAGCAAACCAATACATCGATAAGGGGACATAATAATTATCAAAACAGTTGAAAATTGTATTATTGTGTATTTTAAGTCAAATAATGCAAAAAACAACAATACCTTATAGTCTAGTTGTCTTGTTTTCCCAGTTTTTATACGCTTTTTTAAATTGTCAAAATTGTTGTTTTTGACGTCCAGGCATCCGAAAACCTACCAGCCCGAGGACGCCAAACATGGACTCAAATTGGTATGGCCTAATTAAAAACGCGCATTTATAGCAAACACACTATTAAAGTCATATTATTAAAATGCGTACTGTTTTACTTTATCAAACTTTAATTGTTTATAAAGATGACATATTCTAAATGACTATACTTAAAATTACTTTTGCTAATAATAATACTTTTTATTTTCTGATTTTTTTGAAGGAAAATGTCAATGTAATACTGGTCTTGGTTGTATTTTTACTGAAAATCACGTGTATCGTTTCAATTGATCACCGAAGTGGTAGACTTCTACACATCTTGAGTTGAAACGGATTTTTTGACGCTGAGCATTTATTTTACAAACTTCATAATCATTATGTTAATAATTTCGGTGTTTGTTTTCAATATGTATTAAACCAAAATAAGAATTGCTGGACGTTGCCTAAATACAATTTTGAGACTCCACGATGTGGTATGATGCTTATATGCATTCACGTTATTATTTTCTTGCATTGTAACTCTTTTAATTTTGGTTTGCCTCTCAAATCGTAAAATATGTGTATGTAAAATGTGTTAATGTGAATTATTTAGATTATTTAAGTATAATTGATGAAAAACACGAGGCGGTAAGATCGGAAACTTGTACTGAGATTACATAATGATGGGATTTATCTAAAGCATACGAATTTTCATACTTTCGTTTTTTAAGGAGCTTACCATTTTATTTATAGTGTTGTGCCGATTAATCATTTCGTCCATTATTCAACGACCAATAGGTACTGATTAATTAGTCGATTAAGATTTTGGATACGTCGATTAATTGAAAATATCTAGGCATGAGTTTTCTTTCTTGATAAATGTCCAATCCCTTTCTTTTAACTTGAACAAATCATCCGATTCATTTACATGTTACAGTGACCAAATGATATAATTAATTAAGAAATAATGTTCGATATACTGTTGTTTATCGGCCAATAAACAACGATTTGGAGTTCTGATGCGTAGGAATTAAACAACGAGTGTGTCAGCCCGAGTGGTTTAATAGCCACGCATCACAACAACAAAGATTTGCATTGTCCAAACTGTTACATTTGATCAAGATTTGACGAAAACTTAAGTCACGTCTTAGAATATTTGCATTTTCTTTCACAGACAAGGGGTCATAACTCAGTAGTTCCAGCTATAGTCTTATGGTCACATACACATTATGGAATTTTGATGAGATTGGATGAGAAGTCTCTAGACAGGAAATGACAATGTTTGTTACATGTGTCCATCGAACAAAGGGTCATAACTCCAATGTTTATGAAAAATGCAATTTTTGAATTTTCCTCGAAAAAAGCAAAATAACTCGAGTGTTCCTGGCCCGATGTGGCCCATTATGGATTCCATCCGAGATTTCATGACGACTGAATACAGACGTCACAGGATAGGTCCCATATACGAATTGCTCAACAAGGACTCCATGCTGGGGTGAGCTAAAAATAACAAAATTAATAAAAGGCTACACAAATCTATACGTATTGCTTATTCTTCAGACCCTTAGCATTACATGTTGTTTTATCTATGCCATGTTTGTTGTATTTTGTATATATTAAAATTTGGCATTTTTGTACCAAGATAAAGATTTATAGCGTTTTTACGCGATTATTTGATTTTTTGGCGCCCTATGATGCTTTGCATGATTGTTTTGCTTGTATATATTGCAATGCTTCAGGATGAATATACATGTATTAGTTTCCGAAATGTAATCCATTTATAAATCGATTAAGAGCATTACACTGAAAATACAGTTATACCACAATAAGCACGAGGAGCAATAGCACGAACAAAACTGAATACACATATGGGAAATAATTCCTACGCGTAATTATACTAATATAATTCATGTGTGTAAGGTTAATTTATCCGAGCTATATCATTTGTTTATTTTATTTTAACAACAACACGTTGAACGAGGAACTAGTGCTTTCTGTTTCAAAAACATATTGTTGAAAATGCAAATTGAATGCATAACTACACCAATGTTTTGTTTTATATGTTAATCTTGACATTATGATATAAATATGTCTGTAATTTGCTTATACAATAAATTATGTTAACGCAAATAATTCGGTGTGTTTAATAACCAACTGCAGATTAACGAATCTAACATTTTTTTTCCGAGTAAATCCTGCACACTTATTCGCACTTACTAATTTTAGCACAAGTAATCGGCAAATAAAGCAAAATCAATTGGTCAAACATATTTGTTGGAATAGTATTTAACTTGTGTGAGAATGATATGAAACATTTCGTTCGGGATTCATATAAAAAAACATGTATTTGGGAATAATATTAAACTGGTACATATGCACTTCCAGCTCTTTTGTTCATGCTTGGGTTTAGAGGTGATCCTAAAAACAACTAATGGATTAACTAACATGTTGCTCTACAAGAACTTAATTTGTTACAATTCGTTCACCTTGTAGCATTGCTTGTGCAGCTCTATTTAAGATTCTTCAATATATTGTGCCAGTTGAAGTTTGTCCATACAATGTCTCACAAAAGTTGGTGGTTTGTCCTGAAGATAGTCTGGAACATTCCCATAGTACAGCCTCCCAAGTATGGGAGGAAACTATGTTCTCTTTCATGCATCTGCATAAAAAAATGCAAATGTAATTAGTTACTGATATGTGTCAAAACATTAAATACATGGCTGGGATACTCTATCAACTGATCCATTTACAATTTACAACCATAGTTCTGCCCCCCTTCGAAGAAGTGGGTGTATATTGCTTTGCACATGTCCGTCGGTCGGTCGGTCGGATGGTCGGTCTGTCCGTAGACCATTTCGTTTCCGCAGGATATCTAGAGAACGCTTTGACCAACGATCATTTAAGTTGGTATGCTGGTTACTTGGGAGGAAAGGAAGATGCCTTTTGATGTTGAAGTCAACAGGTCAAAGGTCAAGGTCACAGGGACTTGTAACATGAAATTCGTTTCCGCACGATATCTAGAGAACGCATTGACCTACGATCATTTAAGTTGGTATGCTGGTTACTTGGGACATCTATTTATTTTGAGGTCAACGGGTCAAGGTCATAGTTGCTAAAAATACACAAATGGTTTCTGCTCAATAACTTGAGAACGCATCGATACATTTTAATTAAACTTCATACATACATACCTTATATCGAGACCTCGCTTGAAATTGCATATGGGGTTGGTGGGGTCAAGGTCACTGTTACTAAAAATAGAAAAAACTATTTCCGCTCAATAACTTGAGAGCGCATCAAGATATTTTAATGAAACTTCATACATATATACCTTATATCGAGACCTCGCTTGGGATTGCATAAGGGGTGGGTGGGTTCAAGGTCACCGTTACTAAAAAAAGAAAATCGGTTTCTGCTCAATAACTTTAGAATCAATAAAGATATTTGAATGAAACTTCATACGTAGATACCATATATCGAGACCTGGCTTGGGATTACATATGGGGTGGGTGGGGTCGAGTAAAGGTCACCAAAACTAAAAATAGAAAAACGGTTTCTGCTCAATAACTTGAGAACGCATTGAGATATTTTAATGAAACTTTATACATATATACCGTATATCGATGCCTTGCTTGAGATTGCATATGGGTGGGTGTGGTCAAGGTTAAGGTGACAGTTACTAAAAATAGATAATGGTTCCCGCTTAATATCTTGAGAACGCATTAAGATATTTTAATGAAACTTTATACATAGATATCTTCTATTGGGACCTCTCTTGGGATTGTATATGTGGTGGGTGGGATCAAGGTCAAGGTTACCGTTAATAAAAATAGAAAAACATTTTCCGCTCAATAACTTGAGAAGATATATTTTAATGAAATTTCATACTTAGATACCTTATATTGAGGCCTCTCTTAAAAATTTCATATGGGGTGGGTGGGGGCGAGGTCAAGGTCACCATAACTAAAAATAGAAAAACTGTTTCCGCTCAATAACTTTATACATATATACCATATATTGAGACCTCGCTTGTGATTGCATATATAGATATAGGGTGGGTGAAGTCAAGGTCTCCATTACTAATTAACAGAAAAATGGTTTTCGCTCAATTACTTTAGAGTGCTTCAAGATATTTGAATGAATCTTCATACATAAATACATTGGATATAGACCACGCTTGGGATTGCATATGGGGTGGGTGAGATCAAGGTCAAGGGCAATGTTACTAAAAATATATAAACGGTTTCTGCTCAATAATTATGCCCCCCTTCGAAATAGTGGGGGTATATTGCTTGCACATGTCGGTCGGTCGATCGGTTTGTCTCTCCGTAGACCATTTCGTGTACGCACAATATCTAGAGAACGCTTTGACCTACGATCATTTAAGTTGGTATGCTGGTTACTTGGGAGGAAAGGAAGATGCCTATTGATGTTGAAGTCAACAGGTCAAAGGTCAAGGTCATAGGGACTTGTAACATGAAATTCGTTTCCGCACGATATCTAGAGAACGCTTTGACCTACGATCATTTAAGTTGGTATGCTGGTTACTTAGTAGGAAAGGAAGACGCCTATCAATTTTGAGGTCGACAGGTCAAAGTTCAAGGTGACAAAGGCTTGTAACATGAAAACTGTTTCCTCTGTAGACCATTTCGTTTCCGCATGATATGTAGAATACGCCTTGACCTACGATCATCCCAGTTGGTGTGCTAGTTACTCTGGAGGAAAGGAAGACGCCTATCAATTTTGAGGTAAACGGGTTAAAGGTCAAGGTCACAGGGGCTTTTAAAATGAAAACCGTTTTCTCCATAGACCAATTTGTTTCAGAGGATATCTAGAGATGTATTGGCCAATTGATGTTTAAATCAAACAAAAAACAGGTATCCTTGTATAACAGACTGTAAAAATGAATCCATGAGTATACTCAATATTTCACTCAGCTTTATTTTTACTTTCTAAAGCATTAACTTTAATTTCCACCCCATGTGTTAATGTGAATATACAATATTAAAAAAAAATCTTAACAATTGCACATATTCACGACTGGGCTGCAAGTTTGGGGGCATACATGTTTTACTAACATCTCTTGTAATGTTATACTCTCACGGTATGATTGTTTTTCAATTGAAAAGCCCATGAACCATGTTTATTATTCAAATATATTTACACGCTATTTGCCATTCAGAAATGTGTTTGCTTCATTATGTAGATTATCAATGTTCTGTGATCAGAACCATTTCACCTTTAGTCATATATTAATCTTAGGATTGCATGCGTATTTTAACAAGAGGACCATAATTAAGGCCCTAGGTAGCTCACCTGAGGGGCTAAGGAACTAAACAGACAAGCTGGTAAGCATCAATATTGCATGAAGTTTAAAGGTGCAGGAATTATATAACAAGGTCATGTTTGTTAACATGACTTTGTGTACTGTCAAACAATAATTTGGCAGTTTTAAGTGCCGGACAAAATAAGTAAAATAACGAGTTTTGTGACGTATAGGCTTACTTCCTTTAAATATTCATTTTTTCCTACTACCCCCGGTGTCAGCTTCCGCGTCTGATCTTGATTAATGTTTATATTTAAAAGTCTTGTAACTTCAAAACTACATATTAAGTTATTCACTTTAAAAAAGGAACATACCTTATCATCAACTACAGTATATGGGGCAACCTCCCTGTAACGCTGTTTTGCATTTTGACAGAGTTATGCCTTTTTCACATAGATTGTCTGGTTAAAGTTTATAGTGAAAATTGTTATAATTTCAAAACTACACAAGTTATTAACTACATAAGGTTTAAACTTGGAATAATTTGATGAAGTAATTGCCATAACTCAGTTTTGCATTTCAACAAATCGATGCCCCATCCACTTTCCAAAATATGTACCAACTGAAATACTTCGAATAGTCGAGTGCGCTGTCCTCTGAAAGCTCTTGTTTCAGTACAAGTTTGGAAGGAGAATCTTTCCCAGACGAACTTGATGTACTAGGATGTACTGAAGAATCACCCGCATTGAAGGACTGAAAAATATTAAAGATGAAATCATTTTTTTTTAAGGATAAACACAGCAACAGAAGCTTAAAATATAAAAGTGTAATGTAAACTTTAGGGCCAAATTGCTAAACATTTAGGTTTTAGCTTTCCAACATGGTTTTTTAGCTTACTGACTTGGGTTTGTCTAGGTAAAACCTTGATTAAACTCGCTTAAACAAACATAGTGGATTTTTATACCAACTTAAACCAATTTAAGTGTGTTGATAGTGAGTGTGTTCTTCGTTCAAAAGTTGTGTTTTGCGGGTGTTTAAACCCACTTAAACCAGCTTTTTCTATGAAGTTGTTTTTTTCTATTCTTAAGCGAGTGAAAAGTGGGTTTTTCGTGAGCTTAAGGCGAGCCTAACTGTGGCTTTTCACTGCTTGAACACGGTTTAAATTGGCTTTAAAACTGGGTTTAAACAGGTGTTTAGCTGTAAAAAAAACACATAACCTTGCTTTTAGCTCAGTATAAACTCACTATTCACGGACGTGAAAACTGAAAAATATATTGGTAATAATGAAAACAACAATAAACATAAAATAATAAAAAATTACTTTCTGAATGCTCAAACTTAAATTTAAACATATGTACACAGCTCGAAGGACATGGCAACATTAAGATATGACTGCTAAAAGACATTGCAATATTTAAGGATTTAATTTTGGTTGCGTTCATGCGATTATGAACACAATGGTCAAACTGGCAAATCCGTGATGTGCACTAGCTCTTCATAGCGCTTCATGGATAATTTGCCAGTTTGACCATTGCGTTCATAATCGCATTATTAATGCTTTAGAAAGATTAATATAAAATAAGAGGTGCTTTGTTAGTAAGACAGTAAATCCACATTATGAATACTTCTATACCACAGTTGAGTTCTGACTCTTTAAAATCACACAATTCCCAGGCTGAGAGTTTATAATAATCCTGTTTAATTATTAACATAACAGATGGGGACTTAAATGCTTTAAATCCACACCATATATCATAATTTTCACTCGGCGAGAAAAATGCAGAACAATCCACAAATGACATCACTAAACAAGTGATGACGTGTAAGCTAGGTCATCGATCAATAGCATCCACACGGGCGTGTCTAAGCTCTTTGCATTGCCTGGGCATAACTTGTATTATTAAGGATAACATTTTAATATAAATCTCAAAATTCATTTTTTTCTTATTTTACATGTTAAACAATTCATCATTATTAACTGTGATATAAATGCACAATACATTAGCCGATCTAAATGCATCTAGCAAATAGACACATCAATGTGAAATCAAATCCATTTTAAAGCTACGTTCCTGAACCGATGTTACGTCATGGAGATTTTCTGTGGTCGCTTCTAAGAAAAGTAATGTTTACCTAAAATACCAACATGTACATGTTGCATGCTAGCGAAATGGCTTTGTTTAATAATAACACTTGTAGACCTTGCATGATATAATACTATCAGGCAAAAGTGAAACAACATGTCAAATTGATTTTTGTAGAAGAAGAACTGAAACGAAAAATTCATGTATATTAATTAAAAAAATATTTAATCAAATGTGAACAATAAATGCAAAAAGAGTAACATTAAACGATATAAGACATTTAAGTTCATGTAAATATTATTGTCGAAATATAACATGCATAAAAATAGGACACACAGATATTACTACGCCGGTGATATGGCATTGCGTTCCTACGATTATGAATGCATACCCCTTCCATATTTAAATGCATATGCAATGTAAATATTATTATATTAATAACATATAAACGGACAAAAAAGAAAACAACAATAAAACAGAAATAAGTTGGTAATAAATAATGAGTGAAAATGTTCAATAAATAATGAGTGAAAATGTTCAATAAATAATGAGTGAACACTAATTATATTGTGAGAAAGAATATTTAACAATTATGAAAAGCACATATCATACACCATTATGCACATGACATGATAGCAGTCACTACTTAATAGTCTTAGTCTTTGTTGTGCATCGCCTGAAGGCGCCTCAGCGACCCCCTCATCTTTTCTTCAACCTGCAACAGCGCGATGCCGAACTTGTTGGCTATCACATCTGAACGTATAAAATATACAAACCAATTTTGTAAACATGACACAAACCAAGTGCTGTCACCAAAATGAACCTTTGTAAATAAAAGCGAATGATAAATGTAAACGTATTACTTCAGTCAAAATGGCTGCTCAGGAAAAAACTACAACAGTTTCTAAATTAAAAAAGGGGCATAAATATGTCCGAAAACAAAACAGAGTTAGGGGCTGCTTTACCTGGTGGGAACAGTAAGTTTGAAGATTCAAGTAAATAGCTTTGATAGTATATACGATATTAGACTGTATTCAAAACTTAAAGGACGGACAGTTAGATTTTAATATGCCCATCTTTGTAGTATAAAAACACCATTGACATTAAGATTAATCGGATTAATTTCTTCACCTTTTTAAAAGAGATCCTGATCGAAGATACAATGATAAACTGTACAAACGCTAGCTAAAAGTGCAATTTAAAGTGTATAATTTTCCTTCAAATACAAATTCTTAAAGTTATAGTACAGACAGCTTTTTACCTGAACTTTAATACTGGTTTTTAAGATAATTTTTCCTGATATACACTAGAAAAAAGTGTAAAGTAGCAATTATTGCATTTCGCTCTGCAACAGGGAGACATGGTCTTGCTGGCTCTGTTGTTGTCGGTGCTTCCTTCATTGAGCAGTTCACCAGTTGCTGGGGGGTAAATAGAAGATTCATACAGAGCGTGATAGCCTTTGCCAGCCTTGTCTCGTGCTGGATTTTCGCTTGAATGATCTGCTGCAACCAGAAAAGAAAATCATGTGCTTAAATATTCAACAACATAGTGTATTAACAACAATAATAAGTTCTTTTTAAAATCTCAATCTTTCAATGTCCCTAAATTAGGATTTCGCTTGAATGGTCTCCTGCAACCAGAAAAGAAAATCATGTGCTTAAATATTCAACAACATAGTGTATTAACAACAATAATAAGTTCTTTTTAAAATCTCAATCTTTCAATGTCCCTAAATTAATGCAATTACATTTCTTTCTGTAAATTATCTCAAGGCAAATAGGGATATACAGAGAATAGTAATTTAGTGTTGGATATAGAGAAGTTTATTTAACGAGGCTTAGAACACCGCCCTTGGTAAGCGCTTCCGATGTTCGAGCTGAGCAATATAAACTTCTCTATATTCCACACGTACCCTAGTATTCTATTTATCCCATCATTTTCTGTCTTTATTTTGAAAATAAACCGAAGAAAAGCACTAAATAACCCATACTAATACGATACACATCAATTGACGTCATGAAAATAAACAAAATGGTGTCAGTATAATGCGCATGTTTGTTGCATTCAACAAGGTGGAAATACAGTTTATCCCACTGGGTGTTATTTTGTCAATGCAGGCTTTATGATGGCATTAACAGTTAGCTATGTGTATATAATTTCATTATATTATATATATATATACAATATATAATTCTGTATTTTATTACCTGCAGCGTTTGGTCTTTCCCAATTGTAGTTTGTTGGCTGTTAGTCACTAGCGGTTCTCTGGCCGGTATGGCTGGCGTGACTGGTTGACACAGCAGTGTGGCACATAGTGTGGATGTTGGTGATGTTGTGGCAGTTGATCTTTTTGCTCGTTGAACCTAAGAAAAACGCAAACATATTATTCTGGGCAAATAAAGTTTGTTACATTTTAATTATAAACTTGTCTTCAATGCTCTAGTATCTGCGGCTTAAATCATAACAGAAAAAATATCAAGAGAGCCAAATGACCCTGGGTTGGTCACCTGAGTTTTATGAACAATAAAGGGTTTCGAAAAGGTCAACATCATATTCAGATATGTTTCAATTAAAACATTGAAAATGGACTTCAACAATGGGCCACTGATAGCAATGCTTTTAGCGCGGTGTTCATGTTTGTTAATGAAATCAAATGGCATTTAGAAGAGGGTCATCAAATAAACATTGCTGTGAAATAATAATTATTTCAAAATTAAAAAGTGGTTTTGACAAGAAGATTTCCATTGTTTTCTATATGGCTATATAAGGAATAAAGGCCCCATACCCTGTCGACCATGTTTTTGACAAAATCAACATAATTCGAAATTTGAGGAATATGGTTAATGGGTCACCAAATGAACAATTCTGTGAACAAAAATGTAAATAAAATATAATATATGTTAGTATTAACAATTCATTTATTTTCAAACACTAAACCATGTTCTTGCTTTTATGCAATTACTAAAAGTAACTCAAGCTCCAGCTGTGTGACCCTCGTCTGCAACTGATTGATCAGCTGACAGCAGCTGTGGCATGAGAAGGCCATATCACTGCACTGGGTCATCTGAGTCTGAACCTGGAAAATAAAGATTTTAACCTTCAGTTTTAAGGCGGTAATTTTATGCACAGTTTTTAAACACAAAACACCTTTAAAACTATACATTTTTATCAACTTTTGTTGATGTAACTAAATTTTTTGAAAAACTTTCAAGTGACAGTATTTGTTCCAAGACTTTATGTTTATGGCAACTATTTTTGGCATTAAAGGGTTCTGCTATCATCAGCTTTGAAAATCCCAGTGTTTTTAGCTCACCTGTGCTCATAGTGAGGTTTGAGGGTCGCCATTTGTCCGTCGTCCGTTGTGCGTCGTGTGTCAACATTTTCATTCAAAGAACATCTCCTCCTAAACAGTTGGGTAGATTTTCAACAAAATTAAGACAGAAATGTCCTTGGGTGACCCTCTTTCAAAATTGTTCAAATTGTTCCGGTCCGCTGCATATGTAGGTCACCAGAGCTAAAAATAGATTTAAAAACTGAAAATTAAAAAATCTTCTCTGAAACCGCTATAGGCTTGGAGCTTTCATGTTTGATATATGACATCCTCTAGTGGTCCTCGATAAAGTTTGATTGAACTTGGTTCCAAAATGGACGTATATTAGGACAGTCATTAACTAAGTGTTCGGTGGTTTGTACTTTCCCACAATAAAGGCATAATGGAGAATCATTTACTTTACAAGTCAACACATTTTCTTTCGTAGGAATAATTTTGTGAATAAGTTTATATTTAAGTTGTCGAACCTTAGTATTACGAATAACGTTATTTATAAATTGATAAACCGATTGCCATCTTAATCTTTCTTTGAAGACTCTTGTCCAGTAATCTTGTATGTACGGTTTCTCACATTTATGCATGATAAGCATCTGTTACAATTTTTTATAATTTAAGTTTTAGATGTCGGTATTTTTTTTAAAGAAGATTGGAGACTTGTTTTTACCAAGGAATTTACAGATTCAGTTGATTGCAAGGTAAGAATCCAATCTTTCGGAATTGATGTCTTGAGTATATTTAACTCGGAAATCCAGTTGGATTTATTTTCTAAGTTTGAAAGAATATGGGTTTCTTTCACGAATCCAGTGTTTGAAAGTAAATCATTCATAAAGACGATATTTGAATTTATCCAATTTTCGAAAAGTATGCATTTGACATTATGTTTGATATTTCGGTTTCCCCATATTACCTCTGTTCGTATATCAAAATACGTTTGTGGTTTTCTCTGTGTGGTAATATTGTTTATTTCAATGAAGTTGCATATAATTTCCTGATAAAAGGCGGGTATTTTTTATTTTACGTTGGGTAACGATTTGAGTGAGTCAATGTTCATTTTAAATATTAAATGGTTTTGGTGAAACTGATTCAGGAAAAAATTAGGGATAACTTTCCAATTCGCATTATTGTCGATACATAACACTTTTACCCGTCTCATTTTAAGTGTTTTTGCGTAAGTGGTTATGTCAGGCATTTCAATACCTCTATATAGTTTATTACTAATTAGAATAGATCTTTTAATTTTTTCAGTTTTGTTATTACATACAAACTTAAAAACACATCGAATTTATTTCATTGAGGCTATTTTTCGAAACAAATGTTGATTGTAAAATATATTAAATTGTTGGAAGCAATAATGTTTTGATTACTGTAACCCTTCCATAAAACGTCAAATTTCGGTTGTTCCAAGCGTTGATTATTTTCTGACATGATACAGTATTGTCTTTCCAATTTTATTCATGACATAAAGTAGGATTGGTCCCAAAGTAAGCACCTAAAGCCTTGACCGTTGGATTTAATTTTATGTCGTGAATTACACATTCGTTTTCGCACTTTGACTTGCCAAGTAATATGCCTTCAGTTTTCTGTTTATTTAATTTAAGACCCGATATTGACCCGAATTCATCGATTATATTAATAACAATTGGTATCTCTTCAGTATTTTTAAGAAAATAGTAGTATCGTCTGCAAGCTGAGTGATGATTTTAATATTTCGTAAATTCTGGTTGCATTTAATGGCTATACAATCAAGCTGATTGCACGACATTATTTGTGTTGCTAACATTTCGGCTATTAAAATAAAAAGAAGCGCTAAGAGAGGACAGCCCTGTCGGATTCTTCTATGTATTTTGAAGAAATTAGATTGCCATCTGTTGCTAATTACAGAGGAGCATACATCATTATATAAAGTTTTAACTAATTTTATCAAGTTGCTTTTAAACCTGAATTTAGTTAAAACATTAAACAGCATGGTCCATTCTATTTTATCGAAAGCCTTCTTAAAATCGACAAACAAAATAGCGCTAGTAGCTCTGCATAATCAATTATATCCTGTATTTGGCGAATATTGCAACCATAAATCTGTTCTTTATCAATCTTTGCTGATCAAGACTAATGATTTTCGGCAATATGATTTGTAAACGTTGAGCTAATACTCTTGCCAAAATTGTATAATCTATATTTAGAAGTGATCTTGGTCTCCAGTTTTCCAAATTTTCAGGATCGCCTTTCTTATAAAGCAATGAAAAAATACACTTTTTTTTGCGTATGTGTTCATTCGCCCTTTTCAATACATTCTGTAAAACAGTTAAGCAGTAAGGGGGATAAATTATCCTAAAATCTCTGATAAAATTCGACGGTTAAACCATCAAGACCAGGACTCTTATTTGATTTCATGGATGCTACAGCGTTTGACAGTTCTTTTAAAGATATATGACCTTCACATACATTTGCGAAGTCTTCTGTGACAGTATTTTCAATTTTAACTGAGTTAAGATAAAGTTATAATTCCGAGTATGTACAAGCATTTTATTTATATAAAAATGTATAGAAAATTACTTTTTGATATAAAATGTCTTCTTTGTTACTAAAGTGTTTGCCATCAATGTTACGAGAAGATATATTTTTTTCTACTTTGTCTTGATTTTTCTTGACTTAGAAAATATTTAGAATGTTTTTCTCCTTCTTCCATAAACTGAAGTCTTGATCGAACAAAAGCACCATTCGCCTGAAAGTTGTAAATTTCTTTTATGTCGTTCTCTAATTGAATAACTTTTGCTTTATCATTTGTGTTTTCCGTATCTTTTGAAAGAGTGTTATTTAACTCGGTTTCAAGAAGGTGCAATGTCTTTTGGCGTTCACGTGATTTTTTTGATTTTTTTTTGAGTATTTTATGGACATTTGTTTAACTTCACATTTAAATATTTCCCAGACAGTTTGTTTACTAATTATTTGTAACTGTAACCTTTTTGCAATAATGTTTTCAACTTTACTCTAATATTCGGTTTCGTTTAAAATAGAATTATTTAATTTCCAAAAACCCGGACCACCTTTAGATGGGGTTTCAATTTTGATACATATGGCCATATGATCGGTCGATTGAATAATTGCGGGTCTAATATCAAGGGGACTACTATTACTATCTATAAGCCAAAACTCTATGCGACTCTTATCAGTCAGAATTTTCTTTCGCCATTTAAATAGATTTTTGGTTGGATTTAAATATCGCCATATATCAGTAAGATTGTTGTTTCGTTTTAGATGAGATATATTAGCATTACATTTTACTTCACATCGTGAAGAGGATACTCTATCACGTTTGTCGTTAATATCATTAAACTATCCACCCATAATTTGTATACCTTTTGATTGTTCGTTTAATAAATTTAAAATAGTTTCGAAAAAAATGTAACGTTGTTTTTTGTCATTTGGTGCATAAATATTAAGTAATGATAATATATTATTTTGTATTTCAATATTCATTAAAACGTATCTCCCATTTTTGTCTGTGTAACTATCAATGATTGTGCACTGCAGGGATTTTCTAATCACAATTGACACCCCTTTGCTATTGTGTTTTCCGTATGAGTGGTAAATATCCCACTCCGAAAATTCTTCTAGCAAACATTTATTTAGATCTTCAAAAAATGTGTCTCCTGTAAAAAGGTTATATGTGCTCGTTGGTGTTCGAGATATTGTTTCGATCGAGCGCGTTTTAATTTATCGCGTAGCCCTTGTACATTGATGGAAACAATGTGCAAATACTCATTTAAGCGTATCATTTACATAATAATTGTAACACGATAATGTTGATTTTAAAAACAGTACTTTTGTGCAACACAATGTTAGGTGACACGCTATTACACAAGACCTGAATAATTGAAAAAGACTTTACTCCATACAGGTATAAGTTACCACATGCATGCATAGTACATATGTAGCATTAAACAAGACAATGAAAAAACCCTGAATAATATGAACAAGACAGTCTTGAAGACTATACTCTTTACACGTATAAGCCTTCAGATGCATGTATAACACAAATGTAAAACACGTCGACTGATTTAACAAGTTAAAAATTTTCTAGCGTAGTGCATTAACTGATTAATTGCAATATACAGTTAAACAGTTTAACACGCATATAAGCATCTCAATGTGAAACAGACTATACGTATAGAAAGTTAATGAACCTTGAATGAGCATGAATACATTATATTGGCGCATCACACTAATTGCTATAATAGAGCAAACAGCTACATAGCTAACCACACTATGTGTATAGTTCGTTAAAATCCCGTGAAATAACATGCTGATAATCAATTGACCATACCAGCGATATACTGTGGTCAACTCATTGTGTAAATAGTTGTGCACGCACTGAACGTGCGACAAATTAAAAGAAACTAGCTTTATAACTACGATAAGATATTGATGAAGTATCAGTGATACACTTATATTAGTGTACATGTATTTAGTATTAGTACAATTTTTTAACGTTGTTTTATGTAATTTTAAAACAGCTGTGTTAAATATCTTATGTATAATGATTTGCGTATAACTATACATTTGTAAATTATCAGTTTGTATGTAGTGTATAACCTTCATAAAGGTGATAAATGCAATAATATTTACGTATGGCAGAGTAGGCATAATATGAACAGACGATATTTCAAACGTGTTTTCTTTTTTGAATGTTTTGCCTTTTTGTCGGAATACTGTGTTTTCTTCTGTAGTTCATCTACAGGTGTAGGTGGCGATCGTTCTGTTACGTTCATTTTTCGCCCTTGTTCGGCGTAGAAGTAGCAGGCGAATTTGAATGAGTGTTTTGAATGAAACGGATCATAGACTGTTGACTGCTGGTGGTCGTGAATCTCCTGGCGATAGCCGGCCTACTGCGCAGACTCTTTGTTTGTTGATTCGGTTTTCCACGGGTATTGTGTTTTCACAGCCTGTGTCGGAATGTATGCTGTTTACATCAGACGTGTTTTCTGGGTCAACATCACAATTAGACTGCTTATGACCAGGCATTTTGCACTTGTTGCAAACCCAGTCATTTGGGCATGCATTGAAATAATGTCCTTCTTCAAGGCATTTTGAGCACTTCATGGGTCTAACTGGTTTGTCAATGGGTTGTCCATTATGTAAGACACGTCCAATAAACTGTCCAAACTGCATAGTGTTCGGTAGAGGTTCCTTGAGGGACGATGTTTTGAAAATGCAAGCTCGGTCACATGTGCAGCAGTTTGTCAGTTTACCATTTATGCGAAGTTTGTCCCTCCTGTTTGAAATTACGTCAAGACCCTTTAACGTTAAAGTTCTGGTAATCAGCCCATCATCGAATGAGAGAGAGATATTCTTTACGCACACTCTTGTAGCGTTTTCACCATCAAGTCTGTCCGGGTTGATATTCAGGACACTATAGTGCGTCCCCGTAGCTGCACCCCATCGGACATCGAAATAACTTTATCGCTCAAATTGTCGACATAAATACGCCACATTGTACGTACCCTTTGTAGACCTGTAATGTGGCTTTGGTCGATGCGTTGAGCTATTGCAGTATAGAACTCCTTGTGTCTCAACCATTTTGCCTTTTGTGGCCTTAGCTCGCCAAACAGGTCGCGTTCACGAAGAAACACTAATGGCGGGCCGCCATCTTTGTTGACATTTTGAGTCGTACTTGACCTTGGTATATCCATTTTCAGTTTTCAAATTTTCGCACGTATTTAAATCACTTAAACACAATATTCCGTATGAAACGAAACTTTTTGTTACTATATGTCAATCGCTTAGATATTTATATGACTACCTAGCTTTAAAAGTATTTAAATCATAAGAATTTTACAGAGCGCAAAATACACAGCCTTGGCTTGTGCGGCTTACGTTCTTAAGTGTATCTTAAAATATTTTCACTTAAAGTTCCAATTATTGTAAAGTTATATTTTTCTACAGATATATTAATGAATACAATTACAGTTAAGTAAATAGTTATATATAATAAGTTGATAATTAGTGAACATTTAACAGAATTCCGTGTATCCATGGATTAAAATGCTTAAGAAAAATTACGATTGTAAAGCTAAGGAGAAGTTTTCACTTAAGAAGTTTCTGGAATACAACCACGTGTCGTTTTCTATATGATGTTGCATTGTTTTCATTTAAGCAGAGTAGTTGAATGAACTACGTACAATTAACGAGAATGTTGTTTAAGAATATAAGTTTAAAATACAAATAGTCAATCACAATTTATGTAGATCTATATCCGCCAATAACGATACAAAATTTGATTTTTTTCAACGAGATATTCTCGTGTATTTCGATTAACAATGAAAAAGATGTATCATTTTATTTCATTATGTTAATACTTACAATAACAACAGTGTAGGATGAGAAGTATCAGATATCTACAATTCGGATTTCTAAATAAAGCTGATGTTCAGTTATTTCACTGTCATTTAAAGTAGGACTCGCATTACCTATCTGAATAAATTAGGTCCTTAAAATATGCTGCGCTAGTCGGAAGATCGTGTTCTATAGTCAGATTACCGCATCACTTACAACATTCGAATATTTGAGATGAGTTTCAGAAGTGTTCTGGATTACAATACTGACAAAATAATCTTAGGGCACTATCCGCGTTTAGAGCAATTCTGAATAATTATAGTTTCATACTGATGTACGGGCATAGCAAAATATAGCTGCAACACTTCTTTGTTAGAATGATTTCAAATGATTGAAACTGTATCATTCTAATATTAAACGATATAGAAAACTTTATTAAAATATTTAACTGTTAAAGGTCTGACGAGGCAATAACATTTCATGTTCTTTTATTTTCTAATACACATTCCCCGCATTGCAATATTCCAAACCATTGATGAAAATGAAAACACCATGTGAAATATCATGCGTATCATTGAATGTCGAACGTTGTCAGTCCTGTATTAAAGTTAAATGGATGATAGAGTAGAAACACTGTTGGTCAGAAAAGTAAATAAGCCAACATCAACGGGAATAGAGTGCAAACATTTTCTAACAGAAAGGCCACATTTATTTGAATGAAATGGAATTTCTGCAGTGCCATTGTTACTCAAGTCAAATCGAACTACTTATTGTTATACTCCTACTTTCAATATCTTGGTAGATATATAGGTTTGTATGCAAAATTCTTAACGCAAACGCAATAATATGCATATGACAGCGTGTCGACTAGTACCGAACGGGTCGACATAGGCGGTATCATTGTAAAATAAGATGTTCTGCAGAGGCTTGCATCCACAGACACATAGACCACCGTATTATTCATCAAGACAGCTGTAAATGGCGGAAATAAGCATCGACAATGTCATAAGAAATAAAACGACTGCTCTAAAACTGTTCGTTGTTATGTGGATAGCATAGCAGCGTCAGACTGGAGAGGGTTTAGATGAGATGAAAACAACCAGTAGCGATTATTAAGACATTAGAGAGGCTGATGTGCTTCTTAAACACTAGAAAGTGAGTGAAAAGTGCAGGTATGCTCAAATAGTAACCGGTCACATGCAAATAACCAGAGATAGTTAGGGACATTCAGTCAAATAAATGGGGGAAATCCGATATACCTCTGCTTCAAGGTAGTTGACGTTTAACACACGAAGACTAACGTGGACTCTCTAACGGGTGGTATTGTGTTGAGATGCATACAGCATACTGCATATTGAAGCCTGCCGAGCTGATCGGAGGGTCCTTTAACGAAATTGTGTGTCAGCTATTAAAACCCCATGAAGCTCAGTGTCTTTATAGCCACCACACTGAAATCATGTTATTCTGAATACACTTTATATATAGGACTGTAAGTAGATACAATTAAAACAAGCATTATACCTAAGATTAAAATACCAAAGACTTAAATGGAGCTTTGCTCAAATCATAGCAGTGGTTGTTATGTCTTTGTGTCAATGGGGCGGGTTTTATTGAACACAACACACATAGCGTGTTTCGTGCATCTTTAGTCTCCTCTGGTTTCAAGCATACTGGGTAATGATGAATTGACGGTTTCTGACTATAAATTCACACAGGCTACAACAGTGGTTATCTCTGCTAGACTTCAAGCAACATTTGGAACATCCGTAAGCTTCTTCATCATTTGGTAGCTGAATGCTTGAATAAAATATAGAACTATCTAAATATACTTGTAAAGCAAAACAGAACATTTCGCACACAGCATTTTGTAGACAGTAATTTGCTTGGCTTCGGAGAAGATCATCGTAACTAACCCCTACTGCGAAGTCATTAGATCCACGGTAAGCTGATACTATAGTAGACAAGAGATTATTTTAATAACATCGGTTAAAACATAGAATCGTTTGTTATTAAGAAATATGGAGTGTCTGTGCGCAGAAAATAGTTCGTACTTAAACCGCACTCGCTGTCCAAGGCTAGGTGTCATAAGATATTGAGATGTTGATCTACAATATATGTCAATTCACAGTGTATAACCGTACAGTGTGCTGAACCGGAGGTTGGTGACGGACGTTTACCCACAAGACCATGTATTGTAACCCAACTGGCCTTATTTGCATGTATAAAAGCAGTAATATATGTGAGTTTAAGTCCACCCTGTTCTATTGGTTTAACAAGAATTGTTCTTTTAATTTTTTCAGGTTTCCCATTCCACACAAATTGAAATACAGATTTGACAATTGTTTGTATTGTATCAATTTTGGGGTTGGGAAGCATTGACAATGAATACATAATCTTCGGTAAGGCAAATGTCTTAACAACTGTAACTTTTCCAAGAAGTGTTAATTTTCTACGTTGCCACCGTTTTAAGCAATTTTTGAAATCTTGTAATTTTCGTTGAAGGTTTTCATCATTTGTAAAGTAAAAGCCGAGTGTTTTGGCTTCCTCAGAGGTCCAAAAAAAGTGTTTGTATTTGTTAAATATAGTTTGTGTAGTTTTAAGTGAACCAACTCGCATTACTGTTGATTTTTGTGTATTAAGTTTAAGCCCAGATATTTCACTGAAATCTTGAATGGCATCTATCAATGCAGAGAACGAATTAAGCGTTCCATCTATAAAATATGTTGTATCGTCCGCAAAAAAGTGTTTGTTTTATTTCGTGTTCGTTTATTTTTATTCCTTTAATATCTTCATTTTTTCAACAACATTTGATAATATTTCTATACTTAGTATGAAAAGTGTGGTTGACAATGGACAACCTTGTTTTACACCTCGTTGTATAGAGACTGGTTCAGAAAAATGCCCATTATTTATAATTATAGTGCATATGTCAGTGTAGAATAATTTAATCAATTGCATAAGTTCGGGTCCAAAATTAAATTGTGTCATGATCTAAACTATCAAATGCTTTTTTATAATCTGCAACGAAGAGCAAGCCTGGTTTGTTATTATAACTAAGATAATGTATAGTTTCAAATATTGTCCTTACATTTTCGCCTTTATATCTGCTTTTTATGAATCCAGTTTGCCTTGATTCAACTATGGACGAAATTACTTTTTTTTCATTCTGTTTCCTATTGTTTTGGTTGCTATTTTATAATCAATATTTAATAAACTTAAAGGTCTCCAGTTGTTTAGTGATTCAAGGTTTTTTCCTGGTTTTGGAATCAGTGTAAGAATACATTGTTTTTGAAGTTGCGTTAAGTGTCCATTTACAAATGAATAGTTAATATAATTAAGGTAGTGTGTTTTAATAACATCCCAAAATACTTTGTAAAATTCCACTGACAAACCGTCTGAACGCTTTTATTAGTATCCATCTCTTTTAAAGCTTGTAGGCATTCATACTCTGTAAGCAAGCCTTCGCATGATTGTCTCTCGGTTTCTGTGAGCTTTTTCATATTTAATTTAAAAAATGTTGTAGTGTTTAACTTATTTTTATCAAAGTAAGTTTTCTTACTGTAGACATTTGAGTAAAAATTTCTCTGTTCATGTATTATAATTTTGTAGTCTGTGATTTATATGTTATTTATTTTTAACTTATGAATGGTTTTACTTTCGTAATGTCTTTTTTCAAGATTTGCAAAGTATTTGGAATTTTTCTCATTATGTTCAAGGTAAATAGCTCTTGCTCGTAATAGCATACCGCTTATTTTCTCTTCTAAAAATGTATCATGTTCTATTTTTGTTTCTTTCATTAATTTTATAATTGGTTCGTTATTGTCATTTTCTGTATTTAATTTATTTTCCAGTGACTCTAATTTTTAAATGCTTTTTTGTTCTTTTTTCTTATTTCTTTGTTTAGTCATTGTTGAAAATTTTATACTTACATTCTTATGGTCCCTTTTATCAATTCCCATAAGGTATTGGGGTTACAATTTTGATTGTTTTCTACTAATGTTTGTATTTGCTGTTTAATCTGATTTTGATAATCTTCATTCAAAAGCATGGTATTATTTAATTTAAAGTAACCAGTTCCTTTTTCTTGAATTGTGTTATCAATAACTATTTCAATCAAAGAGTGGTCCGTTTTGTAGCCTAGTTTTATTTTGGCTGTATTTATAATGTTGCATATATTTTGAGAAATTAAAAAAATAGTCCAGTCTACACAATATTACCGGTTTTCCATTTGAATGCCAAGTGAAACGTTTTTGTTCTGGGTGAAGTGATCGCCATATGTCAATCAAGTTACATAAATCAATCGTGTTGTTTATTTTATTTCTATTGTTTATATGTGTGTCTTTTTTGCCATTCTTCTTGTCTAGGTTTGGATTCCGTATTGATTTAAAATCACCACTTATTATATAGTTTTTATCCATATTTTGCAGCAGGTGCATTTCTAGTTGTTCAGCAAACATTTGTCACCATTATTTGGTCCAAATATATTTATTAAAGTAATTTCTTGGTTATTGATACACACATCAATTGTACATAATCTTTATTCATTAAAATCACCTATGCTTATGTTATCCTTATTTTTAAATAAAATTCCCAACCCTTCACTATTTGATTTTTTCCCTCTATAAAAACGTATTCCACTCCATTCTGATTGCCATTTAATTTTTTTAGTTCACAAAGATGTGTTTCTTGAAGTAAACACACAGTGTAATTATTTTCTTCAAACCAGTTTAAATATGCTTTTCCTTTTATTACAGTTGTTTAAACCTCTGACATTAATAGAACATATTGTTTCACACATTGTTATATACTTTGGGTAATTTGACTATGGCTAGATTTTAGTTGTAATGAATCTTGCCTACTTAAATGATAAGAAAACATAGTATCTTGCTAAGAGTTGTTGGAAAATGGTTGGATAAAGTAATTCTATTGATTAATACAGGAGAAAAATAAACACATTCCAAAATAATACAAAGACAAACACACAATCAAATAAAGCAAACTCAAAAAAAAACAAGCAAACAAATATGTACTTAATGCTAAAATAATTTAATAAATACTTACAATGCATAATACGAAAATCAAACCGAAACAACAAAGCAATCCGGAAAATATATACGCAATGAGAAGAAAGAAAACACGATATATCACCACTCTTTGGTTCAGATGCTTAGGCGACAGGAAAAAAGTTTTACTCCCAAGCGGAAACTGTGTGCATTTTTTTTCGCAAACGGTTCAATTAAAAAAGTGTAGTAGCTTACATTACTTGTATGCACATGAAAATTGACAAAGAAAACATAAAGATACTTTATGCCAATCTTATGATTCTAGGGACCGCTGTAAAGTGCTTTAAATATGGTTTGTACATGATACTTTGTTAGTTAGGGCACATGTCACGGCGAGTGCCCTCTGCAATTTCATGAAGTAAACAACAGTTTGTAATCTATATAAAAATATATCGATATATGGACAACCACAGACACTTTCACATTTGAATGAAAATGCAGTTTTACTAGATTATATCGGCCATTGCGCGTGGCATTTTGGTTTCTTGAACACGTTACTTCGTGACATTTTGTTTCCTAGAACATGTTACTTCTAGACATTTTGTTTCCTTAAACATGTTACTTCGAAACATTTTGTGTCCTTGAACATGTAACTTCCCTTTCACTACATAACAGATAAGTCAGTAGTTGCAATGACACAATTTCAAAAAAAGATATTATTCAGCTTAAAGTTAACCGCAATTTATTATCATTCAAAATTAAGAAAAGTATATAATCTGTATCTCCAGTTTTCTAAGCAAAAGACATTCTGGCCTCATTTGAAGAAAATCCCGATGATACGAGTTACATAGTGTATGATAATATATCAATACAATGTTCTTTCACTTGATTAGATCTTCGATCGGAGATATAAGTTTATTGACAAACAGCAATTACTCGGATAACAAACATTGATAAAATTTCAGATCAAATCCGCACGCTACTCGTCTAATTGGGCTGCCTACGAACTTCTTTCAAAAACAATGTTTGAGTAAACAGTTGGCACGTAAGCACCTGTCTTTGGTACTTTGTTTCTTTCCAAAAACTCGATGTCTATATCAGCATATAATAGTTGGTTACCTAGACCACATGTGCCCTGCAAAAGAAATTCTACATTTATATTCCCATTAATATCCGAATGCACATTAAGCACCCAAAATTGTGTGAATATTACATTAGGTATCATTGCAAGTTTTGTATTGCGATATATTTTCTAATATAACTGGATTATTGTATTGCTAGTGTTAACTTAAATACATAAAATAAAACCGAACATTAACGATTCTGAACTAGACAAACGTTAATAAGACAAAATATATACAACTGTTATGTATCATAATTATTACCCGATTATCAGCGCTTGACGTATTCAAAGTCTGCTCAATGTGCGCATAGCGAGTATCTATCTGTTCCATCGCAATCCCTGAAACTGTCCGAAAAGAACAAAGTGACATTAATTAAAAGAATGGTACCCCTGCTTAAACTAATTATTGATCATGCTCATTATATCATCATCATCACATTAATTATGATTTTATTGTGATTAATAATGTACTGGTGCAGTGCCTAAATCCGCCACATTTCTTTTTTATAGTGTTTAAAATGAACACGGTGATCCGAAGTTGCTTGGTGAAAGTCGTTGATCAGGAACCGTGACATGCTTATTTCACATTTGATATTGTTCTTATTTAATTTTCTATATAAAGCAGCTCGTTTTCTGTTGTTAATAAAATATTTTAATTTCTTCAAATGCTCATTTGAATATCGCCGATAATCAAACGCTTATTCGGATGGGGTGGCGGATTGAGGCAAGTGGCGTATTTAGGCACTGCGCCAGTACCAGTTTTAATAAAAATCTGCATGTATTCAATCGTATTAACTATTATATTCATTTGCTTAAAAAATTATCAGTTCTTATATTGTTTAAATCATCGAAATATAAAATGCATTTGTAATAAGCATTACCATTTGGAACGTTTTCCTGCACCGGTACTAAGCATTGGTCTCTAAAATATGAAGAGGTACATGTCATGACGTTTGCCTTGCAAGAAGAGACTTAACACACCTTAGCTTAATTTACTACTCATTTAGTTCAATTACGTTGAAAGCCGTATGTGTAATGATAAACTAGGGAGAACAAGTACATGGGAAATATCATTTGACCGCCTTTCTGTGTATGTATCGCACATAATTATGATCGTGCAAGGTGGACACGATATGTATAACGCCACAGCGACTGTTAGACGCCTTTTTACAGTTTAAAATCTTGTTTGACCAATCAACAGTCCTTATCTATTAAAAGTACAATTTACTGAATATACATGTATTAATCATTTTCTTCAACACATCTGGATCAACTAACATGTTTGGTTGTTGGGATTGTCTGGCTTCTCTCCCTGAAACATACAAATGACTGTACTAAATGAACAATTGAATGTACTCTTTACTGATCATTAATTTTGTTCTAAACTGTTTCGTCACGAGATATACATATTTGTTTTTTCATAATATTTCGTATTCTCGAATACTTCAATGGACATGCTGAAATAAAGCCATTGTTAAAATGAGAAAATATAACTTACAATTTCTGAAGATAGAAACAAACAATACAGCGCAGCATATCAATAAAGAGGAGCCTGCAACAATCACCAGGTTCACCAGCAATGTATTACTCGTCGGTGCGCCTTGTAAAGGATCTGAAACAAAAAGACTAACATGATTTATTGTAATAGATTGTTGTTATTAAGTCGGATGAAGCGACGGTTTCTTCTTGATTCTAAAATCTGTATGCATATAATTATAGACATATCGAGATTACATTTTGCAAATGTATTAAACATATCATCAAAACAAAATTAAACATTGTTGTAGATGCGGAAACGCAGCTATCAGACTTATAGTTGAACAAACAACAACAACTTGATGTGATTAAAAATGTTTTACTCATCGGTTTAGACAAGCATGGATAGAATTATGAATACAATCTACCCCTTGTTTACAATGTTAGTTATTTTTTAATTATGAATATGTGTCATTATCAAAGTTAATTGTTAGCGTACATTTTTAACAAAAATTTAATTACATTAAGTATGATTGAAGAACATTCTAATAATGTTGCTGCTGCTTTTAGTTGTTGAAATGTACTCATCCCATATAATAATAATTATAATAATAATAATTAATCATAACAATAATAATAATTATTATTATAAATTACCATTTTCATTCAATAATTGTTATATCACGCTTAACACATATAAATTGTATCCAACAATTACCCAAATATGTTTCGCATATTTATACACACCCGTAAATAAAATTGAAACGTATTCCTCTTTCATCTGTACGTTAAACGTCTCACACTGTAGCTCACAGCCTATCTTTCCTCCTGCCATGGCTTGAGAAACGTTAACACGTATCAGCGACGTTATGTTGGTGACATTCTGGTCAGCAGTTCTGTGCAGCATTAAGTTATCAATGTCAGTGTACCATTCTATAAAGCACCTATCACTTGTATCTACAGCGATGCAGGCAAGATCAAGTACATACCACTCAGACCGTTGCTTTGGTGATTCAGGCCGCACCATATGCATAATGTTTGGGGGATATGAAACACGAGTCATTTTATGAAATTATTGACTATAAAACTGTACAGGTGCGGTATAATACCATAATATAATATCTTATAGATGTTTCAATGTTAACAATAGCTGCAAATGCCTGGTCTTACATATGTACGTCACTGGTACCATTTAGTTCTGTTTCCCCTACAATGGGAGTGCATGTTAAATTCTTGCCATGCCACGTCCGGTTAGCCGATGTCACAGTCAGTATGCTAGTATAGAGATTGTTGGACGCATTGTAAACACGGTGTTCCACATCTGACAGAATGGCTTGTCCGAAGGTCAACTGAAGTTTTGGTGACGGTCTACTGTTGTATGAAACGCAGGTTATGTTCACCTTTTGACCTTCAGTCAGTTCAGGAACATGAAGATCTATCTCTGTTGGAGGTGCTTAGAAACATTAACATACAAAGTGCGGAATTAGTCAGCATTTACATGTTGCTGTAAGTGTGTCGGCAATATATAGTGTTTAACCACATTGCAAATAATAATACCAAATAATTCCTAAAATATCCAAACTATTCAGTCGTTTCTAGCAGCTTAAGTATAAAAACTTCAGGATAAATATTGTATATCAATCAAATCAGTTATTAATATTAAGACTATTTCAAATGAATGCAAATTGTATCAAACATCTCACCAAAAACGTATATAACAGCGCTGGAGTTGAAAGCCTGATCGAATATGTATGCTAAACAATAAACAGTTAGCAAGTGAAGTCGTTCGGATATCACCGCTGAAAAAGCGTATGGCTCGACCATGGTATCCATCTGTAAAGGAGCTTTGTCAAAGCCAATCCACATCGTCACATTGGTGCTGTTGGAGGTACAGCTGATAGTATCGCCGGGACTGACACATAGACAGTCAACACACCCGTCAACGGTACATCTCGGACTCAGCACTGGTTGACCTTGAGGATAGTAATTGAATAAAGACTATATTATGAAACTGTTTATAAAGGTTTGTGATAGCGTAATCTCAGCTTTTTTAAAATATAGTTTTACATCGGTTAAATGATTTATGAGCACAACATGATAGGATAAATAGAATTTTATGTAAGTGTTGGGTGTAGATAAAGTGTATCATGCTCGGCTCGAAACAGAATAGCGCTCGGCTAGCCTCGCGTTACCCTGCTTCTCAGCCTCGCATCATAAACTCGATCTTTATCCAACACTCGCATTATATTCTCTTCGTATATAAATTATGACGCATAACATATAACCATGACAGATAAAATATGTACGCTCAATGTATTAACAGTATATTATCCGTTAGATGTTCTGACATAAATTGTTCAAACGTACGAGTATACATGTACCGGAACACTTATGTAACACAATGTACGTACATTTATCAACCATATTTACCAAAGTATATGTATATGCCGTTAGTAGTGATGCTATGACTGTTGCTTAGGCATTCTAAATAGTATTCCTTGGGAGCTGTGAAATTGTAAATGGTGAGTACATAAATGACATCCTCTGTGTGCCTTGTTTCTTTATAATGCGAATGGTTGAGGTTGATTATGCCCGTGTTTCGGTAATGCCATTTGCGATAGTAACTTCCAGGGCTTTCAATGACCCTGCTGCTCGGGTAGTATGCGATCTGAGCAGTGTCGCCTGTCTGCGCAGGAAATTTCACCGCGAGCAATTCACCACAGTCGTTGGTGAACTCTACCATGAAAGAGAGGACAACGATTTGATGTTTTTGTTTATTATTCAAGTCGAATATTAAATGCTGATGTCAGAACAGGGTCCGATAATAAAACTGATAAACGGAACGAAAAACGAAATCATTGTTTGCGCATTAGTGTTCATACTAATATTAACGGTACGATATTTACCTATCAACCATTGCGACACTTGCAATTAACAATTTGCAAAATAGATAGATATAATCAGTTCAGATTTGTGGTTCGTTATCATAGGTAATATAGTTGTAAAATAACAAGGAGGATGTTTATAATTCTCATGTAATTTTGTATTTAAGGATCATGTAAATTGTAAGCATTTGAAAAATGAGTTTGTTGAATGTATCTACATTTTTCTTTTATCAGGTGTAATAGCTAATATGTATTAAATTTTAGAACATATATTTTAATTATTCATTTCGTTTTCCGAAAGTTGCAGAGAAGAGTGTTTGTGTCATAAACAGACACAATTTAATAACAAATCAAGACATTAATAAATTAACTAAAAAGTTCGAATATTTCAGCAAATGTATTTGCATTTAATTTCTCAACATTGGGAAGTATGCTTTTAGAAAACCACTCTCAGAAGAACGTTTTTATTATCTTTACAACGAAATATCGTTAAGAAAAATGTGTTTAATCATGTAAAGCTTACAACATAAAGACATAATACGTGCCAACATACCTTGCAGTTGAAGCTTAATCGCGGCGGCAACCACTCCTTTGTAGTTAACTTGTACAAATGCCCCTTGGCACTTCCTATCCACATGAAAGAGCTTCATGTAAAATGCTCCGTCTGTAACATAGTCCGTGTGATTGTCCTTGATATTTGTGAACGACGTCTTACCATGTAACAAGACCTCCCATTTAATGTTTGCTGCATCAATCGTTTCGCCGAAAGGCTTAAATATGAACGTCACATTTCTTCCGATGAAAGCTGGTCCAACTAACGCTATAGTGCCACTTGTGTTCATAAGGTCCACACCATGTACCACTGGAAAATCTACATTATGCAGGCATGTATAAACAAAAACATAAACCAAAATCATGTTATTAACCAAATGCTGGTGGTGCAGAGGTGGTTCATAATTGTTTTTAATTACAAATCATCTACGTCTGAATGCATATTTCTTCCGATGAAAGCTGGTCCAACTAACGCCAAAGTGCCACTTGTGTTCATAAGGTCCACACCATGTACCACTGGAAAAACTACATTATGCAGGCATGTATAAACAAAAACATAAACCAAAATCATGTTATTAACCAAATGCTGGTGGTGCAGAGGTGGTTCATAATTGTTTTTAATTGCAAATCATCTACGTCTGAATGCATTTTGTTAATGACAGTAATTAATATGATATTAATAACAACAATACCCAAATGCCAAGTTGCTAAAATGTCTATTATTAATTGCCTTTATAATATTGAACGAGAATCAGGACAGTTTGTTCCCTTGATACGATGTTTACCTCGCCAATAAATTTGAAAACTCGTCCAATACGGAAAAAACTCGGCCGATATGGATAAATGAGGCCAATACGAGATTCAGCCAATAAGGATTCAGGATAAGCTCGGCCGTACACGAGATGGCAAGTTTTTTTGACGCCATTTTGAAAAGCTTAGCATAACTAACTTTGGGCTTGGTATTTCTTACTAAAGGTTTCTACATGTAGCACTTCCATAAAATAAAGTGAGTAAGGGCAACATTCGTACTTATTAATGTTTGGGACCGAATCTACCGAGTGACGAATCATGAAATAGATACGACATCGACCACGAAAACACACATTTACTTCCCTTGACGTATTCTTCAATTTAGCATTTGTTTATATGAACATGATGAAATTATTAAATTATTTTTAACATTTGGATTAAAATTAGATTGGATGCACCTCAGAAAGGGAAGGGAATCGGCGAGTTAGCTGAGCGTTTGCCCTGTCAACTCGCCGACATCATCTGTACAAAATCAATGACAAGAGAGGATTCAGCTGAAATGAGGATGGTGGAAGGTTATCGTAAGGAATTTCAAAATTTTCTTCGTAAATTATTCATTTTATTACACATCTAGTCGTCATCTTCTACTTTTCGAGAATGTCTTAAGCATACTCTGGAGCATACATGGACTTTTTAAGAATATTCTTAAACAAAATGCTTTGTTGAATTAGAATTTTAAAAGCTTTTTTTCTGGAGTCACAGTCTATTCTTTAGTCAAAGAATGGTTAACGAATGTGTTGGTGAATACTGACAGGTTTGCCAAGACTCGGTCGGATCAAAGTGAATAACGATTGGTGGTGTTAAACCTTTTGCGACTTTCTCGATATTTTTTTAGCAATTATTCTATGTAGTGTTTAGTTGTTATATTTCACAATTGTCAGTTAAAAGAATAAACACATCGTTAATAATTTATGCTGGCAGTGTTGCATTCTATTTATATCGAAGCAATAGTTATGATAGATCTAACTCGTACTATTAAAACTGAAAGATGCAGCATACTATTTCTATTTATATCGCAATACTAGGAACGTTGACGACTGACGTCACGCGCACATGGTATGTTTAGACTCCGCCCACTGGTTGGCAACAGGTGGTGGGCATTACATAGACATATCGAGATAGTGTTGAAAAAATATTGGTTTATTTTCACAAGAATTCAATGTTGTAAAACATGTTGCCACATTATCAGGTCATAATACGAGATATTTCATTATGAAACGTTGTATTATAATTATTGTTTACTCATGATGTATTTAAAAGTACTTAATCCAATGTGCCCAATATTAATGTATGTAACACTTATACAAGACGAAATTGTTGTTCATGACAAAAGAAAATAACATATATGCATTTAAGTCGACTTGTTCCAGAATACAGCGCACTAAACAAATAATGATGTAAAGCAAGTAATGGATCGTACAAACTAGGCTTTACGTAATACATTAATTATATATTGAAACCTTACCAGAACCAGCAAAGGTCAGAAAAACCTTACCTGGTTATATATGTTAATCCATTTTCATAAAAATAAAATGGTATCAAACTTAATCTTAATGTGTATGTTTTCACAAGCTTGTGCATATTTCACACACTACCCATCGTTAAATAATTTAATCCGGCGTTTAATTGCCCCTTTGTTTGAGCAAAAAATCTTATTATCTAACAATGATCAGATACTACCCAGACAAGTAATTAACTAACAACATAGTGTCAACTTTGATTCTAAGTGCCCTAAAATCACAGGTGGCAGACGTATGTCTGGTCATTGAACAAAATGTACAATTCCTTCATGGCATTTAGCAGTCACTTTCATGGGTAATATAAACGGAAAAAAATACTTCAAATTCTCGCCCTTTTATAATATATTTCTAGGAAAAGTATAAATCATATTTTATTATTGTCTTTAAACCAGCATTGAGCTACAGGTTTGTTTTAATGTTGATATATGGCTGATCAACACATTCGTTGCACATGATAATGTACCTCTTGCTACTTTATTTTATAAAAAAATAACACATGAACACTGGCACACACAATACATTCATATCATTACTGTTCTGGTACAAATTATTAGTATTCGTAACTAACCTTATTATTTTTAACAACAGAAGTTATCTTATTCGTGTCTAAAGAAATTTAACGGATGACTTATATACGAATGATATAGCTTCGTTCAAAACATTAAAACTTTTTGTTTAAGCTAAATGACCAGCCCATTTAATATATTAATTTAGTTTATTAAATACCAAAGTCTTCATGTGATGTTTTTTTTTTTTTAATATTCTATTTGACGTGTTTTAAAACATATTTCAGGAATTCTGAACGATTAATCGAGTACACACATGTAAGTATGCATGTTTTCTGTATCTGTAACCAGCGGTTTTGCCAACTAGTCAGTGCGCATGCGCGAAAAATCCCGATTGTAAACAATAACAATCAACGTTACTTTAGTTTTCCTACTATTAAAACCCGAATATGCTGCATAATATAATAACATTGATTAATAAAATTGTCATTAATTAGTTGAATTCATATTCGCCTGGTTATTGGTCTTCAGACAGCCGTATTAGCCTTCGGCCTCAGACCAATACGGCAGTCTTCAGCCCAATAAAAAGGCCAATATGAATTCAACTAATTAATAACATTATATTATTTACCAATAAGTAATATTAAAGTCCACATCATTTTCGAGAAAACTGAACTTGCACTCGCCATCTGTGTGTTTCCGTTAGCCAGAACGAAACACCGGCATTATTGTTTTCAAAACTCTTGCACATTGCACATTGTTTATATAATAACAGGAAATTATTTCCTTGTAGACCACATGTGAAATAATGCGTCTGTGTTGGTATATGAACATGTTTATATATATATATATAGTAAAATAGTAAGGCGTCTCTATCCACAAACTAGCCATGAATACATTGTGCTCTTTTTGTTTGTAGTGGTGGCATGATGCTGTCTGTTACTGATGACCTTTAAAACACAACAAACACGTGGCTTAAATCAAACAAAATAAATACATTTGGAATACGGTATTACAGCGGTCATACATGTTTGATGAATAGTATTATTTGACTACACCGAATGCATCAGATATATATTTAACTCACTTCACCTGTCGTATAATACATGACTATTAGTATATTGATGTATCGACCAGCGTGTGATAGTTTAAAGCTGATGCTATACGATTCAAGGCTCTTTATCATTAACGAATGCGCTTGAAACCAAATTAGAAACACTAGTCGATCCGTAATATCTAACCGAATACCTTGAAATGTTGAAGCGCTATGTCTAAAATTTGTACTGTAATAGCGTTCAATACGTACGTATTGTGTCTGTAGGTATATTAAAATAAACAACATAACAACATATTATCTACATCCATCTGTATAAAGAGACACATTACGTTGAAAAAAATATGTTTAACCTTGAATTTTTGAATAGCATTGCTACCAAAATGTAAACAATTTAATAACAAGTTGAAACCAGTTGGGAATCAGAGACACCTTTGTTGTTTTATACACGGGCGTTCACTTGTTTTTTTTGCAAGACCATATTTAAGTAGGTATGATTTTATTATCGAATGACAAAGTGTTCGCCAAGAGCTCACTGTCAAATTTTTTTTTTTACCAGATAATAATTTTACATCATGGTTTGTTGTCGAATAATCCATAGTCGGATGTTTAGTAAGAAACTATATCAGGAGTGCTACGCTTAAAACACAGCTTGAAATTGACCGATTATCCTAATAATCGTGAAGATGTTAGGCATTTTTTGTTTATATATAATAATGATGAAACTGCAGAGACATCATCAGGAGAGAAACAACACACAACATAAAAATGATTAAAACTGGGGTCGCCGCCTTGGAATGGTCAATGCAAAGCATTTTGGGTTTAAACCAGTTTAAAGGGATGCCAAACCTCAAACTTAGCCCAGAATTAATCATTTAAAAGGGAAAATACACAATGGACAACATACAGGTTGTCAACTCGCCCACAGTAAAAACGTAGGAAAAAATAGGAGCTTTCTTTTTTTTTTAAGTCGGAAAAAGTGTATATTTCTCGTCAAAAAGTAGGAATATTTAAAGACTTACCATAACATAGTTATGTTTAAATTGACTCACAAATGTAAAATAGCCTTTAATATTAAAACTTTAGGCAACTGTTCCGCTTGAGGACTGTGATCAATATCCTGAATTGTTTTTATTTTTTATTTTATTTTTATTTTCAAATTTGTAATTCAAACATTCCAACAACTAGCTCAATATGAACATAAGCTTATGCCTACAGTAACATGTACACTGCAGATTATGTTACATCAATTGCAAAGCAGCCTGCAATGTTTCACAGAGTTATTACTACCAATAGCATCAAGCACTTTGCAATCAATTGTCTTTTTTCATAAGTTATACTCCCAGTTGTACCTGACGATCTTTGTCAACTGTTTATTGGATTTAATGTCACACTAATCAGCCAGTTGTACTTTGGCTATTTCCAGCTTTTCATGGCGGAGAAAGACAAACATCATGCAGGCACATGGGTAGAACCATTGATCTTTTATAAGCTAGATGGGTTACTAAGCTTTCTCACTTGAAAGAATATGATCCAATTAAGGCTTGAGCCTAGTGTGGTTTGCGCCTACAGTGGTAAGGGGCAAGTGATCAACAGACATTAATATGTCTGTGTCTGTCAATTCTTACGTCCCTTGAATTTGTTTTACACCCATGGGTAAGGAGGATATCAGGCTTATGAATTGGTGATTTCAGCACGACTTATCACAATTTACAAACACACGAGGATTTGTAAGATATTTGTTTGACATTTACAAAATCAAGGATGGGGTTATATACCATTTTTGAGATTATCTTTTATAACATAAAGGAAACAGCACTTCTTAAATATTAAGATAAATCTTGATAAATAGTTTTATTTTCAAAAATCGCTAAACATATTAACAGTAAGAAGATCATTGGTTAATGCATTGCATTGGTCAGGTAATCAATACAACTTTGTTGAAACTATTGTTTTGATTTTCAATTTAGGTGATAATGAAGTATACTACAACCTGTTAGATTTCTGAGGCAGTCAGGCATTTATCCCAGATTCTAAATATCTTATGTGGTGTATTTGTATTTTAATTAGCATAAAACATTATATGATAAAAAGATCTGCATACACTCTACACTAGAGATTTTCAACTGGGTAGTGCACTGAGCTCCATCAGTTAACCCATCACTTGGAACAAATCCTCAATTATATATTCACTTTTATGTGACAACAGATTCATTCTTCTGAGTACATGATAATTAACTTGATTTTAAATATCTTTTAAATATCTAAGACCTTTAGTATCAGGAAACAGTCAAATTAGCACATTGTCCGATCTATACAACACATCGCAAAAAAGACTTTTTTTGTTTGTTTCATATAAAACATTAGTTAATTCATCTTCATTTCTGGCAGACTAAAACATTAGGTATAATAGGAGTGTTTTTACGAAAAAGTAGGAAAAAGTATGAGTGAATCAAAAAAGTAGTAAAAGTAGGACCAGTTGACAGCCTTACAGGCTGTCAACTCGACCACAGTGAAAAAGTATGAAAAGATCGGAGCTTTTTTTAAGTAGTAAAAAAAGTAGGAAAAAAGTATATTTCTCGTAAAAAAGTAGGAATATTTAAAGACTTACCATAGCATAGTTATGTTTAAATTGACTCTTAAATGTAAAATACCCTTTAATGTTATAACAATAGGCAACTGTTCAGCTTGAGAACTGTGATGTACCCAAAATGAAGCTTTTCACAGATTCGTAATTTACGACCAATGTATTAATTAGTCCACTTCCCTTAATTTATATAAACGTACTTACTGAATTCATAAACGAATATACATAAAACATACAACAATATGGGCTACGTTTTAGGCATAGTCTTATATATTTAAACTATATATTTTTTAACTTTCGGTTGAATATAGTGTTTAATTCATTGTAATGGTGTTTCATTTTGTGTGTTTTATATGGAGTTAAACCGAAGTGATCTCGAATCGACATTGCACTATTCTGTCTCAACCTTATTCAACAAAACAGAAAACCCATTTGCGTTTAGAAATGTTTATCTGGCAACAGCATAATAAGAAAGAAGTCAAACAATCTAGCAGATAAACACACATTTTAAT
This sequence comes from Congeria kusceri, assembly GCA_027627225.1. Lineage (NCBI taxonomy): Eukaryota > Metazoa > Mollusca > Bivalvia > Myida > Dreissenidae > Congeria > Congeria kusceri. Next base: position 12,740,188 of record CM051028.1, on the reverse strand, counting down.
TCACCATACGAGCTTGTCGATCGAATCTTGAGGAATACATGTAAAGTTATTCTCATGCCCCGACATTGTGCAAGCACCGAGCTGACTTCGACACAATATTTGATCATTATTCGCTATAGGAAAACTGGTCATCCATTCATTCTTTGTCAAAGTTACCAAACCGCCAACGTATTGTGCTAAGAATCGAGAGGGAAACAATATCATTATTTTTATTTAAAATTACATTGCTGTTAACAATAATCTCAAGTATGTCCTTGTTTTTACTTCTAATGTTCGTTGATTAATATATAGTGGATTGAAAAGTAAGTTGTATGTTCAAGGATATAAAATGTCACGAATATTTGCCGATGGTTATGCATACAAACAGAAACTTAGATATCATTCAAATGTGAAACGTTTATGTTGTTGTTTGTGTATATATTTCACTGAACGATTTCCAGTTGATTGTTTATTATTTTAAAATGATAAACATGAAATTAAACAGTCACTGTAGCAGAGGTCACTCGGTTTATACAGATTTAATATTATATAGATACCTTATTGAAAGCATTAACTGCAATTTTAAGGAGACGTCCACGGAATCACAAGATGTGAATAAAAAACATGTATGTTTTCGTTGTCAATTTGGGTGTGTATACATTGGCGGACCCTCCACCGAAAAATTTTCATTTTTTTTTTAAAAATTCCAGTGACATTCTCTCTGAGAGAAGAATAATATAGTTTTATCAAATTTCGTAGTGGTTAACGATGCAATGAAGGTTAGAACACGTCTATAATCTATACAATAAAAGCATAAATATGCTTTTCAAAATGTATAGATTTGAAATATGTCGTTTTGTAGCTTCCAACTTTTTCCGCCCCCCATACCTCCCCCTTTAACACCAAATCCTGTAACCGCGCCTGGTTTACATGTAGTGTAAAGTAGCATTGTTAATTGATCCGTTTGCAAAACAAGAATGCATAAAGTTTCCGCTTCTGAGTAATGTTTTCCAGTCGACAAAGCATCTGTATCAGATGGCGTTTTTATCTTCCTTCTAGTGTCATATGCACGTGTTTATCTGCTTTCTTGTTACGATCTGAACTTCTGATGTAAATAATGTAATGTGCATGCTAATTTAAAGTACTTTAATGTAACAATATATCAGAAAAAAACGCGCACACTTATAGTTAGGAGCATTAGTTTTAGATGACAAATATTGAAGACATTGGTGCATTTGAAAATGGAAAGAACCTTTTTAATGATCATACCACGTAATGCGTATTACTTAGCACATTGAAATTTACATTCTGTGGTTGCTAAACTAAAACATTATCGGCTTTGATGTAAACAAAGTGTACTTAATGGGAGGTCCTGCTTTAAGGAACATCAACGTTTACAGAAATAATAGACAGTCACACACAATATGTGATAAAGCATGCAGATGCAATTGCGACAGTATGCTCCCGAATCATAACGATTATCACATCCGCGATCCAACATGAGCAATCGTATAAAAAATCTTGACAGTGTGACTTAGACTTAAAGCTTAAAACCCACGTTACAAACAGTCGCTCTTGACCGTACGTTGACTCTCATACAAAAACAATACACGTGCCGTTCTGCCACATAGGGTGTGTGAACTGGATACAAGTTCAAATGTTTATTAAAGCTTGTTTCATGGTATATGGCCAGTTTTGATCATGTATAAATATCTGCGTGTTGTGTTGTAGTATTTCATGGTTGGATTTGCAATTTGGTAAAACGGGGATTTTTTAATGTATTTTTTTTAATATCTTGCTCATAATTGCATTTATTCCAGATCGTAGTGTTCTTGCATGTATGCTGAAATGGCAGTAATACATTATAAGGTAGTTTAACAAGTTTGGCCAAATACTGTTTATTTTCCTTGTTGTATATAAAATTATACTGTTTATGTCCATGTTAATTTTTGTGTCAATTTACGTTTCTGGAAATGGGTTCCCATTCCTTTGTAGGTCCATCCATGTGTTATGTCACACATGCTTACCTACTGATTTATAAAGATTGCTACAGACCAATAGTTTAATTAGCCAAAATCAAAGTTTATCCGGTTACTGCTTTCTCTTGGCTCAAAGCTATTGCAGACGCTAGGCGGTGACATTCTGTTTATTTTATAACCAACATTGTGAGTGCTCATATTTTCCTAATTAATGTGTTAAGAAAATAAAACTATACATAGAGTAGGGAAATGTTTAAGAAGTACAATTTTGTATATTGGAAACAATTTGTATTTTATTAATAACAATTAATTGAAATACAAATGAATATGTTGCGAAAAACGAACTAATAACACTGACATAATTGTCCTCTATGTGTGTGACGTGTTATGTGTCATTGTAATTGCACTGATATTTGAAATGATTGGTCCAAATGATGTAGACGTATTATTCCAACTTGTAATGAAAACAAAAGTGAACACGTCCCAATAAATAACATGGTTTTAAAATTGTTTCGTTGAACACAAGCCGAAAGTTTATGTTTCTAGAGACCCTCGTTGAACTCTGAATATTAATATTGCTTTTTAGCTCACCTGACCACAACGTGCTCATGGTGAGCTTTTGTGATCGCCTTTTGTCCGTTGTGCGTCGTTTGTCGTTAATTGTTCGTCGTCAACATTTAACTTGTGAACACTCTAGAGGCCATATTCATAGCCTAATCATGAAAAAACTTGCTCAAAACATTTGTCCCAATGATATCTCAGACAAGTTAAAAATTTGTCAGCTGGGGTCAGAAAAATTAGGTCACATGGGCAAATTGAAGAAAAGCTCGTGAACACTCAAGAAGTCACATTTTCTGTCCCGTTTTCTTTACACTTGATCAGAACATTTCTTTTAATGATATCTCGGACGAGGTCGAAACAAGCTCATGTTGGGTCAAAAACTAGGTCACCAGAACAAATTTAAAAAAAGCTTGTGAATACTCTAGATGCCACATGTATAGCCCAATCATCATGAAACTTGCTCAGAACATTTGTCCAAATGATATCAGGGACACGTTTGGCATCAGGTCACATGGGGTCTAAAACTAGGTCACTAGGCAAAGTTGAAGAAAAGCTTGTGAACACTATAAAGGCCACATTTTTAGCCGAATCTTCATGAAACTTGCTCAGAACAGTAGTTCATTAGCCCCTCAGGTGAGCGACCTAGGGCCTTATGGCCCTTGTTATTATACATGAATTGTGTGCATATTTGTAAAGTTGTGCCAGAAATTAAATGTATTGTACTTTTGTTCAATCTTGAATCCGAATATGACAACTAGTTATATTCAAACTATTATTTTTCGAAGTACCATGCGATTTACATGCAATATTATTTCGTTTTGTTAGTTTCAAGGATGCACATCCATTGAATGTTTTGATAAATCATTTTACAACTTACACATTCCGCTCACTTTGTAGATGACAAGGACATATTGTGGATGTCATAATCAATTGATAATTATTTGTCGCCACAAATGTCCATGAGAATGGTTGATGATAAACATATGCATTGTATATGACATCGTATTTCACAGTATTTGGTTAAAAGGTAAGAAAACAAACAACATTGCAGTCATCGGTAATTACCGAACCAGACTTGTTTATGTCCGCTTTTGTATTAATAATGTTCCTTCTCACTGTGTTCTTTATCTAAAGTAAATTAGCCCACACGCATTTTAATTTAATTAAATTTTATTTATCTCAACATTCTTTAAACATGTATGTTATAAATTATCAATAATTTTAAATTGTTAAATGCGTCAAAATCATAATAAACAATACCCATGTTTGATTTACAATAGAATATGGTATGTACATTGCAGCGACAACATTATCATGAAGGCAATCTGGTTTGTTTTGAAACCGTAAATTTGGTTATTCGCAATTTATAATGTCAAACCTGAACAAGAAGAGCAAAATTGTTATGCCTTACGAATGTCATCAATTTTAAAATTAAATGACGTGCAAAATAAAAACACTTTTAAATCAACATATAACATATTTACATAGTTATTAACACTGTACAAAAAGGAAATGAAATGTTTATATCGCATCAATAAAGTGCATTCTTCATTTAGAAGTTGACGGTGACAGTCTCATATATGTGGCGGCCCTGTCGCGCTGTGACCATACAAGGTCTTCGTATCGTGCCGGTGTAGCGTCTTCGGTCTGTTATAAAAAGGTATCATTTAAGATAATACGGTTATTACACGATTTTCAATGTTTTAACTATTTTAAATTAGTTATAGATTATGCAATACATATGCCGATAATGCTTTCAGAAAACTATCTGTACTACCAGAAATACAGTACTATCCCAATAGTTCGTACATACTTCGCGGATGTATCTTCGGACAGCATGCACTCAGGATCAATTTGATCATACCGATTTTCGCTACCGGTCACGTCACTACAAGTTTCTGCAGCATGTCTGGTACCTGAAATGGGAATGTGTAAATATTGTTTATGTACATGTATGGAACATGTGCCCCAAAGCACAATTTGGCTTTAAACTAGTATTGTTAATTTCATGACCTCACACTAAATGGAGTAAACCATAAAATGCATTACCTTGACTACACTGAGTTTGTTGGAAACATCTCGGTCTGTGAAATTTAGCACCATAGAAAAACAGTGTCAATTACACTCAGATAAAACATTTAATACGTTACTAAGTGTATAACAATACATATTAGATTTCGTACGTTATATATTATCATTGTTAGATAATAAATACAATATATAAAACCATTGATGCATTTACTATTATAAAGAATGACTTCTTAAATGTAACAGAAAGCAATACTTAATGGCGCAAATATTTTGCAGTTCGACGACATTCTGTTGTAGTGCTATGTCTGTCTGATGTGGCTATATATATAAAATGAATAACTCTTTAAGTATGCATAGAATCTGTTCGACAAAATTGAACAGAATTGTTTGCAGTCAAAACGGAAGAAAACACGTTTTAGGCGGGACTTATATACTAGGCATGGAAATTATACTTCGTGTATTTGAAATAAATTGAACATTTAATTTTCTATGTGTAAAGGGAGGAAATCCGAAGGACGCTTAACTTAAAAAAGCAAACTTGATAGTTCGGATTTTGATGTTATAATTACGACAGGAATGTATGTATTCCTTAACATAATGTATTACATAATTTAAATAACGACATGAAATCCATTATGAAAATCCTCCCTTGATAGTTTTTTTTATTTTTAGGATAGTGCAAATACCGCAGACAGTACAAAAAATATATATGTTTTGTGAAATGATGCTTTTGTCGTCATTTAGCCCGAAACATATGCACTGCAAAATAATAGATCGATAGTGGTGCATACAGTATAGAAAAAAGAGAGTTATTGTGGAAATCCGCTGTTTTCTTGACAAATCGAGCAATGCTGGAGTATTTTGTGTCGGCATGACCTACTGCACTTATACCTTTGTCTGAGATATTTTTTAATACAATACACAAGTTTGGTTATAAATACAAAGCAAACTACGTAAAACATGTTTTTGAAAAGAAAACGCTCCTAAGCATTATGAGCTAATTCTCCTTTTGTCACGTTTTCAAAAGTTGTCTACTGTAGTCATTTATACAGCTAAGACAATCGTTAACTAGATCCTGCCATTGTGGCAACATGTGTTGGAAAAAGGTCGATTGTAATAGCATTAAATAATAATGTCCGCATTTGCGCAGGTCGTATACTAGTTAGTAAAGAGTTATTAACAACAACAATACCCAATGCCAAGTTGCTAAAATATCTATTATTTACCAATAATTAATATTAATGTCCGAATCATTTTCGAAAAATCTGAACTCTCAATGACCATATGAGTATTTCCGTTAGCCAGAACCAAACACTTGCATCATCGTTTTCACAACTTTTTCACTTTGCACATTGTGTATATAATAACAGAAATAATATCATTGTAGAATACATGTGAAATGAGTCATATCTGGGTTGGCCGATCAAAACATTCAAATATAGTAAACTAGTATTTTAAGGCGTCTCTATCCACAAGCTAGCCATTTTAATAAATTATACCCTATTAGCTGGTAGTGCTGTTATGTATTACCCATGAGTGAAAACTTGGCTTAAAACTAATGCAATCAATACAGTTTGAAATATGGTATTACAGCGGTCAAAGTTGTTTGGGGAATAGTATTATTTGACAACAGGAAATGCGTCAGATATATATTTAACAAATTTCACAGTTCATGCTTAACTTGTATACGTATTCATACATGACTCTGTTAGTATATTGATTTATCGACCAGCAGTTGACGGACTAAAGCTGATGCTATTCGATCAATTCAGGGTAGACTAATTTAAGTCCCTGAAAAAAAACTACTGACATTGTGTATGAAAATCAAAGGTCGACAAATCCTGTTTCTTGTTTTATTTTACTAAGTATTTCAGTTACTGTCTTGAGCAAGTTCAAAATGGCAAGCACGTTATACAAGGAGCAAAGTACGAGAAAAGTATGATGAATTCGATATTTGACCAAAACGACTGCATCAGTTTAAACTCAGGGCTCCCATACTTATTAACGAAGAATTTGAAACTTTATTGAATTTTGCCACAACACTAGAGCAACATGTCAATCAGAAATACTTTACCAAATAACTTGAAAAGTTTCAGCTCTCGGTTCAAAATATGTACTGCAATATTGTTCAATGCATACTTATTATGTTTGTAAGTATAATTAAAAAGCCAACAAAATAACAACATATTATTTACATCCATCTGTATAAAAGGGACATGCTAATTGAAACAAAATATTTTTGACATTGAATTTTCAATAGCATTACTTCCAAAATTTACACGTTGTAATAACCAGTGAAACCAATGGGGAATCTGATACACATTTGCATGTTTTGTTTTTATACACGGGCGTTCGATTACTGTTCTAAAACCATATTTTAGTAGGCATGTTCTTAATCTCCAATAACAATGTGTTCGCCCAGAGCTCATTGTAAAACGGGATTTACAAAATAATAATTAAGCGTCATAGTTTTCGAAGTTCACAGTCAGTAGTTCAGATGCTTAGGAGCTAGATCAGGAGTGAGTAGCTTCAAACATAACTTGAAACTAACATTCCGATAAACGCAAAGATATTACGTATTTATTTAATCATATTAAAACCAAATCCTCACATTGTACGAATCTGAAGACATTATGTAACAGGTAACGTTTAAATGACCTTCCGAACAATATAATATCAGCCCTGCTGCGCCAAATGAAATCGCCTTTTGCACAGCACTGTTTGGCCACGGTTTTTAAAATATGATGCATTTCCAGCTGATCCTCTGGAATAAATCATTTACGGTTAATTTTTACGCGGCTAACAATGGATAAATTGGTACCTCAAGAGAGTAAACATCCGAAGTTCAAGTTAATATTTGTGGCTTATATATGAAGTTATACCACAACATTTTGAAGGCAACATTTTGAGTGGCTCCTGAAAATGTAATCTGAACGTGACCCCTACTGTGAAGTCATCAGATCCAGTCAGCGCATAATACAGTAGCGTCAGAATGGAGATGATTTTAATGAGATAGGTATTTATTGTTTATGAAGCTTTTATGTATGTATGTATGTATTCACACATACAACATTATGACCTAATCTTTAAGGCATGTTCTTATATAGTTCAACTTTACACTTTTTTTTAAACATTTTGTTCAAATAGTGTTTATTAAAGTGTAAGGGTGTTTTTTTGTGCGTTCTATATGGAGTTAAACCGAAGTGATCTCGAGGTTGAACTATGGCAACATTCTTCAACACAACAGGAAAGTCATTTACGTTTGATAAAGGTTTAACAGGCAACAGTAGCATGAGAAAGAAGTCAACTATTCCAACAGATTAACACACATTTTAAGTCTTCATACGAGCATGACGATCGAATGTTGGAGATAAAAAATACAGTTATTTTCATGCCCCAACATGGCACAAGCCATTTGAAGTACCGAGCTTACGTCGACACAAAACTTAATCATTATTTGCCATATGAAAACTGGCCATCCATTCATTCTACTTATACTATTGATATAAAGGTACCAATCCTTCATTTTTCTGTGCCAAAGAATTGGGAGGGAATTGGCAAATTCTTTATTTGAGATTACATTTCGGTGAACAATTATCTCAATAATATCCTTGTTCTTACATTGTTTTTATTTTCGTTGATGTTGTTGATTAATTTATAGTGGATTGAATCCTCAGTTTGAAAGTTCAAGGAAATAAAATGTCACGAACATTTGCCGATGGTTATGTATGCAAACAGAAACTGAAATATTATTCAAATATGAAAAGTTTCTGTTTTCAATTATATATTTCAATTATTGATTTTTAGTTGATTGTTAATTATTTTAAAATGGTAAAAATGAAATCAAAACATACACTGTAGCAGAGGTCACTCAGTTTATGATCTGGAATTTCTAATATATGATGCAAGGTCTTAAAATCTTTTCAACAAGAAGGGATTTTGTTGATAATTGTATTTACTTCATTTCATCGTGCCTCAGAAAGTTGCAATTCTGTTGCTCTGGTGAATATTCAACCATTGTAATTCAATTAAATTAATATTCTTTGTTATTACTATTTAATTTGAATTTCAATGCTATGATGTTATTGTTTATTTACAATTGCGTGTTTTGTGATTAATTCTGGGCAAAGTTTGACGTTCGGCATGCCTTTAAACCGGTTTAACCCCCAATGCTTTGCATTGACCGTTCCAAGTAGGTGTTGTGTTGTATGTAATGTTCTGTATTGTATAGGCAATTGGTCACTTGCCTCAAATAAAGGACCAATGGATGGTAATAAGTGTTTCTCTCCTGATGATGTCTCTGGAGTTTCATTATTCCTATATACAATTATCCAGATTTAATATTTTATAGATACGTTATTTAAAGCACTGATTGCAATTCAAAAGAGACGTCCACAGAATCATAAGATGAGAATAAAGAACATGCATGTTTTGGTTAACTTGGATGTGTATACATAGGCGGTTTAACGATTGCGGAAGTGACGTAAATCACGCTTTCCAAAAAATTGTCAAACATTCAATTTTTTAAAGTCCAGAAACATTCTCTGTCAGAGAATAATAATATAATTGTATCAAATTTCGCAGACGTTAACAATCAATGAACACGTCTATAATCTCTACAAAAAACATAAATATGATATCAGGCAGTTACAATGTCATCGTTTTGAAAATGAATAATTTTGACATATGCCGTTTGGTAGGTTTTCATTCCACCCCCACCCCCCCACCTCTAACTCATAATCCTGTAACCGCGCCTGGTTTACATGTAGTGTAAGCTTGCATTGTTAATTGATCCAGTTGCAAAACAAGAATGCACAACATTTCCGCTTCTGAGTAATGTTTCCCCGTCGACTAAGCATCTATGGCAGTGGGTAGTTTTTATCTTCCTTCTCGTGTCACATACACGTGTTTATCTGATATGCTTTCTTGTAACGGTCTGAATTTCTAATGGACAGTATGTAATATACATGTTCATTTAAAGAACTTTAACGTAACAATATATCAGAAACAAACCGCACACTTATATTTAGGAGCACTAGTTCTAGTTGACAAATTGTTTAGTAATTGGTGCATTTGAAAATGGAGAGAAGCTCACTTCATGCATATTACTTAGCACAATGACATTAAGAGTATATGGGTGTTCAAATGAAACATTGTAGGCCACAATGACATTAAGAGTATATGGGTGTTAAAATGAAACATTGTAGGCTTTAATTTTTAAAATGTACTTAATAGGAGATCACAAGGGAGATTAAAGGAAATCAATGTTTACATAAATTAATGACAGTCGCACACAATATGTTGTAAAGCATGACTATGCAAAAGGGACGTTATGCTCTTGACTCATCACGATTATCGCGCCCAAGATCAAACGTGGGCACCCGTAACCGAACTAGTGACAGTGTGACATAGAATAAAAGTTTTAAACCCACATTACAAACAGTCGTACTTGACCGTATCGAAACTACTTATTCGAAAACAGTGGATGCTGTTTTTGCATGTATGTTGAAATCGTAATCGGAAGATAAAAAAAAAGCGTTGAAGCAGTTAAATATCCTAGGCATGAACATTACACATTTTGTACTTGAACAAAACATGAAAATGTAATTTTCTATGTGTAAAGGGAGGAAATCCGAAGGACGCTAAACTTATAATAGTAAACTTGATAGTTTAGATTTTGATGTCACTGATAAATATTATAGTTACCGCTGGAATTTATTTATTCCTTAACATAATGTATTGACTAATTTGAATAACGACATGTATTCATGAAATCCATTATGAAAAGCCACCCATGACAGTTTTGTAAGTTTAGGATTATGGAAATTCCGCAGACACTTAAAGATATGTATGTTTTGTTAACTGATGCCTTTCTCGTCATTTAATCCTAAACATATGCACTGAAAAATAATAGATTGATAGTCATGCATAGAGTATAGAAATAATGAGAGTTATTGTGGAAATCCGCTGGGTAAAAATGTCATAAAGTCGCCCCTAGTATCTTATATTAAAAAATACCACTGTATGTTTCGTCAATCTTTAATTCACAATAACAATATTTTCTTGAAAAATTGAGCAATGGTGGAGTTTTTTTGCGTCGGCATGACCTTCTGCACTTATACCTTTGTCTGAGATATTTTTAAACAATAAACTTATAAATACAAAGCAAACTACGTAAAACATGTTTTTGGGGAAAAAAACGCTCCTAAGCATTATGAGCTAATTCTCCTTTTGTCACGTTTTCAAAAGTTGTCTACTGTAGTTATTTATACAGCTAAGACAATCGTGAACTAGATCCTGCCATTGTGGCAACTTGTGTTCGGAAAAGTCGTTTGTAATAACATAAGATAATAATTTCCGCATTTGCGCAGGTCGTATACTAGTTAATATAGAACGAAATGTTTCGTCACGTTATGTAATACGTATGTAAATAAATCACATATTATACATGCATGGCGACAAGCTGACCGAAAATTCTCCTGAATGGAAATGTGGGTTTCATATTGTGAAAGAGCGTTAACATCAGTACTAAATAACAACAAACCAGTTTTGCAGCACTTCTCGACGTAAGTTCAACTTCTTCGTATTAATGTTTGATCCTTTCTGTGATATTACTCCGTTCGGATGTAACTGGATGGTCTTAAATTACAAATATGTCACAAATAACGCTTCGAAAAACTTCTGAATTTACTGAATACCAAGTATCATTTGTAGCATTTGCATTGTTTACATTTACTCATCCGATCTATACAGTTGAGCGATATTAAAAAGGTACATATTAAACATTATATGTGTATAGATATACAAACGTTTTTAACATAGCCAAAATAATATGAGAAAAAGATGTCCTTGTAAGTGGTAAATTTAAGTTTTTCTACAACGTTTTAGCACACGCTTTCTGTATATTGTGCTTGTGTGTCAACTTTGCAATTGTTGCATATTAATAAAGCTAAAATCCCGTTAGCGTGTTATGGCATTGAAGTAAGAAGCAGTCAAAACATTATACATATAATAACACTTAAAATTATATCCCATTTAAGTTATATAATATAAATTAATACTTTATACCCAACTTTAAATTTAGGTAATCAAATAGTGTGTCATATGCACAACGAAATACATTTTCATGAACGCAGTACAGCAATAAAACGTTATACAAACCTGTAGGTAACTTTAAAACGTATTCTTCTTCCATCTGTAAGTTCATCGTCTCACACTCTACCCTGCAGCTAATATGTCCGCCAATCATGTTTGAGAAACGTTAACACGTATCAGGGACGTTATTTTGGGATTGTCGAAGTCAGCAATTATGTACAAAATTAAGTATTGTATGTTAGTGTTGCATTGTATTGAGCATACATCGTTTGTATCTGTTGCGATGCAGGCAAGTTCAAGCTCATACCACACAGACGGTTGCTTTGGTGACTCTGGCCGAACCATACGCAAACTACTCGTAGGATCTGAAACGCGGGACTTTTAATGGAACTATTGAAATATGATGTGCATCATATATGTCATAAAAGGTAGTTTATTATGTTTAACGCATAATCGAAACAAACGAGAAAAAGATGATCTTACATTTGTACATCACTGGTTAACTGGTACCATTTAGTTCTGTTTCCCCTACGATCTGATTGCAGGTTACGTTCATGCCATGCCAAGTCCTGTTAGCGGATGTCACTGTCAGTATGCTAATAAAGAGATCATTGGACGCATTGTAAACATCCCGCTGTTCCACATTTGATAGTATGGCTTGCCCCAAGGTCATCTGCAGTTTTGGTGGTGGTCTACTGTTGTATGAAACGCAGGTTATGTTCACCTTTTGACCTTCCCTCAGCTAAGGAAAAAGAAGATCTAACTTCGATGGTAGTGCTTGGAAACATTAGAATACAAAGTATGTCGTTAGTCATTATTTTGTTTTCGGCTGAGCTGTCTAAAATCACTTATGACCTAGATTTCATGCGATGATTATGCAGCGAGAAAATTGAATGCCAATAGAATTAGGCAAATTTTATAATTTAAGGTAATGCAAACTTTCATTCCATAAACTGTAGTGTCATTCAAAAAACAGCGCGCGTAGCTAGCAACCGTTGTATAGCTGTCTTAATATACGCGTACATGCATCAAACAGCATTCAGAGAATCGTAAACCTAAACATTTCAATAAATGGGGTATTTATATTTATAAACTAACTGTTAATTTGAATTTAAATTGTGGTTACGATTAATTAAGAATTATTTATAATTGCACCTTTCTATCAACTTCTCCAGTAGATGGTAACCGATCTGTAAAAAGATGCTACATTTTTCTAAAGACCAAATGTTATGAAAGAAGATTCGGGATACGTCGAATTGTTATTCGCGTAGCATGAATACACAATTTGCACTAATTATACACAGGAATCCTTGATACATCATATCCCTACCGAATATTATTGAAAATCGTCATAGTCTAAGGAATCGTTATGTCAAAACTAAAGTCTAAACATTAAAAAAAAATCGCTAACTGTTCCCTGAATATTGCTTTTAATTGGGATACACAGTATAAATGCTTATTTGACTTCCAATCGTGTTTATATTAGATACCTTCTAAAATGAATGTATGGTATATTACTCGTCTTATACATAATAATTCTAATTCATTCCCGAAATTATTTGCTTACATTGTTACATTCAGATAACAATTATGTTAACGTAAATTATTTTGGTTATTCATAGATCACTGGGGAAAACACGGAGCTGTGTGATAGGTTTATTCACGGTACAGATATAAATAATAATTTTATTTAATTTTAAATTAATAATTTTATCTCAAATTAAAAACGAAAAAGTTTTGTTATGGTGTCCGAAAAATCTGCGGTTGAACAAGTCTCCTTATTTAGGTGGGGACCAACAAATCTGGGGTCTGAGAAGTCACTGATCATCTTGGCCCTTTTTTATGTTTAGTTAATTTTTAAATGACATCTCAATATTAAGTTTAGCTTGTTTATATTGCAATATATATTGTTTAACATGAGCGTCTGAATTAGTACGGATACATGATGATATAACAAGATTGCAAACAACACTATCATGACATTCCGTATAATCAAGTTATTTTTCTGTCTAAACATTCATCAAGCGACACTAACATAATTATTGTTATTATTATCATTTACAGATAAACAACGATACAGCGAAAAGTATTTCGATTACAACATGACCTGACAACAGATTTTGCAATTACAATTCATCTATAGTTTACTCTTTCGGAACAACTTTTTCGAGTTGTTTATTGGCAATTTAGCAATGAAAATTTTTCGTCTGTGTCAATATAAAACTATGTTTTGTTAAAATAATGTATAAATCACAACATTAATAAACGAATCTTAGTTTGAGTTAACGAATGAGAAGAATATTAATTTGCATATTGCGAATTCACCTACTGGCGATGCTAATTTACCTCGTACTGGTCATTCTGCTTTCAACATATATTAAATTAATGTCGGAGGATGCTTTTGGAGTGAATATATACACAAACTTTGTTTCACATATTTACATGGTGTTTTAATATAACGCAATTCTATAAAATAATATTATTTAGAAATTGACGATTATCTTATTACGATTGGTACTTATTCGCAGCAAATTTGCTCAAATGTTAAATACAAATAATAATTTAAATTTCTGTGAATAAATTGAACGCTATAAGAATAGTAGATTGAGTATGACAAATGATGACACAGTTAAATGTAGTTGTATTGGATTAAAATGCTTACCGAAATGGTATAAAACTGCGCTGGAGTTAAAAGCTTAATCATGGTCCACTATGTAAGATAAACAACAAACAGTTTGCAAGTGAAATCGTTCGTTGATGGATATTATCGTTGAAAAACATAAGGTATTATGGAATCAATTTGTAAGTCAATATTATCAGAGCCAATCCGCATCGTCACGTTGGGGCTGTAGGAGGAACAGTTGATTGAATCTCTTGGATGGACGCATAAACAATCGACACAGCCGTCAACGGTACATCTCGATCTCAAAACTGGTACACCTTCAAAAGAAGGGTATATGGTTTGCACTGTATACCGGTAAGCGATATAGGAAAATGTTTAATATGGTATGATGCATGCGAATAAATGTTATTGGTACTTTATGTTTTGCTACTCATATTGTCCGTATGAAAACGCAAAAAGAGTTAGTTCACCATATGACGTTGATACTTTTCACCTACAAATACACACATTCACGATATTTCAACAAATCGACAAATACATTCAATGTATATTATTTGCTAGTAGTTCTGATATAAATTGTTCATAACATAAACCTTAACATATGTGTAACACAATTTAAGTGCGCCTATGGATAAATGTGTCCATTCATATTTACCAGGAAATATGTATATTCCGTTAGTTTTGATGCTACATTCGTTGTTGAGGCATTCTAAATAGTACTCCTCGGGTGCTGTGAAGTTGTAGATGGTGATAAAATACTTAACATCCTCTGTGTAAGTCGTTTCCAAATAACCTGAATAGTTCATGTTTATAATGCCAGTGCTTCGTCCAAACCACTTGCCGTAGAAACGTCCGGGACTGGCAATGACCTCGTTGTTCGGGTAATAGGCGATCTCGGCATTATAGCCTTTTTGTATGGGAAAAGTCTCCACCAGCAATGTACTACAGTCGTTGGCGAACACTTCCAAAATAATAAATTGTTTGCTCTTTCTTGAGATTGCAATTTTAGAACAGAGATGTGTAGTAAATGGAAATGAAATGTTTCCAAAAAAAGATATCTAACCTGAAAACGTACCTACCGCAGCAAAACAAGGTTATATGTTTGTTATACTAATTATCTTGATATTATTAAACGGAAACGAACGGAATTCTGATTCAGCCAGTTAAAATATCGCTCTGCGATGATGCCACGTTTTATTTTTTATTTTGCATATCTCGCACTTTGAAAAACGTGGACACACGGCATTCAGACGATAAATAATGTGCAAAGTTCGCGTTTCTATGAAATTAACCAGTAGATACTTGTCAGTCAAGAATTGAGTTGACCAATTATGGGTTTATATTTCACCGGTAAATAATAATAGCACATGGTTGTGTAATCCAGTGCATTTACTTGAAATCTTTCAACAAACAACCTTACACAAACAGAAGGCGGAGCGATCTATGTTCGTCTATTGGTTAATTGAACAAATCTATAAATATCGCCCAAATGTTGCCTTGTCGCGGTCTTCTACACGACGGTAATTATCGCCCAAATCTCGCATCGTCGCAAAATCGGATCGTCGCTCCCGCATTAGTTGTGGCAGGATGACATTTCTGTTCTGACACCGGTTAAACGAAATAGTTGTTTTTCTTGCATAACTGTAAAAAATATTGCGCATGGAGTCGAATATAAAATATATGGTCGTTTGTAAGTTCATAAACAACACAAATGTGTATGTTTGTAATATAAATGTTATATCTGTACTGCGGTGCGTGGGAGCAATATGAGTGTCGGTGCGATAATCCATATTATATCGTACATATGGTCTGAGTGCGACAACGCGGCAGTTTATCTTTTATATTTTGCAGATCTTGCACTTAGATAAACGTGGCGACACGAAATTTGGGCGAAAATCATCTTGCAAATTTCGTGTGTCTATGAAATTTTTCGAGATCTGCAGAAAAAACAAGTCAAAATGTCGCATTGTCGCGGTCAAGTACAGGGCGGAATGTAACTGGCAGAATGAGGATTCCATAGATTCCATAGAAATGCCATATTTGTGTTAATATAAACTGTAAATATTAGTATAGTGTATACATATTTTCTTCACTGCAGGTGTAATCGTACGTTTAGCATTCAAGAACACACGCTTTCTCTGGTCATTTAGTTCATTGAAATCACTGCAACGTGTATTTTAGATGTATAGACAATATTTGTTTATTACGATGTAAGATCGTATTGAACACGAGTGTTAATTGAATATGATTTCCTCTGTAATCTACTTTTACATAGGCATTTTGCCATTTATTTTCAGCATGAATGAGTTTCATGTAAAGTGCTTTGCCCTCGGCATATTGTTTGTGGCTGTCCTTGATTTCCGTAAACGCCGTTGTCCCGAAGAGCATGGCCTCGCATTTCGGGTTTGCTGACTTATCAACTTTTTCATCAAAGGGTAGAAATTTCAAAGTCACGTTTCGTCCGAGGAATGCAGGTCCAACTAACGTAAAAGTACCAAGTTCGTTGAAAAATTCTACATCATGTATCTCTGGAAAAACATCAATATATTTGCATGTACAGTAACGAGTATGGTGGTTTGAGACTAGTTGGCGACTGGTTGGTGACAAGTTGGCGATTGGTTGGCGACTGGTTGTCGATGCTCGGTGTATATATCATTTTCACATTAATATAATAGTTTTTAATTCGAGTTTAATTGGATTCACATAATATCTTGGACATTTAACTACTTATGTATCACAGATTTGACTCCATAAAACAGTATGCTCTAGAAATAGTGAAAACAGATGTCAACTCTGACTGACATTTGCTAATTTCAGTAATGTTCTCTGTTGTAATTTTCTTTGTTTAATTAAAAGCCAGTGTTTAATGGACCAAACTAAGTTTAAAAATTATTTCACGATGGTTGTATGTTGTAATCGATAGCACAAATAGTAGAAATATTGTATAAATGCAATGAACTTAAGCCACGACACAGAATAGGTAGGAACTTGTAACCTCTCCGTATGAGGAACCGATACCCTCTCCGTCGCCACATCTTTTATTGATACTTCGCTATAAAACAAAACAAATAAAACATATACATTTTGCATTTTTATGTCATTTGTTATCATGAATACTGTGTTACCGATGACATGTCGAATGCATTTTAATTTATTTTTAATTAATTACTTGCACCCGTTCTTTTTTAACCCACCAGACAAATTTCTAGCTGTTTGCTGGCCTTTCTGAAATTTCAAGACGAGACGAGCTTTTACGTCATCAACTTTTATTGAATTGGATTCAAAATTGTTGGTTATTTTACTGTAAGGTGATTTAAAGGGGCATATCGACGGCTAATACAGAAACTTATTTTTCGAAAAGTAAAATTATATTTTAAGAAGTATTTTTTTTAATGATTGCTTAACACATAGATCTCGTTTTTATAAACAAACAGTAAAGTGTTGTTTTTTTATAATTATTTAAAGTGGTCACCGTGGCACTATTCGTAGGCGCGGGTAATTAGTAGTAGTAGTAAAATCGATATGAATGAAGCTATGTTCATGCGAGCTATTGATATTTGTACTGTGGCGTGGGAAAGTTTTCATTGAAGTAGGCGTGAGTTCGAAACCTACAGGGACTCTGTATCAAAACACTTTTGGCATTGGATTTACATTGTCTTACCAATTCCATCAGCATATTACTGCTACTAGAAAATTATAGAAAAAAAGCCTACGGGTGCTGGACGCTCGACTTCCTCGTATTTGATAGTACTCTGGCATATTGCTTATAGAATAGGTTCAGCCCTGTAAAGCAATATGTTGAATTTTAAGGCAAGACCTCTTACGGATAAAAAAAAAAATTGACCTTACATTTTAAGTTGAAAAAAAGGCAATAACTCCACCAAAATCCTTGATATACTTACCTCATCTTGTATACAGAATGGGTTCATAACTGATCAAGTAATTTGAGTTTGAAGTCAAAACCTCTTATAGATATTGTGAAATTTGACCTAAAGCGAAAATTCTAAGTTGAAACAGGGGCAATGACTCAAACACAATTCTTGATAGGGTTATCCCTCTTGTTTACAGAATAAGTTCCTCACTGTGATCAAATACTTTGAGTTTTAAGTCTATACCTTATTTAGGTTTTGAGAAATTTGACATAAAGCGGAAATTGTACTTTTAAAAGTTATAACTCCAACAAAATCAGTAAAAGAGACGCTTCCACTTGTCTGCAGAATGGAGGCAGCACTTTCGAGTCCGTTTCCTGGGAAGAACCAGTACTTGGTGTCTTTGGGGAGATCTTGAGTACGCTCCCAGAGTGTGGATCGAACCCGGGACCTCCCTATCGATAGCCGGACACCATATCCACTACGCCACCGCGACCGCAAGCAAACCAATACATCGATAAGGGGACATAATAATTATAAAAACAGTTGAAAATTGTATGATTGTGTATTTTAAGTCAAATAATGCCAAAAAAAACACAACACCTTATAGTCTTGTTTTCTTGTTTTCCAAGTTTTTATACGCATTTTTAAATTGTCAAAATTGTTGTTTTTGACGTCCAGGCATCCAGCCCGAGGACGCCAAACATGGAATCAAATTGGTATGGCCTAATTAAAAAACGCGGATTTATTGCATTCACACTATTAAAGTCATATTATTAAAATACGTACTGCTGTACTTTGTCAAACTTTAATTGTTTTATAAAGCTGACATATTCTAAATGACTATACTTAAAATTACGTTTGCTAATAATAATACTTTTCATTTTCTGATTTTTTTTTGAAGGAAAATATCAATGTAATACTTGTCTTGGGTGTATTTTTACTGAAAATCACGTGTATCGTTTTAATTGATCACCAAAGTGGTAGAGTTCTACACATCTTGAGATGAAACGGATTTTTTGACGCTCAAGCTTTTATTTTACAAACTTGGTAATCATTATGTTAATAATTTCGGTGTTTGTTTCCAATATGTATTAAACCAAAATATTAGTGGTTCTCTACAAAGATTGTTGAAATGATGCCCATGGGGTCAAAATGAGCCACGCCCCGGGGTCAACTTGTTTATATAGACTTACATGGCGAATGAGCCTTCAAACTCTTCTACTTTGAATCCGTGATGCCCCGGCGTTACATATTTAACATTATACATTGTGTAGTGGTCCTCTACAAAGATTGTTCAAATGATGCCCCTGGGGTCAAAAGTGGCCTCGCCCCAGAGTTCACATTGTTTTTTAGCTCACCTGAGCACAAAGTGCTCATGGTGAGCTTTTGTGATCGCCCGTTGTCCGTCGTGCGTGCGTGCGTCGTCAACTTTCATTCAAACAACATCTCCTCCTAAATCGCTTGGTAGAGTTTCACCAAACTTCACAGGAATGATCCTTGGGTGAACCTCTTTCAAAGTTGTTCAAATCTTTCCACTGCATATGTAGGTCACCAGAGCTAAAATAGATTTTAAAAGTGGAAACTTTAAAAATCTTCTTCTCTGAAACCGCAGGGCTTATAGGTTTCATATTTGGTATGTAACATTCTATTCTGGTCCTCTACAAAGATTGTTAAAATTATGCCCCTGGGGTCAAAACGGGCCACGCACTGGGGGCCACATGGTTTATATAGAATATATAGCAAAATGACTTTAAAAATCTTCTTCTTTGAAACCACAAGGTCCAGAGATCTCATATTTGGTATGTAGCATCCTATAGTGGTCCTCTACAAAGATTGTTCAAATTATGCCCATGGGTTCAGAACTGGACACGCCCTGGGGGTCTCTTGTTTTACATAGAATATATAGAAAAAATACTTCTCCTTTGAAACTGCAAGGCCAAGAGTATTCATATTTGGTATGCAACATCCTTAAGTTGTCCTTTACAAAGATTGTTCAAATTATGCCCCTTGGGTCAAAACGGGCCACGCCCTGGGGATCACATGGTTTATATAGAATATATAGCAAAATGAATTAAAAATCTTCTCCTCTGAAACCACAAGGCACAGAGGTTTCATGTTTGGTTTGTAACATCCAATAATGGTCCTCTACTAAGATTGTTCAAATTATGCCCCTGGGGTCAAAACTGGCCACGCCCCTGGGTCACATGTTTTAAATAAACTTAAATAGCAAAATGTCTTTAAATATCTTCTTCTCTGAAACCGCAAGGCCCAGAGGTTTCATATTTGGTATATAACATCCTATGGTGGTCCTCTACAAATATTGTTCAATTTATGCCCCTGGGGTCAAACCTGGCAACGCCCCGGGGGTCAAATAATTTATATAGACTTGAATAGCAAAATGACTTTAAAAACCTTATCCTCAGAAACCGAAAGATCTAGAGGTTTTTTATTTGGTATGGAACATTGTACAATGGTCCTCTACAAGGATTGTTCAAATTATGCCCCTGGGGTTAAAATTGGCCACTCCCCAGGGGTCACATGTTTTATATAAACTTAAAGAGCAAAATGTCTTTAACAATTTTATCTTCTGAATCCGCAAGGCACATTTATTTCGTATTTGGTATTTAGCATCCTATAGTGGTCCTCTGCAAAGAGCGTTCAAATTATTCCTCATGGGTCAAAACAGACCACACCCCAGGGGTCACATGGTTAATATAGCCTTAAATAGCAAAATGACTTAAAATGCTTCTCCTCTGAAACCGCAAGGCCTAGAGGTTTCATATTTGGAATGTAACATTTATAGTGATCCTCTATAAATATTGTTCAAGTATGCCCCTGGGGTCAAAACTGGTCACGCCCGGGGGGGGGGGTCACCTGGTTTATATAGACTTAAATAGCAAAATGAATTTAAAAATCTTCTCCTTTGAAACGGCTAGGCCCGCAGCTTTCCTATATTTGGTACGTGACATTGCACAGTGGTCCTCTTCAAAGAGTGTTCAAATTATTCCCCTGGGGTCAAATCTGGCCACCCCGAGGGGTCACATGGTTTATATAGACTTAAATAGCAAAATGACTTAAAAAATCTTTACCTGAAACCGCAAGGCCCAGAGGTTTGTTCAAGGTTTTTCAACTTATGCCCCTGGGATAAAAATAAGCCACGCCTCGGAGATGCAAATTCCAATTGGTTTACAAGGTCTCAGGTGGGCGTCCTAGGGCCCTCAGGACCCTCTTGTATAGTCTTATATGGCAAGTGGGCCTTAAAAATCTTCCTTTAAACCGTAATGTCTGGAGGTTTCATATTTTTTATAATGAAGCATTGTGGAGTGGTTCTCTACAAAGATTGTTCACCTTATGCCCCTGGGGTACAAAATGGCCACGCCATGGGGGTCACATGGTTTATAATTATAGACTTAAATAGCAAAATGAATTTTAAAATTTTCTTCTGAAACCGCAATGTCCCAGAGGTTTCATATTTAGTTTGTAACATTGTATAGTGGTCCTCTACAAAGATTGTTCAAATGATGACCGGTGTCAAATCTGGCCACTCCCCGGGGATCACATTGTTTATATAGACTTAAATAGCACAATGACTTAAAAATAGTCTCTGAAACATCAAGGCCCAGAAGTTTCATATTTGGTATGAAACATTGTAAAGGGGTTCTCTACAAAGATTTTTCAAATGATGTCCCTGGGTTCAAAACTGGCCACGCCCCGGTGGTCACAGTGTTTTTATAGACTTTAATAGCTAAATGACTTTAGTAATCTCCTCTGAAAGCACAAGGCCCAGTATTTTCATATTTGGTATATAACATTGTATAGTGGTCCTCTATGAAGATTGTTTAAATGATGCCCCTGGAGTCAAAACTGTCCACGCCACGGGGTCTTATTGGTTATATAGTCTTAAATAGCAAAATGACTTTTACAACCTTGTCCTGAATCGGAAAGGCCCAGTGGTTTTATATTTGGTATTTGACATTGTATAGTTGTCCGCTGCAACGATTGTTCAAATGATGCCCCTGGGGTCAAATATAGACTTAAACAGCAAAATTACTTTAAAAATCTTCCCTTCTGGAACCATAAGGCCCAGAGTATTCATATTTGGTATGAAACATTGTGTAGTGGTCCTCTACAAAGATTGTTCAAATGATGTCCCTGGCTTCAAAACTGGCCACGCCCCGGTGGTCACAGTGTTAATATAGACTTTAATTGCTCAATGACTTTAGTAATCTCCTCTGAAAGAACAAGGCCCAGTATTTTAATATTTGGTATGAAATATTTTATAGTGGTCCTCTATGAAGATTGTTCAAATGATGACCCTGGAGTCAAAACTGTCCACGCCCCGGGGTCTTATTGTTTATATAGTCTTAAATAGCAAAATGACTTTTAAAACCTTGTCCTGAATCGGTAAAAACTGGACCCGCCCCGCGGGTTCTATAGTTATTTATACTTAAAAAGCAAAATAACTTTAAAATCTTTTCCTCTGAAACCGTAAGGCCCAGTATTTGCAAATGTGGTATGCAACATTGTATAGTAGTCAACTACAAAGATTGTTCAAATGATGCCCCTGGGGTTAAATCACGCCACAGGGGTCACATTATTTATATGGACTTTAATAGCGAACTGATTTTAAAATCCTTCTTGTCCGAAACCGCAAGACCCAGTGGTTTCTTATTTAGTATGTAACATTGTATAGTGGTTCTCTACAAAGATTGTTAAAATGAGACCCCAGGGGTCAAAACTGGCCACGCCCTGGGGGTCACATTGTTTCTATAGACATAAATAGCAAAATGACTTTAAAAATATTATCTGAACCGCAAGGTCCAGTGGTTTTATATTTGGTATGCAACGTTGTATAGTGCCTACAAAGATTGTTAAAATTGGCCACGCCCTAGGGGTCATATTGTTTCAAGTGACTTATACTGCAAGTTAGCTTTAAAAATCTTCTCCTCTGAAACCATAAGACCCAGAGGTTTCATATTTATATGTAACATTGTAAAGTGGTCCTCTGCAAAGACTGTTTAAAAGATTACCCTGGGGTAAAAAAAAGCCATGCCCTGGGGTCATATAGATTGTATGGACTTATATGGAAAGTCGGCTTTAAAAATCTTCTCCTCTAAAACCGCAAGGTCCTCTTCGAAGATTGTTCAAATATTCCCTAGTTGTCGAAAGAGGCCATGCCCTAGGGGACACATGGTTTATGTAGACTTTACAAATCTTCTCGTCAAACTGCAAGGCCCAGATCTTTATACTCAGGTTAGTGATTTAGAATCATTTGTCCCTCTTAATTGTAATAAGCCTTTGTCATGCCTTAAACTCAGGTGAGCGACCTAGGGCAATCTTGGCCCTCTTGTTGTCCTACGGGGTAAAGGTAGCGTTGCCCTTAAGATGGGGAATTTTAAAGCAAATGGAAAAGCATATTATATTTTTGTTTTCTACTTTGTTATATAACAGTAGAGTTGTTTTGTTACAAATGATAACTTAGATTGTGTACAAACTTGGTTTGGTGAAAAGTTGCTGGGATTATTTATGAAAATTCCTCCATCTTGTTAATTGTTTGTCCTATGTAAGTAAAATTTTAAAGTTTACATTCTGAGAGGAATTTTAAGGTAAATATAGGGGGAAAATATATACTTTCAATCAGGCGAATTTCCGCCTCATATTGGCCCTAAAAACACTGAATCCTTAATGAAATGGTTTATCTCTTAGTTGTTTCAAGGTGCAAGAAAATAAATAATCTCATCGTCATGCAGTGGTTCTTCCATCATTTCCAATAATGAAACAGTCCATGGTGGTGGTCCATAGTCATATGAGGTGTACGCCTGCAACAAATTCGGGGGACATTATCTGGTGAGGTCATGGTGGTGATCGATAATGCCTGTGTGGTTGCAGAATAGATCACTGGTGGAGGGGTCACAAGAGCAGGGGTCACCGGAGCAGGTGTCACTGGTGCACGGGTCGCTAGAGCAGAGGTCACAGGAGCCGGGGTCACTGGAGCCGGTTTATGGTGCACAGGCCTCCGAAGTAGGAGTCATTGGAGCATAGGTCTGCGGCGCAGGGGTCACTGGTGCATAGGTCTCCGGAGCAGAGGTCACTGGTGGAAGGGTCACCGGAGCATAGGTCCCTGGAGCAGGGTTCACCAGAACAGGGGTCACAGAAGCATAGGTCACTGGTGCAGGATTCACCAGACAAAAGGTAACAGGAGCAGGGGTCACAGGAGCACATGTCACTGGTGCAGGGGTTACAGGATTTGGGGTCACCATTGATCAACACTTCAACAGAAGCTGCCTCGCCTGTTCCACTGTTTTCAACTAAAACATGCCATATATATGGAAATGTGTAACCATCTATTTTACTTAAAGATTATTTCTACATGTATTTCCTTTTAATGAAATTATGTAGACCTTTCAATGCCTAATACAACGAAATCATAATAATGGGGGTCACCTAATAGATTTTTTTGAAAATGCATGTAAATGACCTACCCGTAGATGCATTATAGAAATACTTCGTGTAGCTTTTATTTTAGCAAAAAATAGTATTGACCATAGATTGGTAAAACATGGCGACATTCTATTGGTTGAAATGGCTTATTGTATGAAATCAATGCGTTACATGGTCAAATTTGTTTTATAATATTTGCCAAAAATGCTTTTTCATCCATTTTCTGCGAATAAAATCTTCATTTTTTTAATCATATAAAAGCTTGTTTGTGACTAAAGAAAAAAATATGTTCCGTAAACATTCCTGAATTTTCTGTATTCAATACATAATTGTATGTTTAATAGACTGGACAAAAGAAAACAGGGGGTCACCGTGCTTATTATCAAGAGAAAAAAGTTTAAATGTGAGTATTGGATATTTTTCTATTAAAACAGGAAGGAATGACAGTCGTTATTTGTAACAATACACTTATATAAGTTAATGGATATATATTATATATAATTATTTTAGTAACAGCAGCCAAAACACGTTAACATTATTCGCTAGCAAGTGTACAGCTATATGCAAGATCAATATTCAGGCTGCGTGTTTCTACCTTTGTTTTCATTGTATTAACAAACTTTCACAAATAATTGAGTCACAAGACACATCTACTATAATCATGGCAAGAATTATGACAATATTGATTCTAGTTGATAATTCCAGTGTATACAATATTAAATAAATAGTATTACCTGTCATGACACGTCACATTTTGAAGATTAAAATCAACTTCACTGATGCGCGACAAGAAGCACAGAAAAACTACCAAAATCGTCTTTAAGGTTCTTTCCTAACAACACAAAACAAGCTAATAGACTGACATTATCAACGTGCCTAACAACATCCACAACTATTCAAATATCGTACTCAGATTTTCCTGGGTAACTTTCCCTGAAAATTTTCTTATTGTTAAATTTGGCACAAAATATGCACCCCTTAATGCAAAAACAAATTAATTCAATATATTAATATATGAATTCAAAGTTATTATTACTATGGATATTTTCTTCACTAGTTATATAAATAGGTATGCATAATACATGACCACATACCAAGAGGGTCTTGACTCTGTAAATCAGTTTGATCCGACTGATGCCGCCTCTTTTTTTAGCTCACCTGAGCACAACGTGCTCATGGTGAGCTTTTGTTATCGCCATTTGTCCGGTGTGCGTCGAGCGTGAACATTTCATATAATCAACATCTCCTCCTAAACTGTTGGCAGATTTTCTCGAAATTTCACAGGAATGATCCTTGTGTGACCCTTTTTCAAAGTTTATCAAATCGTTTTGGTCCGCTGTTTATGTAGGTCACCAGAGTTAAAAATAGATTTGAAAACTGAAAAAAATCACTGAAATCGAATGGCTTGGAGCTGTCATATTTGATATCTGACATCCTCTAGGGGTCCTCTACAAAAAAAATTCAAATTATGCCCCTGGGGTTAAAACTGGTCACGGCCCGTGGGTCACATGGTTTATATAGACTTGTATAGCAAAATGACTTTAAAAATCTTCTTCTCTGAAATCGCAAGGCCCAGATATTTCATATTTGGTATGTAATCTCTGAAATCGCAAGGCTTGGAGCTGTCATATTTGATATCTGACATCCTCTAGGGGTCCACTACAAAGATTTTTCAAATTATGCCCCTGGGGTCAAAACTGGCCACGGCCCGGGGGTCACATGGTTTGTATAGCAAAATGACTTTTAAAATCATCTTCTCTGAAACCGCAAGGCCCAGAGGTTTCATATTTGGTATGTAACATTGTATAGTGGTCCTCTACAAAGATTGTTCAAATGATACCGCTGTGGTCAAAACTGGCCACACCCCGGGGGTCACATAGTTTATATAGACTTTAATAGCAAATGACTTTTAAGATCTTCTCTTAAACCGCAAGGCCCAGAGGTTTCATATTTGGTATGTAATATTTTAAAGTGGTGCTGGGGACACACGGACTCACATGGTTTAAATAGACGTAAATGGCAAAATGATTTAAACATTCTTTCTCTGAAACCACAAGGCCCAGAGGTTTCATATTTGGTTAAAACATTATATCGAGACCTCGTATGGGATTGCAAATGGATGGGTGGGGTCAAGGTCAAGGTCACTGTTACTAAAAATAAAAAAACGGTTTCCGCTCAATAATTTTAGTACGCATTGATATATTTTAATGAAACTTAATACATAGATACCTTATATTGACACTTCGCATGGGATTGCATATGGAGTTGGAGCGGTCAAGGTCACTGTTACTAAAAATATAAAAAACGGTTTCCGCTAAATATCTTGAGAACGCATTGAGAAATTTTAATGAAACGTAATACATAAATACATTATTTTGAGACCTTGATTGGGATTGCATATGGGGTGGGTGGGGTCAAGGTCAAGGTCACCGTTATTAAATATAGAAAAATTGTTTCCGATAAATATGTTGAGAACGCATTGAGCTATTTTAATGAAACTTAATAATAAGTACCTTATATCAACGCATTGCTTGGGATAGCATATGGGGTTGGTGGGGTCAAGGTCACTTTACTGAAAATAGAAAAACAGTGTCCGCTCAATAACTTGATAAGTAAAGCATTGCGATATTTTAATGAAACTTATTACACATATCTTATATCGATACCTCACTTGGGTTTTCTTATGGGGTGGTGGGGTCAAGGTCACTGTTATTAAAAGTAGAAAAACGGTTTAAGCTCAATAACTTAAGAACGCATTGAGAAATTTTAATGAAACTTCATACGTAGATACCTCATAACGACATCTTGCTTTACGTATGTGGTGGGTGGGATCAAGATCAAGGTCACTGTTACTAAAAATAGAACAACTGTTTTCGCTCAATAACTTGAAAAATATTGAGATATTTTAATGAAATTTCGTATGTATATATCAGGTGAGCGACCTAGGGCCATAGTGGCCCTCTTGTTTCTTTCATGCTTTAGCTTCTTCATCTGCAGCTTCCTCCAGAGCAGATCTATGACGCTTGCGTTCTGCTCTGCTACTGTTATTAGGGCAGAGTTGTCAGTTACTAGCATAAGTATGTGCACTTAGTACTGGCAAAATCTCTTTGATCGGCTAAGATGCCCAAGAAATATTTTAAGTAGGTTTATTGACCGTAGTAACATGATTGAAAAACTGATTAATATGGCACAAACTCCATATGAATGATATGATTGAGGTGGACAACAACGTTTGATGTCCTTCAGGTGCAAGGGTTTACAAAACAAAATGTATGAACGATATGTAATTACATTACCTCGGTGGAGGTTTTTTTACCTAATATTTATTTACATTTAACATTTGCTGATAAGAAATAGTTAGCGTAGTCTTACTTGCAGATTCATCTTGAAACCTGCATTGAGACTCTTGTTGAGATTGCCTTTGTTGTCTGAAAGAAAAGAAAACGAAAGTGAATGTGACATTTTTTGTTCTAAAACGCTTGTCATTATACATTTTGACAATCCAGACTAGAACACTTGTTTCAATTGCCTATTGAAACAAATGCTAACAAAAGCATTTATACAACTTAGTATGAACACATTGTATACTTCCTTCCTTCAAGAAATATGCAAGGTGCAATCCATTTCATCACACTTTTTGGTGTGGTGGTTGCTTGGGAGGTGGGGTCAGACAAAATCACCTTTGATGGTTTGCTGGTGGCATGGGAGGTGGTGTCAGACAAAATCTCCGTTGATGGTTTGTTGGTTACGTGGGAGGTAGGGTCAGACAAAATCTCCTTTTATGGTTTGCTGGTTACATGGGAGGTGGTGTCAGACAAAATCTCCTTTGATGGTTTGATGGTTACGAGGGAGGTGGGGTCAGACAAAATCTCCTTTGATGGTGTACTGGTTACATGGAAGGTGGGGTCGGACAAAATATCCTTTGTTGGTGTGCAGGTTACGTTGGAGCCGGGTTCAGACAAAATCTCCTTTGTTGGTGTGCAAGTTATGTGGGAGGTGGGGTCAGACAAAGTCTCCTTTCTTGATTTGCTGGTTGCGTGAAAGGTGGGGGTCATTCAAAATCTCCATTGATAGTGTGCTGGTTACGTGGGAGGTGGGGTCAGACAAAATATTCTTTGTTGGTTTGTTGGTTACATGGAAGGTGGTGTCGGACAAAATCTCCTTTGTTGGTTTGCTGGTTACGTGGGAGGTGGGGTTAGACAAAATCTCCTTTGATGGTGTGCTGGATACTTGGGAGGTGGGGTCAGACAAAATTTCCTTTGTTGGTTTGTTGTTTACATGGAAGGTGTTGTCGCACAAAATCTCCTTTGTTGGTTTGCTGGTTACATGGGAGGTGGGATCTTACAAAATCTCCATTGATGGTGTACTTGTAACATGAAGGTGGGGTCAGACAAAATCTCCTTTGATGTTGTGCTGGTTTCGTGGGAGGTGGGGCCAGACAAAATGTGTTATTTGGGAGGTGGGTTCAGACAAAATCTCAATTGTTGGTGTGCTTGTTATGTGCGAGGTGGGGTCAGAGATAATCTCCTTTGATGGATACCTTGTTAAGTGCGATGTGGGGTCAGACAAAATCTCCTTTGATGTTGTGCTGGTTAAATGGGAGGTGGCGTCGGACAAAATCTCCTTTGATGGTGTGCTCGTTACATGGGAGGTGGGGTCAGACAAAATATTTTACGTGGGAGGTGGGGTCAGTCAAAATCTCATTTGCTGGTGTGCTTGTAATATGGGAGGTAGGTTTCGACAAAATCGCCTTTGCTGTTTTGCTGGTTACATGGAAGGTGGGGTGTCAGACAAAATCTCCTTTGATGGTGTGCTCGTTACTTGGGAGGTGGGGTCAGACAAAATCTCCTTTGATGGTGTGCTGGTTACGTGGGAGCCGTGGCCAGACAAATTTTGTTCCTTCAGACAAAATCTCCTTTGTTGGTGTGCCAGTTATGTGCGGATTACGTGGGAGGTGGTGTCAAACAAAATCTCCTTTCTGGTGTGCTGGTTACGTGGGAGCCGGGGAAAGACAAAATGTGCTTTTTGGTGTGCTGGTTACGTGTGATCCGGGGCCAGACAAATTTTGTTCCGTGGGAGGTGGGGTCAGACAAATCTCCTTTATTGGTGTTCTTCTTATGTGGAAGGTGGTATTCTGGTTACATGGGAGCAGGGGTCATACAAAATATCATTTGTTGGTGTGGCAGTTATGTACGGGTTACGTGGGAGGTGGGGTCAGACAAAATCTCCTTTGAAGGTGTGCTGGTGAAGTGGGAGGTGGGGTCAGACAAAATCTCCTTTGATGGTTTGCTTTTTACGTGGGAGGTGGAGTCAGACAAAATCTCCTTTATGGTGTGCTGGTTACGTGGGAGCCGGTGTCAGACAAATTTTGTTACGTGGGAGGTGGGGTCAGACAAATCTCCTTTATTGGTGTGCTTGTTATGTCGGATGTGGGGTCATAAAAAATCGCCTTTGATGGTGTTCTGTTTACGTGGGATCCGGTGTCAGACTAGATCTCCTTTGTTGGTGTGCCAGTTATGTGGAAGGTGGTGTCAGACAAAGTCTCATTAGTTGGTTTACCGGTTACGTGAGAGGTGGGGTCATACAAAATCTCCTTTGATGGTGTGCTGGTTACGTGGAGGGTGGGGTCAGACAAGGTCTCCTTTGTCGGTGTGCTGGTTAAGTGGGAAATAGTGTCAGACAAAATCTCCTTTGATGGTGTGCTTGTTACCTGGGAGGTGGGGTCAGACAACATCTCCTTTGATGGTGTGCTGGTTACGTGGGAGTTGAGGTCAGACAAATTATCCTTTGTTTTTTTTGCTGGTTACATGGAAGGTGCGGTCGGAAAAAATCTTCTTTTTTTGGTTTGCTGTTAACTTGGGAGCAGGTTTCGGACAAAATCTCCTTTGATGGTTTGCTTGTTACTTGGGAGGTGGGGTCAGACCAAATCTCCTTATTAGTGTGCTGGTTATGTGGGAGCCTGGGCCAGACAGATTTTGTTCCGTGGCAGGTGGGGTCAGACAAATCTCCTTTATTGGTGTGCTTGTTATGTGGGATGTGGGGTCATAACAATTCGCCATTGATAGTGTTCTGGTTACGTGGGCGCCGGGGTCAGACAAAATCTCCTTTGTTGGTGTGCCAGATATGTGCGATATGATGTCAGACAAAGTCTCCTTAGTTGGTTTTCTGGTTACTTGAGAGTTGGGGTCATACAAAATCCCCATTAATGGTGTGCTTGATACGTGGGAGGTTGGGTCAGACAAGGTCTCCTTTGTTGGTGTATGGTTAAGTGGGAGGTGGTGTCAGACAAAATCTCCTTTGATGGTGTGCTTGTTACATGTTAGGTGGGGTCAGACAAAATCTCATTTGCAGGTGTGCTGGTTATTTGGGAGGTGGGGTATGTCAAAGTTTGATACGTTGGAGGTGTGGTCAGACAAAATCTCCTTTGTTGATGTGTGCTTGTAATGTGGGAGTTGGGGTCGGATAAAATCGCCTTTGATGGTTTTCTGGTTACGTGAGAGGCGGGGTCATTCAAAATCTCCTTTGATGGTGTGCTGGTTACATGGGGTGTGGGGTCAGACAAGGTCTCCTTTGTCGGTGTGCTGGTTAAGTTGGAGGTGGGGTCAGACAAAACCTCCTTTTTTGGTGTGCTTGTTACATGGGAGGTGGTGTCAGACAACATCTCCTTTGATGGTGTGCTGGTTACGTGGGAGTCGGGGTCAGACAAAATCTCCTTTGATGGTGTGCTAGTTACGTGGGTGTTGAGGTCAGACTAAATATCCTTTGTTTGTTTGCTGGTTACATGTAAGGTGAGTTCGGACAAAATCTTCTTTGTTGGTTTGCTGGTTACTTGGAAGCAGGTGTCAGACAAAATCTCCTTTGATGGTGTGGCGGTTACTTGTGATGTGGGGTCAGACAAAATCTCCTTTGATGGTGTGCAGGTTACTTGGGAGGTGGTGGTCAGACAAAATCTCCTTTTTGGTGTGCTGGTTACGTGGGAGCCATTGCCAGACAAATTTTGTTCCGTTGAAGGTGGGGTCAGACAAATCTCCTTTATTGGTGAGCTTGTTATGTGGGAGGTGGGATAAAACAAAATCGCCTTTGATTGGTTTCTGGTTACGTTGGAGCCGGGGTCATACAAAATCTCCTTTGATGGTGTGCCAGTTATGTACGAGGTGGGGTCAGACAATGTCTCCTTTGTTGGTTTGCTGGTTACTTGAGAGGCGGGTTCGTACAAAATCTCCTTTGATGGTGTGCTGGTTACGTGGGAGGATGGGACAGACAAGGTCACCTTTTTTGGTGTGCTGGTTAAGTGGGAGGTGTTGTCAGACAAAATCTCCTTTGATGGTGTGCTTGTTACATGGGAGGTGGGGTTAGACAAAATCTCATTTGCTGGTGTGCTGGTTATTTGGGAGGTGCAGTCTGACAAATTTTGTTACGAGGGAGGAGGAGTCAGTCAAAATATCCTTTGTTGGTGTGCTTGTAATGTGGGAGGTGGGGTCGGACAAAATCGCCTTTGATGGTTTGCTGGTTACGTGAGATGTGGGGTCAGACAAAATCTCCTTTGATGATTTGCTGGTTACTTGGGAGGTTGGGTCAGACAAAATCTCCTTTGATGGTGTGCTTGTTTCCTGGGAGGAGGGGTCATACAAAATGTCCTTTGAATGTGTGCTAGTTTCGTGGGAGGTGATGTCAGCCAAAATCTCCTTTGATGGTGTTCTGGTTAAGTGGGAGGTGGGGACAGACAAAATGTGTTAGGTGGGAGGTGGGGACACACACAATCTCAATTGTTGGTGTGCTTCTTATGTGGAAGGTGGGGTCAGACAGATTCGCCTTTTATGGTTTGCTGGATAGGTAGGAGGTGGGTTCAGACAAAATATGCCTTGGTGGTTTGCTTGTTACATGGAAGGTGGGGCCAGACAAAATCTTCTTTGGTGGTTTCCTTGTTACGTGGGATGTGGGGTCAGACAAAATCTCCTTTGATGTTGTGCTGGTTACATGGGAGGTGGGGTCAGATAAAAACTCTTTTGATGGTGTGCTGGTTACATGGGAAATGGGGTCAGACCAATTTTGTTATGTGGGATGTGGGGTCAGACAAAATGTTATTTGTTGGTTTGCTTGTGATGTGGGAGGTGGGGTCAGAAAAAAATCGCATTTGTTGGTTTGCTGATTACATGAAAGTTGGGGACGGATAAAGTCTACGTTGTTGGTTTGCTGGTTACTTGGGAGGAGGTGTAAGACAAAATAATCTTTGATGGTGTGCTGGTTACTTGGGAGGTGGGGTCAGACAAATCTCCTGTATAGGTGTGCTTGTTATGCCGTAGGTGGGGTCAAAAAAAGTCGCCTTTGATTATGTTCTGGTTGCGTGAAAGGTGGGGTCAGACAGAATCTCCATTTATGGTGTGCTGGTTACGTGGGAGTTGAGGTCAGACAAAATATCCTTTGTTTTTTTGCTGGTTACATGGGAGGTGAGGTCGGACAAAATCTTATTTGTTGGTTTGGTGGTTACTTGGGAGGAAGTGTCAGACAAAATCTCCTTTGATGGTGTGCTAGTTTCTTGTTAGGTGGGGTCAGACAAAATCTCTTTTAAGTGTGCTGGTTACGTGAGGGCCGGGGTCAGACAAATTTTGTTCCGTGGGAGGTGGGTCAGACCAATCTCCTTTATTGGTGTGCTTGTTATGTGTTAGGTCGGGTGAGAAAAAATCGCCTTTGATGGTGTTCTGGTTACGTGGGAGCTGGGGTCAGACAAAATCTTTGTTGGTGTGCCAGTTATGTGCGAGGTGGGGTCAGACAAAGTCTCCTTAGTTGGTTTTCTCGTTATGTGGGAGGTGGGGTAAGACGAGGTCTCCTTTTTTGGTGTGCTGGTTAAGTGAGTGGTGGGGTCAGACAAAATCTCCTTTGTTGGTTTTCTGGTTACAAGGAATGTGGGGTCGGACAAAATCTCCTTTGTTAGTTTGCTGGTTACGTGGTAGGTGGGGTCAGACAAAATCTCCTTTGAAGTTGTGGTGATTACAGGGGTGGTGGGGTCAGACAAACTCTCATTTGCTGTTGTGCTGGTTATGTGGGAGGAGGGGTCTGACAAATTTTGTTACGTTGGAGTTGGGGATCAGACAAAATCTCCTTTGTTGGTGTGCTTGCAATGAGGGAGGTGGG
This sequence comes from Congeria kusceri, assembly GCA_027627225.1. NCBI lineage: Eukaryota > Metazoa > Mollusca > Bivalvia > Myida > Dreissenidae > Congeria > Congeria kusceri. The sequence continues at coordinate 12,706,475 of CM051028.1, read as the reverse complement.
GTCAGGCAAAATCGCCTTTGATGGTTTGCTGGTTACGTGTGATGTGGGGTCAGACAAAATCTCCTTTGATGATGTGCTGGTTACTTGGGAGGTTGGGTCGGACAAAATCACATTTGCTGGTGTGGTGGTTATGTGGGAGGTGGGGTCTGAGAAATTTGGCACGTTGGAGGTGGGGTCAGACAAAATCTCCTTTGTTGATGTGTTTGTAATGTGGGAGGTGGGGTCAGACGAAATCGCTTATGATGATTTGCTGGTTACGTGGGATGTGGGGTCAGACAAAATCTCCTTTGATGATGTGCTGGTTACTTTGGAGGTTGGGACATACAAAATGTCCTTTGATGGTATGCTTGTTTCCTGGGATGAGGAATCATACAAAATGTCCTTTGATGGTGTGCTGGTTACGTGGGAGGAGGGTTCAGACAAAATCTCCTTTGATGGTGTGCTGGTTACGTGGGAGGTGGGGACAGACAAAATGTGTTATGTGTGAAGTGGGGTCAGACGATATTTCAATTGTTGGTGTGCCTGTTTTTTGGAAGGTGGGGTCAGTGAAATCCGCCTTTTATGGTTTGCTGGATTAGTATGAGGTGGAGTCAGACAAAATCTCCATTGGTGGTTTGCTTGTTCGTGGGCGGTGGGGTCAGACAAAATCTCCTTTGATTTTGTGCTGGTTACATGGCAGGTTTTGTCAGATTAAAATTCTTTTGATGGTGTGCTGGTTACATGGGAAATGGGGTCAGACAAATTTTGTTACGTGGGACGTGGGGTCAGACAAAATCTCATTTGTTGGTTTGCTTGTAATGTGGGAGGTTGGGTCAGACAAAAATCGCTTTTGTTGGTTTGCTGGTTACATGTAAGGTGGGGTCGGACAAAATCTCCTTTGATGGTATGCTGGTTACCTGGGAGGTGGGGTCAGACAACATCTCCTTTTATGGTGTGCTGGTTACTCGTGAGGTGTGGTCAGACAGAATCTCCTTTGATGATGTGCTTGTCACATGGGATGTGGGGTCGGACAAAATCTCCTCTGATGGAGTGCTTGTTAGATGGGAGTTGGATTCTGAAAAATCACCTTTGATGGTGTGCTGGTTACGTGAGAGGTGGGGTCAGACAAAATCTCCTTTGTTGGTGTGCTTGTTATGTGTGAGGTATGGTCAGAAAAAATCGCCTCTGATTGTGTGCTGGTTACGTGGGAGCCGGGGTCAGAGAAACTCTTTTTTGTTGGTGTGTCAGTTATGTGGGAGGTGGGGTGATACAAAGTCTCCTTCATTGCTTTGCTGGTTACGTGAGAGGTGGGTTCATACAAGATATCCTTTCATGGTGTGCTGGTTACGTGGGAGGTGGAGTCAGACACAATCTCCGTTGTTGGAGTGCTGGTAACGTGGGAGGTGGGGTCAGACAAAATCTCATTTGTTGGTTTGCTGGTTACAAGGAAGAAGGTGTCGGACAAAATCTACTTTATTGGTTTGCTGGTTACGTGGGAGGTTGTGTCAGACGAAATAACCTTTGATGGTGTCCTAGTTACATGCAAGGTGGGGTTAGACAAAATCTCCTTTGCTGGCGTGCTGGTTACGTGGGAGGTGGGGTCGGACAAAATCTATTTTGATGGTTTGCTAGTTATGTGGGAGGTGGGGTCAGGCAAAATGTCCTTTGATGGTGTGCTGGTTACTTGGGAGGTCGTGTGGGACAAAATCTCCTGTGATGGTGTGCTTGTTTCCTGGTAGGTGGGGTCAGACAAAATATCCTTTGATGCTGAGCTGCTTACGTATGTGGTGGGGTCAGACAAAATCTCAATTGTTTTTGTGCTTGTTCTGTCGGAGTTGGGGTCAGACAAAATCGCCTTTTATGGTTAGCTGGTTATGTAGGAGGTGGGGACAGACAAAATCTCCTTTAATAGTTTGCTTGTTACGTAGGAGGTGGGGTCAGTGAAAATGTCCTTTGATATTGTGATATTGGTTGCAAGGGAGGGGGCGTCAGACAAAATCTCCTTTGATGGTGCGCTGGTTACATGGGAGGTGGGATCAGACAAATTGTGTTACCTGGGATGTGGGGTCAGACAAAATATTATTTGTTGGTGTGCTTGTTATGTGGGAGGTGGGGAGAGGCGAAATCGCCTTTGTTGGTTTGCTGGTTACATGTAAGGTGGGGTCGGACAAAATCTCCTTTGTTGGTGTGCTTGTTACATGGGAGGTGGGGTCAGACAACATCTCCTTTGATGGTGTGCTGGTTACGCGGGAGTTTGGGATAGACAAAATATCTTTTGTTGATTTGCTGTTTACATGGGAGGTGGGGTCGGAAAAAAAATATTTTGTTGGTTTGCTGGTTACTTGGGTGGTGGGTGAGACAAAATCTCATCTGATGGTGTGCTGGTTACGTGGAAGGTGGGGTCAGACAAAATATCCCTTTTGGTGTGCAGGTTACGTGGGAGCCGGGGTCAGATAAAATCTCCTTTGTTGGTGTGACGGTTGTTTGGGAGGTGGGGTCACACAAAGTATCCTTTGTTGGTATGCTGGTTAGGTGACAGGTGAGGTCAGACAAAAACTCCTTTGATGGTGTGCATGTTACGTGGGAGGTGGCGTCTGACAATATCTCCTTTGCTGGAGTGCTTGTTACATGGGAGTTGTGGTCAGTCAAAATCTCCTATAATGGTGTGCTTGTCACATGTGAGCTGGGGTCTGATAAATCATCTTTCTTTGTTTGCTGGTTACGTTGGAGGTGGGGTGAGACAAATTTTGTTACGTGGGTGGTGGGGTCAGACAAAATCTCATTTGTTGTTGTGCTTGTAATATGGGAGGTGGGGTCAGACAAAATCGTCTTTGGTGGTTTGCTGGTCACGTGGTAACCGCGTTCAGACGTAATCTCCTTTGTTGATGTGCCGGTTATGTGGGAGGTGGGGTCAGACAAAGTCTCCTTTGTTTGTTTGCTGGTTACATGAGAATTGGGGTCATACAAAATCTCCTTTGTTGGTGTGTTGGTTACGTGGGAGATGGGGTCAGACACAATCTCCTTTATTGGTGTGCTGTTTACGTCGGAGTTGGGTCAGACAAAACCTCATTTGTTGGTTTGCTGGTTACGTGGGAGGTGAGGTCAGACAAAATCTCCTTTGATGGTGTTCTGGTTAGGTGGGAGGTCGGGTCAGACAAAATTTGTTACATGGGAGGTGAGTTCAGACAAAATATCCTTTGTTGGTGTGCTTGTTACGTTGGAGGTGGTTTCAGAAAAAAATCTATTTTGATGGTTTGCTCGATACATGGAAGGTGGGACCAGACAGAATCTCCTTTGAAGGTTTGTTATTTACGTTGGATGTGGGGTCAGACAAAATCTCCTTTGATGCTGTGCTGGTTACATGGGAGGTGGGGTCAGACAAATGCTCCTTTAATGGTTTGCTGGTTATATGATTTGTAGGACCAGACAAAATCTCCTTTGATGGTGTGCCGGTTATGTGGAATGTTTGGTCAGAAAAATTATCCTTTGTTGGTTCGCTGGTTACATGAGAGAAGGGGTCATACACAATCTCCTTTTATTTTGTGCTGGTTACGTAGGATGTTGGGTCATAAAAAATCTCCTTTGTTTGTTTGCTAGTTACGTGGGAGGTGGGGTCAGACAAAATCTCCTTTGTTGTTGTGCTGGTTACCTGGGTGGTTGGGTCAGACACAGTCTTCTTTGTTGGTGTGCTGGTTACATAGGAGGTGGGGTCAGACAAAATCTCCTTTGTTGGTTTGTTATTTACATGGAAGGTGTGGTCGGACAAAATCTCCTTTGTTGGTTTGCAGGTTTCGCGGGAGGTGGGGTCAGAAAAATCTCCTTTGATGGTGTGCTTGTTACGTGGGATGTGGGGTCAGACTAAATCACCGTGGTGGTTTGCTGTTTACGTGGGAGCGGGGTCAGACAAAATATCCTTTGCTGGTGTGCTGGTTACGTGGGAGGTGCGGTCAGACAAAATCTCTTTTGTTGGCTTGCTGGCCTATAAAGCCTCAATATTCTTCTCTGTGTCTTGTAATATGACTTACATATACTCTGCCTCAGTAAGTTTATTGTCAGCTGACTGGATTACGACATCTGTAAGATTGTTAATCATTGATTGTCTTTCATTAGTCACATTCCCCTCCTTGATGACTTTATAACTGACTTCAGTGAGTTGGAGGCCAGTGTCCTTAACCTTCTTAACAAAGCCTTTATATGATTGATTGTGTTTTAGAATCTAAAAATAGAAATAGCTGCAGATTTATCGATATATGGGTGACTTGCCATAGATCACAAGTTACAGAATTGTTTAAGAAATCAACTTAAGAAAAACTATTGTCATCAAAAGCAACGGACTGACAGGAATACATTAATTTGATAAGGACTTAAACCAGATTTTGAATTTAATAAAAAAGGAAATAAATATTCAGAAACTAAAAAAATGGTCATGCTGTCCTTAATGGGGCCTGTTCACAAATTGTCAAATTGACAATTTTTCAACTTTTGTCACAGATTCCAAAAATAAAGTAACAGTATATTCAAGGGAGTGAAATAACACTATTGACATAGAAATATACTGTAAATACCGTTTTGTTTATGAGTACTCACCAATTGAAATAGCTAAAATTATCAAGTGTTTTTAACGCTAAGTGATGGAATAATTTGGAATGTTTCTGATGTTTTTGTTAAAAAATTGTTAACAACACCTGGATCACTTACATAAAGTAAATAATGAAGGGTCAAATCGAGAAAACAGAATGGCCGAGTGGTTAAGGCAGATGTCCAGGGTTTGAATCCCGGTGTCACCATCTTGTTTACCCTTTCTTTTTTTATAATCATTTTTGTCACTGTTCTTAAGCTCTTTAGTTCCGATGCTTGAATCTGTCAAATTAAGACATTTAACGGCATACATCAAACAGGAGGCCATAAGGTCCTAGGTCGCTCACCTAAGGGGCAAAGGAACTTAACTGTTCTGAGCAAGTTTCAATAAGATTCGGTTAAAAGTGTGGCCTATAGAATGTTCACTACCTTTTTTCAATTTGGCCTGGTGACGTAGTTTTTGACCCTGTGTGACCTGGTTTCGAACGTTTGAACTTTCCCCATTTGAACTTATATTTGGAATAAAATTGTTACAAATTTCTATCTGTTCATAAAATATGATGAATAAATCTTATGAGTTTAAAAGAAATCAAATCACGTCATTCCTGAGAAACAAGCTTACCAAAAAGCTAACCTTGGCTGACACCAACATTTGTGCGAGTAGAAAATGAACTGGTGTGTACGTCCTTAATAATTCATTCCTGTTTATAAATTGCCACCATTCTCGACCTGGCGACAGTTACAGTACTCATCTCCGTAAGTAAAAGGTCCTCAACCTTGTTGTTAAAAAGAGTTGAGAAATTAGGGATAGTGTCCTTAAGTACAGAGTTTGGCACATGGTAGTCCTTCTTGGTTAATGTTATTTTCTTGCTTCTCCTTGTTGGAAGTGATGTACCTTTGACTTTCGTCGAACATCTCTGACACAGCACTGTGGCCATGGCAGTGTTCACCGTTTCTACTTTTCTTGAACTAAGTGGACAGCGCATGTCTGTAGGCACTTAAGTAGCATCAATAGGCCAATCTGTGGAGTCATCATTGGGAATTGAAACTTCCCCAATGTTTGTCGTTGTCGAAAGACATGTAAAGTTAAATTCTTCATAATGTACGAATCATGGAGTTTGACCTGTGTCTTTTGATCATCACACAAGGCCAGTCGTATGAACCAGACGAATCACTGATTGTGACATCAGTCTTGTTTAGATTTTTTCCTTCAATCTTAAGCTTTTGTGATCGACTTTTGTTCGTCGTCCATCGTCGTTCGTCGTCAACGTTTACCATATTGACACGTTAGGGGTCACATGTATTGCCCAATCTTCATGAACCTTACTCAGAACATTTGACCCTATTATATCTTGGTCGATTTCGAAACTGGGTTATGTGGGGTCAAAAACTAGGTCACTAGGTCCAATTGAAGATAAAGCTTGTTATCAATCTAGAAGTCACATTGTTTGCCCAATCTTCTTGAAACTTGCCCAGAACATTTGTTCTAAGGATATCTCAGCGTAGTTAGAAAATAGTTTTTTTCGGGGCAGTTTTGCTTATATGGCTGTATTGAAAACTTTATCAAGTTTGTTACCACTCTTAGAGGCCACATTATTGCCCAATCAACATCAAATATGCTCAGAACATTACTCCCAATGATATCTCGGACGAGTTCAAAACTGCGTCATTTGGGGTCAAAAACTAGGTCGCTAGGGCAAATTAAAGAAAAAGCTTGTTAACACTCTAGAAGCCCAATATTCTTGAAATTTGCTGAGAACAATTGCTTCAATGCTATCTCTGACGAGTTAGAAACTAGGTCACATTGGGTCAAAATATAGGTCACCAGGCCAAATTGAAGAAAAAGCTCGTGAACACTCTAGAGGCCACATTATTAGCCGAATTTTCATGAAACTTGCTCAGAATAGTTAAGTTCCTTAGCCCCTCAGGTCAGCGACCTAGGGCCTTATGGCCCTCTTGTTTCTGTTAAACTTTGAGTCTGAAATAAACGACGGTCACGGAGATGATGTTTGGAATCTTGTCCATAAATAGGTTTAAAACCGGATTCATCAACTCCAGTTTTTCCAGCATTCACTTACACTGACAGGTTTCTTTTGTTTGCTTTCTTTTTTCATCGAATGGGCAAGCCATTTATTTTACAAACTGAACGAAGTAGGAAAAAGGGGGAAATGTCACATCTTGTCTTCGCGTATAGTTTGTTGCAGGATCTTTTCACTTTTGCTGTATGGTGTAAGGTAACCTCATTACAATCCCAATTGAAGTATGTAAAATACCTGCTTTAGGATCTTGTTTCAGTGAGCAGACCTGTGACACCAGATCATGTTAATCAAATAAATGTTCTCGGTCACTATATTTTAATTTTGGAAACCGTCCAGTTTCTTCCAGAACGACATTTCCACAAGCTCTGGGCTCCCAAAGCGTTCTTCTTATCGTTCCCATATTTTCTCTACAGCTACTGAAGGACTATTCAGGTTCCAATACTTAATAGGATGAGCAAACACTAATGATTTTGGCCCCAGCCATTTCTGTAGCAAGTATAATTCTTCTGTCGGCGCAACCGACATATCATTTTGTTACACTCTTGAATGTCAGCCTCCAGTTTTGAAAAGCATCACGATTGTCAGTGAAAAGAAAGAAACATTGCAGCATGAGATCCTTCTTTAGCAAATATTGTGATAACTGTGCAACGAGTATGTTTTGCATATCATTAGCTCTACAGTCAATATGATCGTGTCTTTGTTCTTGTTTTGGTAGTGGTTTACTCGTCTGTATTTCTAAAAGTTCATAATCTTCTGCTTCAGGCTCTGGAATTGGATTGTCAACATTACCCAAAATGTTCATTTATAAATTTACAAGTCTGATCTTGTTTCACATTAGACCTAGCTAGCTCGTCATCTTCTAGAACTGCTAACAATTCAGCATTAGCTATTTCAACATCTCGTTTCCGAATGTATAACTTTAAGTTCAAACTCAGTCTGTTTTGACTTTCTTTGAGCTTCAGCTTTGAGCGCATCTTCTTCCATTTGAGCTCACCTTCCAATAGCCATTTTTCTCTTAAAACATTGAAACGAAACTGGAGCTGCCTCTGCTTGTGCCTTTTTTTGAAGAATTACAGATGAGACGCCTGTAACATTACTCAAACTTGAACACGTCTTTCTACCTCCTGACTTACACGATTTTGGTGTGTTTATTCTTTGCCAAACACTGTTTGAGACTGATTCAACTACCTTATTTTGAGTTTGTAACTCTTTGAGACTTGTATGTGTATTGCACCTAGATAACCAATTGACAAATTCATTGCACATTTCCGTAAATTTATTAAAATGTTCGGTAAGCCTAGCAGTTTAACAACAGGGCTTTGCTTGTTCTAAGGTGATAGCAATATCAGACTTTCTATTTTATTGCCGTCTCTGGTCACTGATTCCTGGTAGGCTTCTGTAGCATTTTTGGTCATTGTTCTGACGCGTCTGCCTTCTACTGCATGGGACGCTATACCTTGTACCGCATAGGCTTCTATGCTTTCTACCGCATGGGCAGCTATACCTTCTACCAGATGGGCCGCAATGTCTTCTATCACATGGACTGCTATGCCTTCTACCGCATGGGGTGCTATGGCTTCTAGGGGTTCTCCTTCTGATGCGAACGACATTTTCCTGGCCTATTCTTCTGTATGGTTAATATGGAGTTTCTACTGTAACGGCTAATTCTTTATTTCTAACATAACATAAGAGACTATATTTTACTAAATAATTGAAAATCGATCAAATTACACTTTTAACAACATGCATGATTTGCCTATAATATCATGCCCAATAGTTGACGGTGACATATCCTACTATTAACTTGTTCCTAAACCAACACAATGGTCATCATGCACATAAACATAACTTTCTAATCACCACTATGACTGTCAGACACATAAACATACCTTCTTTCTCACCACTATGACTGTCAGACACATAAACATACCTCATTTCTCACCACTATGACTGTCAGACACATAAACATACCTTCTTTCTCACCACTATCACTGTCAGACATATAAACGTAACTTCCTAATCACCACTATGACTGTCAGACACATAAACATACCTTCCTTCTCTCCACTTTGACTGCCAGACACATAAACATTACCTTCCTTATCACCACTATGATTGTCAGACACATAAACATCACTTCCTTCTTACCACTTTGACTGTCAGACACACAAACATACCTTCCTTTTCATCACTTTGACTGACATACACATAAACTTAATTTCATAACCACCACTGTGACTGTCAGACACATACACATACCTTCCTTTGACTGTCAGTCACAACATACTTTCCTTCTCATTACTATGACTGTCAGACACATAAACATACCTTCCTTCTCACCACTTTGACTGTCAGACACATAAACATAATTTCCTTCTCACCACTATGACTGTCAGACACAGAAACATGACATCTTAATCACAACTATGACTGTCAGACACATTAACATACATTTCTTCTCTCCACTTTGACTGTGAGACACATGCACATACCTTCCTTCTCATCACTATGACTTTCAGACATACATTTTTTAGCTCACCTGAGCACGAAGTGCTGGGTGAGCTATTGGTATAGGGGACCTCTCCTGGGTCGTCCGTTGTCTGTGTGCCCTCAACAATTTGGTTCGTTCCCATGCTGGATACTTCACTGTTTATCAAATCTTAACCAAACCTGCTTAATTTGTGTATGACCATACAATCTCGGACAGGATTATTATTGGGCCAGATCACACCAGTAACACTAGAGATATTGCCCCTTTTTTATGCAAAAAAAGAATTCAAAAATGCCTTTGTTCCAACATTGAGCCTTTTTTTCCATCCAATCTTAACCAAACTTTCTCAAACTGTGTATGACCATCAAACATCAGCCGATGCCCAAAATGGCCAGATCGTGTTTCAAACACTAGAGTTAACGTAGTTGCTCTTGAAAAGTCCTTAAATCGGGTAATGACTTGCAAAAACGCCAAAATTGTACTGAAATTTTACACAAAGCCCTTGAAGTTCTTAATACAACCTTGAATTTACATTTGCCGTAATCTAAGTATAAGTATACGGAAAAAAAACAAGCGTTAGGTGTTTTCTTCAAAAACGAAGTTGTCCATGCGGAAGTATGAATACGTTGTAGGTACGTTCTAATGTGTGTACGAATTGAGGCTTTTGCGTACAACATCATCGTTGCAAATGGCGGCGCCCAGTGAAAATTAGCGTGATGGGTAAACATGGAAAATGATGTTCATTCAAATAGAAATGGCTGGAATACTACAGTTGGGTAAAGCCAGTTAAATTTCCATAAAGGGCAAATTATTGATATTGTATTAAAACGAATAATTTGTCCACATGGGCGAACGTGCACTGTCATCATATACAAGTAGACTACTACAGACGTATTATGTAGTAGTTGGAACCATAAAAAATCTCAAGGTTACAGCGCCTTTTGCAAATGATGGCATATTTTTCTCAAAGCAAGACAACTCCATAAAAGTGTTAAACTAAGACAAAGCTGCAACGTGTATAGCGTGTTGTAGTTTCAGTAGACGCATGTGGATCTTACAAAAAATGACCAATAATCATTCAATAATAAAAATTGCACATGCACATTGTTTGTGTCATGTCTCCAGGCAGTGGCTTATTGCAAGCAAGTTTAGTTTGTATTTGTGAAATATATAAGACTGCTTTCATGTATTTGGCAGTGTTAGCAATAGCACATTAATTCCTAGAAATACGTAAATCTAAGCATTCAATTCTTGGTACTTATTTAGTTTTTTGATGGCTACCGGTACTAATTATTTTGCAAATATAATACTTCGTTTTCAAATTTTCAACTAATATTTTAGTGACCTTTAGATGACCCTCGCAGTCTATACATGTAGAAATATTTGCCTTGAAAATCACAATTCTACCTTCGAAAAGGCCTTGAATTTGTATGCAAGAATTGAGTATGAACCATGTTATTGCCCTTTGTTCATTTTTCATCCAAAAATCCATTTTTCACCAGTCTTGCACAGTTTGCACAGTTTATCTATTACCATGAGTCTGTAGTTAACATCGAATATAAGCACGATCGGACCAGAAACACCAGAGTTATTGGCCTTTGTTTGTAAAAAATATATATACAAAAATTGACATTATTCAGGATAATAGAGACTTCATTTTTAATCCAATCTTCACGAGTCGTGCACAGTTTGTCTATGAACATAAGATTACAGGTAAAGTCGAATATAAACAAGATCGGGCCAGAAACACCGGAGTTATTTCCCCTTCTGGGTGGACAAGACATCAACAAGTTATCAATGATTAGCTTACATGCATACCTTTTTATTCAGTGTTGACCAAACTTACACAGTTTGTGTATGACCATTAAAATTGATTGATAAAATTTTATTTACAAAAGTTGCAAACCTTGCATGCAGTTATTTGGTTATGCAACATTGATGGCTAAAGATCCTGCATTATCAACATTTATCGTCATTGGAAAAAAAGTTCATAAAGAAAAAGCAAAACTTTACCTTATAGAACAGCCATCACAGTTTGCGCCTTGAGACTAGTTCTCAAAATCTGTCTGCGAAAAAGACATCGAAAGCTACTTTTTCTGCATTGTCCATAATTGCACTAACCAATGTTTTAAATCAAATCGATCCTATCCCCTTTTACACATTGTTCAGATACCTTAATTTTCAAAACTGTCACAACAGTATGGTCTTCATCTGTGCCAGTTCTCATGTGAGCGCTTTGGGCCATCATGGCCCTATTGTTTTATATACACACCCTCATCATTGTTACTTTCATTTGTTATTTGTTCGTGGTTTTGGTTTGGATGTTTCTTTCTTTGTGGTGGGTGTCTTCAAAAGGAGCAATAGTTAGTATTAGCCATTATTTGGAAAGTTTGTGCTCAAGCATAATAAACATTCTGTAAGGCGCGTACATGCTTATCCGGGACGACACTTGCCGCTTTTATGGTATTTTCTGTTTCAAGGAATTCTCTTCTAAACATAAACCCACATAAAAGCGAAAAATGCTGTCGTGGATTGTCCTGGTCAAATAAAATATTTGCAGGAATAATGTATGCTAATCAAAATTTGTGACATGACATCACTGTCACTTGCGGTAGTCGTTATCAAAACTAATGCAGATAACGGTTTAATTCAATTAGATCTGTATCATGAAAATAGTTTGTTATTTTATTATGCTCCCTAATGAAACTTCGTTCATTTTTGACTACTGTTTCAAAGTGTTTGTATGACATTAAAATATGGATGCAGTTCGATAATAGACCAGAGTTATTGACCCTTTTTGTCATGAGAAAAAAATGCAAAATGGACTTTGTGCAACATCCAGGCCTTTTTTTAAATTTAATCTTGACAAAACTTGCACATCATGTGCAGGGTTGCCAGCAGACTTGAAAGTCAGGGACATTTTAAATGTTTTCAAGGTCAGTGAATTGCCGGGCAATTTTGTAAAAAAAGTCAGTGAAAAATCAAATTCCAAATAAATCATTGAAAAGTCAGGAAAAAACATGCCTGAAGGCAATATAATAATTTATACAAATTTGCATATTATGGCTATAGCAGTCTAAATGTGTTTTGAATTACTAAAACGTATGTATAAATACATAATATGCAGATTTTAAGTCCAAAATATATATCTTAACAGTTTCTGTAAATGTTCTGGTGCGACTGAAATCTGATTTGCACATGAACATCCCTTCCTTAACATGGCGACAGCTAAAATAAAAGGGGAGGATGAGGCCTTTGAAAATGGGTGGTTTTGGTCAGTAAAACATCGGATTTAGTCAGGGAAAATTCAGTGAAGAGTTTTTTTTGCCCCAGGTGCTGGCAACCCTGATGTGGATAAGCATAAGATTTCAAAATAATCCAAAAATGGTCTAGATTCAGAGTTATTTGTTTGTGAAAAAAAGCAAAACATGGACAATGTGGACAACGTGGAAGAGGACGACTTCATTTTTGTCTAATCTTGATCCACAGGCAGATCAAGACTTGCAAATAAGGTCTCAGCTGAAGTGGAATATGGGTCAGATTGGACTGAAAAGACCAGAGTTATTGCCCATGACTTAGGAAAAAATCAATTTGTCAACAATTGTTGTCCAGTCTCCATATAAAATTAAATTTTTATTCAATGTTGACTAACCTTGCACAGTTTATTTATGACCATAAGATCTCAGCTGGGTGCAATGATTGGCCAGAAAGAACCAGGAGCCCTAGAGTTATTTCCTCTGTTTAGCTCACCTGAGCTCAAGGGTGAGCTATTGTGGACAGTCTGTGTCCGGCGTCAACATTTTACTTCAAACAACTTCTTCTCTGAAAAAAGTAGGCGGATTTTAACCACACTTGACAAGAATGTTCCTGGGGTGGTCCTTTACCAAATTCAGTTGATAACATATATTTAAAACTCTGGTTGTCATGGCAACCGAAAGCTTACAAACTGGAAAACTTAAAAAAATCATTTTGATTCGTAAAAAATAATGGCGTCGGGGGGGGGGGGGGGCGGGGGTACGGGGGAAATGTTTTCCGTATATGGCTATACTTAAATCTTAAACAATCTTTTTGTTAAAAGGTATTATGATGCTTTAAACTTAGGTGAGAGACCTAGGGCCATCTTTGCCCTCTTGTTTATGAGAAAACTTGCAAAAATTGGACTCTGTGTAAAATAGAACTTTATTTTTCATCTAATCTTGATCAAACTTGCACAGATTGTGTATGATCACATTTATTGTACAATAATCCCAATAATTACCCGGATTGAGTACAAGGAACAGAGTTATTGGCCCTTGTTTGTAAACAAAAACGGACTATATTCAGGATAGAAACTTTATTTTTCACAAGGGATGGCAACAAATAGTATTTCAGTTCAGTAACCAGTTAATCTGTTTTGGTATTTGAGCTGTTAACTGATAAGCTTAACATCATTTGCAAACACTCAAACACACAATTAAAATGCAAATACATCCAGTTGATGATCTGTTGGATTGACTAATCCTAATCGATAATAAAATAAAGCTGACAGGTGTCTTTATTGCTGTCACTTGCGACTGTTTTAGCAAATGTTTTATAAAAATAAGGAACAAACGTTGTACATGGACATCAGTTATATGTTTGTACCTCATGTGATTGTAGAGATTACATGAACCTCTGTGTAATGTATTATTACCGATTGCTTCAGCCTTGTTCCCGTAAGTTTCAACTGTAAATGTATCTGGTTTGGCCCTATCAATTGCCAGATGAACAACTAAAGTAGGCGCGACAGGCATCTGTATAGCGCATGTCAATTGCCAGGTTAACTATAGAAGGCTGGACAGAAATATGTACTGCACCTGTCGATTGCAAGCTATGTCAACAACAGTAAAATATCTGTCTGATGTGGGTCAGTTTGTAGGCAATGTCATTCAGACGTAAGAGCTAGTCTCTGTTATAGCCCATACTGAGGTGAGCACTTTGGGCCATTACGGCCCTCTTGTTTCCGAAAGCTGTACTCAGGTAAAGCTTAAATTTCTTCACTTCAACTTCTGTTGTAGACCATCAGTCTAAGCAACGTTTTTAATGTCTTTTGGATGAGGTAGTTCCCTATGATTGTCAGAGTGCTTCTCTTTAACACAGGACTGTGAACTGCTGAACCAAAAATCAGCTGAAAGTCATGCACAAGCTTGTTGTTGTCTACTTATAATAACACTTTTTTGTATTGTGCCCGAAGGCTTATTGACAGTCAGTTTTGTGAAAAATATAACAAAATGTTACACCAGTTTTACAATTTCCCTATTTGCAGATATTACATTTGCACACATTTGAATTGATCCTAATGTATGTTGTAAAATGAACACCATTAATGATTATTTAGCATGTATTTTAAATAGTTGAAATGCACGACGTTGATCTGTAATATGTACTATATGATGCTAGGTCTTGAAATCTTGTGTGCAAGCAGGGATTAAGCTGATACTTGTATTGACTTCATTTCATCCTGACTCAGAAAGTTGCAATTCTATTGCTCTGGTGAACATCAAACCATTGAGTATTTAAATTGTAATGCAATTTAATTTATATTTTCTTTTAATGCTATTTAATTTGAATAGCAATGCTATGAAGTTAAATTTAAATAACGAGTGTGTGTACTGCGCTTAATTCTGGGCTAAGGGTTTCTCTCCTTGTGATGTCTCTGGAGTTTCATTGTTCTTATCTTTATTACTCTATATTGACATTATTAATTGTTTGACATGAAATAAAACTAAAGAAACATAAGAAAATACAATGTGACAAATTAATTAGATCAAGAGCTTTGAGTAGCAATTCAAAACAAAGTATTCATAATTTTATCTAAGATGCGTAACAGATCATTAGGACTATTTAACTGGCAAGACATAATCACAAAAACGGTTAATCAAGTTATCACTAGAAATCAACAGAAAAATAGTGACTAGAACATATTACATTTGACTGGTCTTATGTATGTGGAAAAATCAACACCATTATTTGGCATTTCTTTTGAATTACTATAGTTTATTACTTGGCACTCTATATGTCGAATATTCATTACTTACCATTTCAAATCATGCAACATGGAATAAAAATAAAGAAAAAAACTATCCTTGAAAATACATATAGTTAACATACATTTCTATGTTTAATCAATGACCTTTTAAAATTGATTGTGACACAATGCTTCAGCACATAAACCAATTATGCTTTGAGAACAACATACAAGAGGACAATATAAATGAGGCGTGTCATGGGAAACCCGGGCTTAATGCATGTGCGTAAAGTGTTGTCCCAGATTAGCAAATCCAGGACGACACTCCGCTTTTATGGTGTTTTCTGTTTCAAGGAAGTGGAAAGTGTTGTCCCGGATCGATACTTTATGCACATGGATTAAGCTCGATTTTCCCGCGACACACCTCATATGTGTCAATGCAGACATGAATAGAACTGAATAGCAGCACAAAGCATCAGGTTGATTGTTTTAACTGCCCAGTTTTTCTCTTCTTTGCCAGCACAACAAGTCTGTGTTTTATCAATCTTTTTCTTGCTTTTTCATTTTCTTGAATAGTGTTCTTCAAAATTCCATTTGCTCACATCTTTCATCTAGTTCATCATCTGTTTCTGGCTGGTAAGACTAATTGCTAGCAACATTCGAAGTGTTTCGCTTGTCTTTTCTAATTTTCCTTCGCACAAGTTTTTTCTCCTAATACCTCCCTGCAGCTAATCTCATCTGCACACAGATGTGCTGATCCACTGGTACATATTTGGGATCCGTATGCTCAAAACACTGTATTATGTGAAGTTAGAATAAGACATCAAACATAGAATGGGAATGATTTTTGTTATTTTGTACTTAAAAAAACAGAGCATTTTATGTTGTTTATGTATGTTTGTGATTCTCTGTCAATACTTTTGGTATTATTAGCATTGTTCCATAATTTTTTATTTAAACTGATTGTGTCTTTGATCATTTTCACTGTATTTATCTACTGTGTTCATGCACGCATGGACACAGTTCATTTTTTGTGTGAAAATTTTGTAAATGCATTCAAGTATACAGTTTTGTGGCAAAATCAGTTTTACTGATGCAGTTATATATTCAGGTGTCTATTGCACTAATCACTCTGCAAAATTCTGAAATAAAAAATGGCGAACTGCATATAAAAGATTGCTGTAATAAAACAGTTTATTATTAAAGTTTGATGTCTTATTCCAACTTTACATAATATTGTGTTTCAAACAGTTTGAGATCAGACGTTTTAAAGGCATACTTGGCTGTTTGACAATGTAAATCTGAACTTCAGTTTTACGGTACCTAAAAATCGAGTTGACTCCACAGTTTCCTATGTTTGAAAATAATAAAACAGGTTTAGCAGTTAAATATAAATGTCAATAACTGAGGCATGCTGACAATTTAATTTGTATGGCATTTGTATGCTAGAAAATTATGCGCAAATGTTGACAGTCAGACAATTATTGATTGTGTTATGCTACGGGTTTTCCCTGTATTAAATTAACAACTAGTTGCTATGTTCTTTTTTAAATTAGAGAAAGAAAGAAAACGCATAGTGGGTATCAAAGTTGCGACGACAAATGACAACTGACAAAGCTCTAACCAACTGCACTATTCTGACACGAAACAATAATTTGGTTTTATGAGTTTCAACTTTGCAATAATGTCTTGCATGTGACATTTTACTGTCAGAAATCTTTGAAACATACCATGTAACAGAATATAAAACGAAAACATTCAAATGAAATGATTTGCAAAAACAAATAACTTGAAAAAGGCAGGATAAAGTGGTCCGTGAATAATATTTTACCATAACAATGTAGCGCGCAAACGTTTACTTTGGTAGAATCCATTAGCGAGTGCCTGACCCTATAACATGTAACAGAATCCAGAATAGAATTAAACAATATTATTGTGCCATTTCCCTTTGTATGAACATCGCTACAAGGACAGCCGTATTTAAGTGACAACAAACATGACACTGGTCGAGGATTAGCAATATTATTATACACCAGTTTGAAAGACGGGACGTATTACGGGAATGCCACTGGTATTTGGCAGGCGGGAAAACTTTGTCCTGAGCACAACTTTGTCCAGTATCGATGAATTTTCAAATAACTTGGCAGAAGTGACAAGCATGGTAAGACGAAATGTCGCTCGCAAGAACCACGTCCATAGGTCAAAGGTGAAGGTCACAATTTAAATTTAATAAATCAATACCAAATTTAATAAATCAAAAACAAACACTTTGTCTGTAGCACCTCTTTGTCCAGCATGGATATATTTTTTAATAACCTGGCAGAAGTGACAAGCATGGTGAGTTGGAGTGTCGCGTGCAAGAACCAGGTCCTTAGGTCCAAAGTCAAAGTCACAATGCAAAATAAAAGGTCACATTTAAGAAATCGATACCAAACACTTTGTCCGGAGCATAACTTTGTCCAGCATGGATGGATTTTAAAATAATTTATAGTTTGGCAGACGTGACAAGCATGGTGAGTTGGAGTGTCACGCGCAAAAACCAGGTTCCTAGATCTTAGTTCACAATACAACGTAAAAGGTTAAATTTAAGAAATCAATCCTAAACACTTTGTCTGCTTCATATCTTTGTCCAGCATGAATGGATTTTTACATAACTGGGAAGAAGTGACAAGCATGGTGAGTCAGAGTGTCGCGCTCCAGAACAAGATCCCTAGGTCCAAGGTCAATGTCACAATTCAAGCTCAGAGGTCAAGTTTAATAAAACAACCCTAAACACATTGTCATTACTTTGTCCAGCATGGATGTATTTTTTAAATAACTTGGCAGAAGTGACAAGCATGGTGAGACAGAGTGTCTCGCGCAAGAACCAGGCCCCTAGGTCCCTAGGTCCAAGATTAAGTCACAATTCAACGTCAAATTTAAGAAAGACATCCTAAACACTTTTTTCGGATTATGTCTTTGTCCAGCATGGAGGGATATTCAAATAACTTGGCAGAAGAGATAAGCATGGTGAGTGGGAGTGTCACCCGCAAGAACCAAATCCAATGTCAAGGTCACAATTCAATGTCAAATGTCAAATTTAAGAAATCAAACGTTAACTCTTTGTCCGAAGCATATCTTTGTCCAGTATGAATGGATATTCAAATGACTTGGTAGAAGTGACAATCACGGTGAGTCTGAGTGTGGCGCTCAAAAACCAGATCCCTAGGTCCAAAGTTAAGGTTCCCATTGAAGGTCAAATGTCAAATTTAAGAATCAATTTTTAATACTTTGTCCGGAGCACATCTTTGTCGAGCATGGATGGATTTTTAAATAACTTGTCAGAAGTGACAATCATGGTTAGGCGGCGTGTCCTCATGCAAGAACAGGTCTCAAGGTCAAGGTCACAATTCAAGGTCAAATATAAAAATCAATCTTTAACACTTTGTCCGGCGGGTATTTGTGTTCAACATGAAGCCAAAAATGGGCAAGATTTGGCCACAAACATCTGAGTTATTGCCCCTTTGCAAGTAGAACAAATTGCCTTTTTCATGCATGAAGATTTCATTTTTCATTCAATCTTGACCAAACTTCAACAGGTTTTGTATGGCCAAAATATATCAGAACAAGCAGCAAATGAGACAGATCAGTGCATGAACACTGGAGTTATTTCTCCTCAATTGTGAAAATTATTGCAAAAATGGATTTGATAAAAGACAGGGATTTCATTTGCAACCAATCTGGACATAACCTGCACAATAGTCTATGATCATAACATCTAAAGCGAATTTGAATATAGGAAGGGTAAATGCCAATGCACTCAATTCTTTGGAACAAGCCGGCAAGCATGACATGACCTTTGCGCAGCCGTCACCATTATCTTTCAGAACTGCCGCAACTGCAGCATTAACACTATTCTTCCTAAATCGCCTGACAAAAGTTGGATACCAGGGTAGAGAAAATATATCCAAGCCCTTACGTGTTGTATGTATGAGAATTAATCAGCTACACAAATTATTTAGGACGTTGTGGCGTACATTTCCACATTTGTTCAAGCCTGTCACAACAGTAAGGCCTTGAACTTTGCCAGTACTCAGATGAGCGCTTTGGGCCATCATGGCTCTCTTGTTTTTTTTGTCTTCTTGACTGTAGATTAAATCATATATAGGGAACAGTTTTGATACTTCAACTCAACACACAGTGATAGGCTATGGAGATTAATTAGATGCACAAAAACCATAACTCTACGTTATTAGTTGTTTAATTGTTTATTTTTAGTCGTTGAATTTTTACCCCCAAAACGTGGCTTTGACGGGCGTATCTTTATGATAATGGCAATATTGTTATTATTATTATTATTATTATTATTATTATTATTACTTTGAATGTGGCGACAGTGCTGATAGTCCCCAAGGACAGGACATTGCTATACCTATGTGTGCATGAACCCAACAAACAGTCTATGTGGTGTAGAAGCATCCAGCCGCAACACCAGCATATAAACATGTGCAGTTCTTCAAAAAGTGTTATTTTTCCTTCATGGAAGCTGAAGACATGATTCTGTTGCACCTGGTTACGGAAGAGACTGGAAATTCAGCACCTAAATAGGTATTGTATTGGAAATAAAAAATGGAAATGCCTTTAAATTAATTATTCCTTTGTAGCTCACCTGAGCACAAAGTGCTCGTAGTGAGCTTTTGCGATCGCCTTTTGTGCGTGGGACGTTTTGCGTCGTGCGTTAGCATTTCATATAATCGACATCTTCTCCTAAACAACTTGGAAGATTTTCACGAAACTTCACAGGAATGATCCTTGGGTGACCCTCTTTAAAATTTGTGAGAATCGCTTCGGTCCGCTGCATATGTTGGTCACCAGAGCTAAAAATAGATTTCAAAAATGAAAATTTAAAAAATCTTCTTCTCTGAAACCACAAGGCTTGGAGCTTTCATATTTGATATGTGACATCCTCTATTACTTTTCTAAAAAGATTGTTCAAATGATGCCCCTGTGGTCAAAACTGGCCATGCCCCGGGGGTCGCAAGGTTTATATAGATGTGTGTAACAAACTGACTTAAAAAAATTTCTTCTCTGAAACTACAAGGCCTAGATGATTCATATTTGGTATGTAACATTGTATAGTGGTTCTCTACAAAGATTGTTCAAACTATGACCCTAGGGTCAAAACTGGCCAAACCCCTTGGGTCACGAGGTTTATATAGACTTGAAAAGCAAAATGACTTTACACATCTTCTCCTCTGAAACCGCAAGGCCCAGATGTTTTGTATTTGCTATGTAAATTGTGTTGTGGTCCTCTACAAAGATTGTTCGAATGATGCCCCAGGGGACTAAACTGGCCACACGCTCATATGGTCTATAAAGACTTTAAACATCTTCTCTGAAACCGCAAGGCCTAGAGGATTCATATTTGGTAGGTGACATTGTATAGTGGTCTTCTATAAAGATTGTTCAAATGATGGCCCTGGGGTCAAAACTGGCCACGCCCCAGGGCCACATTTTCTATATAGATTTGTATAGCAAAATGACTTTAAAAATCTTCTCTGAAACTGCAAGGCCTAGAGGTTTCGTATTTGGTATGTAACATTGTATAGTGGTCCTCAAAAGAGATTTTTTGATGATGACCCTGGGGTCAAAACTGGCCACGCCCAGGGGGTCACATGGTTGATATAGACTTTTATCGCAAAATGCCTTTAAACATCTTCTTATCTGAAACTGCAAGGCCTAGAGGTTTCATATTTGGTATGTAACATTGTATAGTGGTCCTCTACAAAGATTGTTCAAATGATGCCCCTGGGGTCAAAACTGGCCACAACCCGGAGGTTTATATAGACTTGAATAGCAAAATAACTTTAAAAATCTTCTCCTCTGAAACCTTAATGCCCAGAGTTTTCATATTTGGTATGTAACATTGTATACTTGTCCTCTACAAAGATTGTTCAAATAATGGCCATGGTGTCAAATCTGTCTACACCCCAGGGGTCACATTTCGTATGTAGACTTAAATAGCAAAATGACTTTTAAAATCTCCACTGAAACCGAAATGTTTGTTATTTGCATTGGTAAAAATGTTTTGGCATATGCCCGAAATTCTGTTGTTTTTTTCAAGTGTCCAATGGTCATTTTTATAAATCATGCAAATCCGTTTAGTTTTTGAAGAGGGTGGTAGAGAGTCTAGAAATGTCATAATTCCAGAAACGTATTTCTTATATAACCATCCCTTAAGTTGATTTAGAATTGTCACTAAATACCATCTGAAAATTGGTCAGTGTATTTCGTAATAAGTGGGTATATACGGTACTGTCTGCAGTAAATGCGTTGAAGTGTGAAATCACTCTCTGACAGGTGTTGATGTGAACAAAAACTGGTTCCAGCCAGCTTAATTAGCAATTTGCTGTACACGCAAATCATGGCTATTGGCTGAAGGTGTATTGATTTTTAGTGCATCCTTAGAGTAAATAGTTTAATTCACAGTTAGCATCTAATTTAATAATGAAACAGTTTTGCAATTTGTCTTGATTGTCGGCAATTAGTACAAAGAACAAACTATAATTATTATAGATGGATTATAATGCGTGCATTAGCCAATATGCAGGTACGAATACAAATACTTTTAACAAATATTTCAATGTAATATGCTACGATTTTTGTTGGAGAACTGCCTCACAATTTATGAACATGAGTTTAGAGGCTGTAAATCTCGACTCACCACGGAGATGTTACGGTATATATCTTAAAAGATAATCATATAAAACTATTGTTGTATTTAAATTGGTAATGTGTTCGTGGACATTTATTCTAGCCATTAACATACTCATTTGCATGAGCAGATAACTTGATATATACAAATACAGTCGTTAATTGAGAAAACATATACAAAAATCACACATGCTATGTGCAAAAGAGTAGTTTACAAACTGTTTGCATGATCATTATCTTAACTAAAAAGTAACAAGTAGCAAGTCTAAGATTTAAAATGAGATATGTAATGCTTTTTGGCCCTCTTAGCTCTTGTTATAAGCCATTATGATGGCTTACGCTCAGGTGAGCGACCTATGGACATACTGGCCCTCTTGTTAGTTAATATTGACCGTGTAAGGCTACTTTAAACTATTCAATTTTGTTACAAATATTAAATTTGAGTATTTAAATATTATATTCTTTAAAGGGACTGTATCAACAGTATCAAATTTCTTGAAAAACAATATGACATTAAGATATTAACACTAGCATATAATGACATTTAAAATAACGTATATATAATAGGAAGAGTTGTCGTTTTCTAAGATTCAAATCAATTCATAATTTAGGTGTTGTTTATTTCGTCCTTTAAGCTCATCTAATGCTCTTTTTTCGTGCTCAGTGAGCTATTGGTCTAGTAAACCTCTCTTGCGTCGTATTATATGCCATTCGGATCTAGTCTTAGTTATATTGCTTTGAATAGTTATGCTGAAGTTAAATTTATAATCGTTATTTGCAAAATTACCACAGACGCCGAGTATCTTAGTCTTAAAGATATTTCTTGTTCCCATTAACTTCATTTAATAATCTGATTTTCTTTAATGTATTTATAATTTTTTCAATGAATTTACACACACACACACACACATAAATTAAATATAGAGAAACAGTATCCCAAAATAATAGTTCGCTGTTATTTTATAACGTACTCTGCATAAGTAGGAACAAGGAACACTCTCCGGGGCCCGTGGCCTGTTTTCAGTGAATGAAAGGTGGTTCATGAATTGGGTAATGTTGCGTCTAAACTAGGTTTCTAGGATATAATGATACAAACGTTTTTTTTAACCTATAAAACCAACTTTTATCATCAGATAGGGAAGGTTCGAACATGACCCGTGTGTTGTCATTTATGAACTCTAGACTTGAGTACAATTTGCCCAAACCTAAGCCATTTGGTCAATTATCATATGTGTATGTTTTCCGACGGACCCGGATGAATTACCGTACATTTGACCATTTTGGCCCTTATGCTTGATCACATGTGTTCATTTGGCATATTTCTGTAGAGATCGCAAATGGCCAATTTTTGAGTGAAAGCTGTTTGTCATCATGGCCCTCTTATTTAGACATAATTTTATGTTTTCCGTAATTTACATGTATATGTAACTTGAAACCCTAATTGATTAAATGTTGTCTACTCGTTCAGCTACTGTGTGTGTTCAACAGAGGTATTAAACTATATTAGTCTGCCCTATTTTGTGCTATGTCTTTACATGTTTAACTATTGTTGAAACTGAAGCAGCAACTGTATTAGCAGCATTAACTGTAGCGTAGGCAATAATTAACACATTGCATGTATAAGTTGTAGACAAGGAGTGGCAGTTTTTTCAATATAAGTATGTATATTTCCATATTTTAATAGTAGCTGAAGAAATACTTGATATGAAGCAATCAATGTACACAGTGGTAATACATATTCACTCGTGTAAAAACAAATACAACAACAGCTTTAACTAGCAAGAGCTATTTAATGTAGTTACTTTAGTCTTGGTAAATTACCAATTTTAAACAAAAGTCAAATCAGATAAACACTAGGAATTGCGACAAAACACTTTAGACGAGTATCAACTTTTTCTATGATCTTGTCCTAGGTAATGAGCCAATACGTTACAATGTACCCTACTCAGAATAGTTCAAAATTACGACCCCATGGATTGTTTAGTCTTGTCAGCAATGCATTCGAATAAAGACAGAAAATATAGAGTAGTGTTGTCTATTCAGGTTGAGCAGTACGTAAAGCAATACAAAAAATAATTCGGTGACCCATATGTTTATGGTTTCATTGTGTTAGGCATTGAAAGATCTGCAAACTATGTGAAAATGACAAATATTCACGGAAGAAAACAACTGTAGAAATCGTCTTTAAAAAGAAAAGTAATATAAGTTTGACTTGATTCATGTCAGGTAATATTAAAATATATTAGAAGACGACAAGTTTCAGTGAAGGTGTATAAAAACATATGATCGCTTTTTATTAATAACCAAATAATAAAAATGGGTTCTTAGATTAGGGTATATCGTTGGTCGGGCGAGCGGGTGGTGGGCGGCAGGCGGCGTCAAACTGGAGTTTCCGCTCAATAACTCGAGAACGAATTGAGATATTTTAATAAAATTTTTACATATATTCCTTATATCAAGACCTTGCTTGGGATTGCATATGGGGTGGGTGGATGGTGTCAAACTTAAGGTCAACGTTACTAAAAATAGAAAATTTATTTCCGCTCAATATCTCAAGAACAAGTTGAGATATTTTAATTAAACTGTATACATAGATACCTTATATCAAGACCTGCTTGGGATTGCATATAAAGTGAAGTCGAGGTCAAGGTTACCGTTACTAAAAGTAGAAAAATGGTTTCCTCTCAATAACTGAAGAACGATTGGGGATATTTTTGATGAATCTTATATTCGTAGATACCTTATATCGAGACCCTGCTTGGGATTACATGTGGGATGGGTGGGGTCATGGTCACCGTTACTAAAAATAGAAATATTGTTTTCGCTCAATAACTCGAGAACGAATTGAGAAAATGTAATGAAACTTGATTTATAAATACCTAATATCAAGACCTCTCTTGGTATTGCATATTGATTGTTTCGAGTCAAGGTAAAGATTACTAAAAATAGAAATATGGTTTGCGCTCAATAACTGGAGAACCATTTGAGATATTTTTATGACAAGTAATACATAGATATCTTATATTAAGACCTCGCTCGCGATAACATATTGGTTGGGTGGGGTCAAAAAAGGTCACCGTTAATAAAAATGAGAAAACGGTTTTTGCTCAATAACTTGAAAGCAAATTAAGCTATTGTAAGGAAACTTCATACATAAAAACCTAATTGCGAGACTTTTCCGAGACCTTGCTCGGAATTGCATATTGGGTTGGTGATGTGAAGGTCAAGGTCACTGTTACTAAAATAGAAAAATGGTTTCCGCTCAATATATGGAGAACGAATTGAGATATCATAATAAACCTTCGTACAATGACACCTTGTTGCGAGACCTCGCTTGAGATTGCATATGGGTAGGGTGGTGTTAAGGTCAATGTTACTAAAAATAGTTAAACACAATTTTTTTGGTCAATATCTTATTTTGGCTTAGCAGATGTTCATAAAAGTTGGTGGCTATGTAGCTTATATATCGTGGCCACGTTTCCAGTTTTATTAATAACACTAACAATAAG
>CM051028.1:12466200-12676200 GCA_027627225.1 Congeria kusceri | reverse complement strand
GCATGCGCGTTAAAAACACAGCGTATTCAGATACAAACGAACAGTTTAAAGCAAATGTATTATGACAGTGGTGTTCTAGTCCCCTCTCGGTGAAACCGATTGGGGATTATAGGTTAGCGAGTGTTCTTCCGTCCGTCCTTCCGGCCGGCCGTCCCATTTCGTGTTTGCACTATATATTTGTAATTGCTAGATGGGTTTTGAAATTACTTAGCAGCAACGTTCGCCATCATAAGTCGATGTGTCGCGCGTAAGATCAGATACGCACCGCAAAGGTAAGGTTATGATTAGAAGTCAAATGTAAAAAATGTGGTTTGTTCTTTTGTCCGCTTTATAGCTCTGTCGTTGTGAATGGATTTTAAAATTACTTGGCAAAAATGTTCATCTTCATGAAACGATGGGTCGATCGCAAGATCCGTGTCTTCAAGGTCAAGGTCACACTTTGAGGTCAAATGTCAAAAATGGGGTCTGTGTTTCGTGCCCGCTGTATAACACATACATTTTAAGGAGGCTTTTGACATTACTTGGCAATATGTTCACCGGCTGGGATGATGTGTCGCGCGCAACACGAGGGTTCTTCCTCCAATGTTAAGGTCACACTTAGAGGACACATGTCAAATATGGGGCCTGTTGTTCGAGCCCGGCCAGTAACTCTGTCCTTTCTAAATATATTGTGAAATTAATTGGCAGACATGTTCATCATCATAGGACGCTGTGTCGCGCGCACACTTAGAGGCCAACGGTAAAACAGGGGTCTGTTTTCCGTGTCCGGGCAAATACTCTGTAATTTTTCGATGTAATTTGAAATTATATGTCAGAAATCTTCACCATCATAAGACGATTTGTCGCGCGCAAGATACAGGTTCGAACCTCTAAGGTCAAGGTCACACTTAGAGGTCAAAGGTCAAAACTGGGGTCTGCTTCTCGTGTCTGGTTCATAGCTCTGTCATTTCTGGATGGATTTTGAAATTACTTGGTGGAAGTGTTCACCATTAAGATATAAAATCTATGGCGCGGGCTCAGCGTAAAACGGTCGTAACTGACATTTTTTTTACAAAAATGACATTATTGCATATTTTATATTCATTTACCAATATTTATAACCTGTGAGAATACTAGCCCAATATTCTACCTTTAACTATAAGAAAAACATTAATTGGCATATGGTCGTATTTTAAAATGTAATATTTTTTAGTGCAAAACGGTCGTAACTGCAGTTACGACTGTTTTGCACACAAATAAAATACAAACAATCTGTAAGAAGGTGGTTATTTTATATGAGTAATTATTTAATATCACAGATGGCATCATTTTATCTTTGTTTTATAAACTATACTAATAACTGAGTGATATAAAAGAAAAAAAACTTATGTGGAGGGTTATTAATTATAACATTCTATTATGTGAAGATATAATTAGACATAAAAGCATAGAACCGACATGGTCCTTGGCTGACTTTGTTGGGCGATTCGTGAAGTTTAGTTATGTTTGTTAAATTTAGGTCATATTTTATTATTTAATGCATGTTTTCTTTAAATTTTCTTGAAAAACAATTTTCTTGTATGGTTTTCAAAGTCACAGTGCATGCATGAACACGGTCCTATTTTATTGTGAAACATTTGTCAGTCCAAAAAAAATCTGTATAGTATTGATTACTGATGCAACTATGATTTTAATATTGGTGATTTTGTCAGTATTTTGCTACATATATTGGTCTAAGCTGTACAGATTGAATTGAAGAGAACTATTTTATAAAATAACATCATTTTGTGTGTTATACTGACCATACGGATACCGGTATTTTAAAACTATGATTGTCATACAAAAAAATCTAACATTAAATATTGTTAACAATGGTAATTAACATTGGGACGCTGACTTAATCA
Source organism: Congeria kusceri (assembly GCA_027627225.1). NCBI lineage: Eukaryota > Metazoa > Mollusca > Bivalvia > Myida > Dreissenidae > Congeria > Congeria kusceri. Next base: position 12,674,317 of record CM051028.1, on the reverse strand, counting down.
TACATTCCAAAGCTAATACATACTATGTTTACAAACTTTATCTGCATTTAAAATTAAACAAAGTTAAAAATACATATTTTTCATTTTGAAATGTTTTTAAAAATGGCGAAATATGACTTCAGTTGAATATGTTTTATGAAATACAAAAATAATAATAGCGAATAATTGTTGAGTGTTTAACTTAACACAAGGATGTATTTAAAGTTAAACACTGAGGCGAGTTTTGAGCTACAAGCTTGCCACAACTTGTCTATAGTCGTGTAGATCTTATACACATGTCGCAGAGATGTCTTCTGAATATGTCTTCATATGTTGCCAGCACTTGCCAAGTAGCTATGAGAATTTTTAACCGTTTAAAACTCTCGCCGCTTCTCGGCGACTTTTTTCTCGTACAAGTGTTGAAGACATGTCGAAGAAATCTCGCGCACTCGTGAACAAATTCTGAGACATGTCTTGTCAGTGCATTTTGCTGTGTATTATCGTTCCACGACATAACATGAGTTTGCTGCTAGTTTGTGAGACTTGCTACAACATCTGCTCATGCACATGTTGTCACAAGTCGTATAGACCCGTATATTCTCGAAGAAAGGCCTTTGATTTAGAAAAGATATTGTACAAACATTGTACTTATATGTTGAAGAGATCTCAGACTAATGTCGTCTTGAAACAATTCCGTGACAAACTAGTCCACTTTACGGCAAGTTTTAACTTACCAGAACTTGTACAAAACTCGAAGCCTAAACACGCCACAGTGTGAGGGGGCCTTTAGTGATGAGTAATTTGTAGAATTTTGTAATGAGAAGTGTGTAGATATTAGAAGTGTGTAGATGTTACTGATGAGAAGTGTAGAGATATTAGTGATGGGAAGTGTGTAGATGTTAATGATGAGAAGTGTGTAGATGTTAGTTATCAGAAGTGTGTAGATATCGGTGATGAGAATTGTATAGATGTTAGTGATGAAAAGTGTGTAGATTTAAGTGATGAGAAGTGTTTAGATATTAGTAATGAGAAGTGTGTAGATGTTAGTGATGCAAAGTGTGTAGATATAAGTGATGAGATGTGAGTTGATGTTAGTGATGGGATGTTAGTGATGAGAAGTGTGTAGATGTTAGTGATGAGAAGTGTGTAGATGTTAGTGATGAGAAGTTTGTTGATGTTAGTGATGAGAAGTGTGTAAATGTTGATGAGAATGATACGTGTGTAGATCTTGATGATGATATTGATTAGGTGTTGGTGATGATAAGTGTGTAGAATTATGTTTGATAATGGTTAATTGCTGGTAATGAGCATTGTTAAGTTGTTAATGATTATAAGAATGTGTGTAGATTTTGTTGAAAATAAGAATGAAGATGTTGGTGATTATTATAGTTGAGATGATATACTGGTTGGCGAGTAGTATCCGTGATTTTTTAGTTGTTTTTCTTTATTTTCAACCGCGTTAGTAAAACGTTTAAAGAAAAGCTTGTTGCAGTAGTAAGTTTGGCTGCTTCTGTTTATAATGATGTAAATATCGTGTCATTACGTCATATGGTTTTTCCCATATAAGGGGCTCCAAAGGGGTAATCAATAAGCATTACTTGAAGCAATAAAACTAGTAGTATCCGTGATTTTTGCTTTCAATTGAAAATGCGATTTTTGTGCTACAATCTCAAGATTGTTATCACTCTATACTATTCTACATTATATTACCTACATCATAATGATGTAATATGATTAAATTATATGCCAGATTAACGGTGATAATGCGACTACAAACATAAGTGGATTCCGGAAAATGGGCTTTTGATTACCGCTTTAACGCCCCTTAAAATGTGCTGATTGTAAACGGGAGATAACCATGTTATTAACGAAGTAGACGCAACCCTGCATTGACATTTTGTCAAAATTGACCCGAAACTAGCCGTATAATTTTGTAAACATTTTAAAATTGCAATTCTTTGTTAATATTTTATTTGAGTAAACATTTTGCGATTGCAATTCTTGATTTTTTTTTAAGAAAATCTATTTCACGAAGAATACGTTTTGAATAAATGAATGGTGGTGTTGAAATACTAAAATTGCTGCTTTATGTGAAGTACCTAGCGATCACCCTTGCTTTACCGCAAATAGGGAAGTACAAGATAAATATAGGTGTCCAATTGTAGATTAATGCGCGTGCGCAAAGATGTGAGCGTAAATGCCCCGCGGAGTTAAGTTGTTTTGAGATTTATTTAAACAAAAACGTAAAGCTTTTGAAAAATATGAAGTTTTGGATACTTCAATATATTCTGCGTTGGTGATAAAACTGTTTAGCTAAGAAAGGTAAAATGTTAGTGATGAGAAGTCTGTATAATTCTGTTGATATTGGTGATGTTGCTGATGATAAAGATGTAAATGTTGGTGTGAGCAGTATGTTTCTGACAATGATAAAATGAGAATGATGTTAGAAAGTCAATAATCATTGATAGATCAATGATAATAATGATTTTTATGGTGGTAATGTTATAGACAATAAGGATGATATAAATGTAAATGATGCTGATAATGATGATGAAAGTGGTGGTGGAAGTGACAGTGATGAATAATTTCTAGCAACCAATTGATATTGATACCAGTTTGACAAAGTCAAGCACAACCAAGCACTATTGTAATTCAAACAACCGTGATCAACCATTTAGTGCATGCCTATTTTACCAACAACAGATTATTCAAAATTAAGGAAACATGTTTTAAATTCCCTATGATAAAAATATGAGTACAACAATAATCTAGAAAGCGCTCGGAGAGCACAGACTTTTGCCAGGATAGTTTAATACCCCACGAGTGCAACTAACGTTTACAGCATGATGAGGGAATTTGTCCGTATAATATAGGATCCTTTATATTCTGGATCCAACAATGATCCAGATCACCAATACATGTAATCATTTTTGTTCACTTGCCCATATCCAACCTTTCATGAGAAATTCAAATTACAAATAGACCAACAAACCAACAATGGCAAATCATAACCTCTTTGGCGGAGGTACTAAGCAGATAATTGGAATTGCTTTTCACTTTTAAATAATCATATGATAATTTCATATTGTGTCATTCTGTCTTTTTATATGTTACTCCTCACTTATCAATATTCATATTATGTTTAAAATAGTTAAAATGTTGTGTCAAGATATGCAAAACTTGTACATAATTTGCATGTAACAGATGTATATTAATGAAAGTCATAAATACTCATCGGGGTATGTTCATATACCAGTTTATTTTCCACCAAATTCAGTAAAAATATTCATAGATGATATTTTCAATATTTACTTGAAATAATTAATGATAAAAACTTCAATGATTTTGATATTTGAAGGAAAAATTCTAGTTCATTTTTCAGATACGACCGTTTTGCACAAAAAAATATTTCCAACATTTCACAATTTTTAGCGCAAAACGGTCGTAACTGGATATTTTCAAATATCTCAGTAAACAATCATAACAACAGATATGAACTGATGTTTACTTCAAATTAATAACCATTCTTCATGCAAAAGTTTATGTCTGCATTGATGAAAACAGAAGTTTTTATTAGTTTTTATGTTCTCCTGAAAACTTTTCAAAAAGTCAGTTACGACCGTTTTGCGCTAAGCCCACGATGGGAATATTGTTATTCCTTAATCTTGTTTTATATATCTACCTGTAATAAATATGGAATTGTGGATTTCATTCTGTACATTATTGAAATTTTCTCTCTTGTTTTTCCTTAATCATAACTATCCATACCAATTAGTACATGTAAATTATTATGTTTATCTGAACTCATGATAATGCACACAGATATACCCTCCGCCTCTTAAAAAAATGCGGCATATTGTTTTGCAATTGGTTTGTTTGTCCGTCATTACATTTTGGCAGAACCTTTTTGCCTGTAACAAGCTACCGGCAGGGGACTGCAGTCACATCCTGTTACATACAAACGCTCGTTTATTTCAGTATTATGAATTATGCAAATGGGAAGCTAAGAATTCCATTGAAGCTGTGCCCAACAATTAATGGCAGATTAGTGAATCTATGTGTGTAATAATATATATATAAGAAAGAAATTGTTCAAACTGTGTTTTCAATATATATTAAGTGCCCAAGGGCTTTCGACTAAATGTCTTCTTAAGGGGCTAACACAGATATGTCTTAACGATTCGACTGTGCAAATGCATAATTGGATAATTGGATAGATGCCTGTGGTCACAAAATGTGACGCTCCATTGGTTAAAGGAATGTGTGTTATAGACTTGGACCCGGGCTGCATTTTGTATTACTGAAATCGTTGAAGAGTAAAAACCCGCCTTATGTAATACGGGTACAATAGATTGGGACCTTGGTCTTTTTCGATGAAATTATTTGAAATAATTAATTAACTTCCTGTCTTGCTGTTATGTATTTGAATGCAATGTATTGTTAAATGTGACAATACTAAGTCTCATCATGGGATAATATACACTTAACAGTTTACAACAATTTAAAAACCAAATGAACACAACAATCAAACGTTCGGTATCAGGCTCAACTAAAACTAACAATCCTCGCAAAATATACTTTATTCAAAAAGTGTTTAGTTTAATAGCCTACTGGTTTTTATTGCTCAATATTTAGTTTAACGTTTTGGCATCAAAGACGCGTGGTGAACGGTTTTGAGATTAAGATTATAAACCTTTGAGTGTTATACTACAGACCATATACTTCTATCATAGAATATTGATAGCTAATCTAGATATCAGTTTTATTATACGCATGATGGTTATTATGCATAAAAAGATACGTAAAATGAAATGCATGAACGTCATATAAATGCATAGCAAAACGATTAACAAGAATATTGAAAAGGTTAGCAATTAACAATTAAGATATTAATAATGATCTGTTCAACGGAAACTTAAAAGCAGTGTAAAGTGCAAGTTAGCATTACATTACCTTGATTTCACCAAGAACTAATGCTGCGCAAGAATACCCCTTATCTTAAGTATTGAAAAGATGCTGTTAAATGTTTGCTCCCAACTGAGTATATAAAGGTATACCATTGTGGCTGTGGATTTGGAGGACTCATTGAACCCAAATCTCCAACGTTAATTTGATTTTAAAAGCTAAGTGCAGAAGGCAGATAATAGCTTGTTTGCAAACATTTATGTTCATATTTGTATTGGACAAGTTTCATATACAAAGTGCTTGTACTATGAGTTTTGCCATAAAATATAAAATCGTACCTTACATATAATATGTATATTATTTCATTTATACTTATGACAGTATTTGGTTCCATATTTCTTGTTAAATGACCACCAGTTTTTCCATTTATTATTTTATGAAACTTGAAGGTGAATGAAATCTTGTGTTATTCATTAATTCTGGCTTAATTCGCCTTTTAATTAGTGTGTACATATTAATGCATTCAAAACTATGGTTTGTAGGTTGGTAGTTATTTCTTTCTTTCCATACCTTGACGCCAATACCCGTACCCGCACCTGTCAATTTCGTACATAACACACTTGGAATCTGTTCAACATATTTGCATGGAGAGCAGCTTGCACAAGCAAAATAAGATTAAGACTATGATTGTAAACGCTATTTTAAAGAACGTTGCTCTGTTGAATTATTGATTTTCTATAACTTCTATATCTTCTTAAACTAAACTAAAGGTATTCAGAATTAAAGGCCTAGACCTACTTTAATCTTTCTTGATTTGAACTTCCTCCTTACCCGCACCCGAATCAAGGACTCGTTGTCCTGTGTATGAACTTACCCCTTACCCGCACCCGAATCAAGGACTCGTTGTCGTGTGTATGAACTTCCCCCTTACCCGCACCCGAATTAATGACTCGTTGTCCTGTGTATGAACTTCCCCCATACCCGCACCCGAATCAATGACTCGCTGTCCTGTGTATGAACTTCCCCCTTACCTGCACCCGAATCATTGACTCATTGTCCTGTGTATGAACTTCCCCCTTACCCGTATCCGAATCAAGGACTCGTTTTCCTGTGTATTAACACCATGCTGTGGTCACAGTGAGCACACAGTGTGGTGACTCTCAACATCTGAGATCAATACACTTCTGCAGTGAAGGAGGTACAGTGAAACAGTGCACTCAGCCATTGCTCAGTCAGCGGAGAGAACAGATTGCAGTAAATGATAAGATATTTTATGGTGGATCAATATACAGAGTTGAATACCCCGTGGAGAGTCCAGATATTCCTTAAACTAGATATTTCAGATCCCATTATGGATCTGTTCAAGTGAAACTCTCATAATCAGCGTTAAGTGCAATTAAACATTATAACATTACTTTGATTTCCCGGAGTACTAATACTGAACAATTAAACCGTAATTTATCATTAGTGGTTTACAGTTGTAAATACATATTTTCCCCGACTGACTGCATAACGATATACAGTTGTAACGGTGGATTAAAAACAATCATTGAACCCAAACCTCGAACGTGAATTCAATTTCTAGCTAAGATAAAAGCACACAATAGGCTAGTTTGCAACATTTATGTTTACGTGTATGTTGGATAAATTTCCTATACACATTTTGTAGTACTTGTTCTATGAATTTTGCTATAAACTATTAAATGCTGCCGTTGAACAACTACCGTATTAATTTTTAGGGTGTATAGTGTATTGCAGTAACAATGACAACAGTGCTTGGTGCCATTTTCAACTAGTTTTCGTTACCCCAAATTTATTTTCTGTTGCTCAATGTAAAGTAAAAAAACAATAAATGTTATTGGGTGTACGTTTGCTACTGACATCATATCTTTACGATACTCGTACCTGGTTTAACTATGTAGTCATTATGCAAAGGAAACATCTCTATATTAAATTGCTATATAGCTTTGAGTTCATTATTACTTTAAAGCAGTATATGGTGCTATATTTTGTTTCATATTGTAATATCACTAATCTTACTGATTATTATTGTTTGCAACTAGATATAAAATGTTATATTACTATACTAATTAAATCCAGAGCACCCTTGAATTTTCCCCAAACGATTTGATCGTTGATTATTCGGATCAATTACGTGAGGTTATTAATCCTTATAACAATATTACATGCTTTTGCTTTGTTTTATTGCCACACAATTTGCTGTTTATACTTGTATGGAACTCGATGGAGAATGCAATCTTGTTCTTACCATTACGTTCGGTCTATGCAGAGCTAGATTTGCCTTTGAAATATATTCATTTATACGTTTTTAAAAACGTTTTATTTAAAGCGGTTTAAATTGCCAATGCAGATACAGTATTACGGATTGATGCTTTTACGCACTATCCACGTGATAAGCGTGTACCACGTTTTTTAGCTACAAACTGGTAGCCACATTTTGACAGTCACCGTTGCTATGGCTGTTCCTAACAGCGTTCTGTTTTGAATGCCCGGCAAATTGCAACGTCACACTATTACTTCTTAGTTTTAACAGATTTTTATTACTAACGCTCTTGTTTTTAACGTATGTTATTGTTGGTTAAATTTTGATAAATTATTGTTAGGTAATTAGAACATAGTATTACGTAAATAAGCAGACCGTTATGAATCTGCTACAACGAAAATATTAAGAATTAATACTATAATGTAACATTTCAAACATAAGGAAAACATGAATGAAAAGGACTTATTGTGAATACAAACAATATATTTTTCCGACCTACCGACCCGCCCTTCATTAGCATGGGTCGCGGGAGGGGAAACAAACAATATTTTATTGTTGGGCCCATTCTGCTATATAATACATATATGTGAATAAATCTTAAACACGCTGAAGTAAGTACACGCTTTAGTGTAGCCACACGATAATAATACTTAAAAATTAAAACGTTCAAATACCATAAGACATATGTGAAAGTACATCAACATAAAATTACTCAGAAATGTACAGACAAGTACGGAAGTAAAACACCTGCGTATGCGTTGATGTTAAATAAAGAATAACCATAAACGCTTGCATAAATGCTCAATATGCGTAAATACATCAACAAAACCTTTAGAGGTGTTAAAGCCCATTACACATGCGTACTAAAAGATGCCACGTTATGTACAGAAAAATTCGTTTGCAAAAACATTTAAAAAAAACCAATATATATTAATAACTACATAAACCGAATATGATAAAGTCGTTTAAGCCTATGTGGCCATGTTTTTAACGAATCAAATTGATTTAAACAGATGTAGTAGATGGTCACCAAAAGAACATTTCTGTGAAATTATTTTAAAATCAAACCAGAGGTTTCAGACAAGATGATTCGAAGAAATGTGGAAAAGGGTCACCCAAGGGACATTTATGTTAAATTATTTTGAAATCCGGTCAGACTTTTTGAGAAAAATAATTAAAAATGTGTCTTTATAGCTTTATAAGAAAAAAGGCCCCTCTTCCTGGCTGCCATGATTTTCAACGAATAAACATGCTTTGAAGAAATTTGGTAGAGGGTCATCCAAGGACAATTTCTGTGAACACCATTATGAAATCCATAAAGTGGCTTCTGACAAGAAGAATTTTTATTTGTTTGGGCTTTTGGTTGCCATAGCAACCATAGTTTTTCAAATACTGAATTCAATTGAAGAAATCTGATAAAGGACCATCCCACAAATATTCCTGCCAGGTTTGGTATAAATCGACCTACACAATAGCTCATCCTTGAACACTTTGTGCTCAGGTATGCTAAAAAGATGCGATAAAGCCACTGTTTATTGTATAGAGATGCCAGTTAAAGCGGATCTTTTGTTACAATCGAAAAATAAATAAAAAATACTTCTTTTCAGGACTGAAAAGTATCATAAAAATAACTTTACAGGTATTTATTTTAGAACGCTCTGCAAGCTATTTATAAGAATACTAAAACTTGCTCATATCAAAATACAACAGTATTATCGAATGTCTGAATTTCTTTTCTGAAACTCTAAACATGACAGTTGTATTTCTTCCTTTTGATCGGTCTTCATGTAAATGTGTCCTTCCCCAAAATCAAATTTCCTCCCAACCTCCAAGTAAAACTCGTCCCGTGGTGTAATTCCAAATTTTCGTATGCATTTGAATGGTGTTGTTACAAGTGTGGCCTTAGTGTTCTTGTCTTGGATGTAAATATTTTCAGTCCCTACAACCAAGTTCCGCTCACCAACTAACCGGCCTTTTTCTGCACAGGAGTGTTCTGTACTGTCACAGCAAATTGTTTGCCGGAAATATAAAACATTACACATTGCATTTCTACTGTGCCTACAAACTATTCTTCTTAACAAGGACTGAATTTTGTGTCAAATTAACCGTCAAAACGGAACGAAATTCGTTCGAAATAGGCACACAGGTATTTAGTTAAGACATTCAAATTACACATTTTCCACGATAAAAAGGAGGAAAACTACATATATTCATTGTTTTTCAGGTTAACAAAAACAAAATTGTCTAACTTTTTAATGTGTTCTATACGATTACGTAAGAAAATCGCGTAATTTTAACAATTTTCTTTCGCGATTATACCAGTCCGGGGGAGTTAAGTCCCTTTAAAAGTTTCTTTATAAATGTAATGCATTCTGTTTAATACGTCCAACAGATTGTGTATCTTTATAAAAGTGCACATAATAATAATAAGAAGAAGAAGAAGAAGAAGAAGAAGAAGAAGAAGAATTATTATTATTATTATTATTATTATTACTATAAAATAAAAATAATATAGATAAAACAATAATAATGATGATGATAATAATAATAATAATAATAATAATAATAATAACTTATGCTTGCAGTTCAATGACTTCATATTATATTTAATATAATTAGAAAGCATCCATCTCCACGAATGGGACAATCTACGTTTCTTCTTATTGTTGTAAATTATTATTTTTATTCCATCCTGTTTTTTGAAAGAAAAATGTCAAATACGCACATGTAAAATACATATTTTTTTCTGGAGAAACAAGCACGGTGACCACTGTTTTCTTTTTTGGTGTTCGTTAAGAATATAGCTATGTAATAAATATCGAAATTTCAGTAATTTTCAAGGAACATGCTTTTTTCTATAGTCCAAACAAAACTTGTATTTGATTACAAAATGTATACTATTTTCGTTAACAATTAATGGAAAAGCATTTTTTGGCAAATATATTATTATTTTTTCACTAAGTAACGGATTGCTTTTTTACAATTACCCATTTCAACCAATAGGATATCGCCATTTAGCCAATCAATAGTCAATACTATTTTTTTGGTGAAACAAAAACAGCATCAACATTTCCTCAAATGCATTCACGGGTAGGTCATTTACATGCATTTTCCAAACAATCTAATTCGTTGACCCCCATAGTTTTATGGTATCATTGTTTTCGGCATTGTACAATCTGCAAAATATGTAAAAATGAAAAAAATTCACGGAAGGGAAAAACTGTAGAAATCGTTTTTAACTGTGTATGACTAGTTTTTCCTTTGAATCACGGTATACATTTGTTCGGAATTACAAAATTAATATCATATTAATGTTGAGGGGTATAGTAGATATTTCCTCCCCCCTCGGGGTTCAATATTTATCATACCCCTCAACTGCCTATGACAGTTATATAATATACTCGTCAAATATTAATCGAGATATTTACATATTTATAGTGTTGACTGATACTCAATAAGCCGTAAGTTTAAGGTTTTTTTTTTTTACTTTCGGTTTGGAACAAGATTGTATCTGACAAATAAAGCAGTTTCAAGTGTCTCTAAACGGAAATTAAAAAAGAAGGCAATACACGAACGGAAAACACATACTTAGTACAATCCGATTTACTAAACGTGTCACTACCCTGTACAGGTTCTGAACATAAGTTACCGGTTTAACTGTGATTTGTAACCAAGCTTCTAATGCGTGCTGTAAAGGTGTGTTGCGTTTCTGTTGAATAATGAATTCTAAACTTAAAGATAAAATCGGGACTGTCTGTGGTCCGTGCGAGATTTGCCAGAATGGATTACTAACGGACACATTTTACTGTAAACAATGTACACAGAGGCTGTGCAGTTTGTGTGTGAAACTCCACAATAAATTTAAGTTGTTGAAATGTCATAATATATCTATTGTGAATGAAGTCCAAGAACACAAACGCGACACGACTGTGAAAGACAGTGAAAACTTTAAAGGCAGTGATGAGTATCCCTACGATTATGCGATCCCAGATGGAGAGATTTGCCAACGTTTACAACTCCGCAAAAAGGCAGATACGGTTAGATGTAAAACAGTAGACGAGGTTAGAGGCAAAAAGGTAGACGAGATAAACGGTCAAATGGTTTCTGATGTTAGCTGTCTAAAGAGCACCAGTAGTGCCGCCGTGTACATGAATGTTGAGAGAGAAAAATTGGTTCCCGTCAGAGGTACGTTCGCCGTTATACAATGGGAACGATATGTATGAATCGCTAAGCAACTGTTGTTTCTGTTAGAAAAGCTTTTTTTGCTGATATGTATTCATCGTGAAATACAAATCTAAATATAAATTAGATGCTTTGGCATGAATATTATAAGCAGCAATACAAATCTTATTCGCATTAGAGCATGATGGTTAACTAAATAGGCGGTACGACCAAAGGTTCATTATTACACACTTATTCTAAGTAATTATTATACATAAACAAACATAACTACGAAAGACCAGTTTGACAAAACTGAATATAATATTAAGATATACGTTTTAATAGTTTTTTATCTTCTATTGGTAACGATTTCTTCACAAATTCTGCAAGGCAAAATACGTTTCATTAGGAGTCTGTATCCTAGCATATTAATTTACCAAATAATCACCCCCTGTACTCGAATGAGGCTACAGCGGTTTAATAAGGTCCACAGCGGTGCATACATTATGGGAAGAAAAGACACCAAGATAATATAATTTCATTAGATAGTTAAACATATAAAGAGCCGAAAGATACCAAACTTTAAACCAGTTTTTAGGCGAGAAGATGTGACCTAATTTTGCCGTTTTGTTTGTTTAGCCATGACCATATCTGACGAAGTTATATGAATTTTTGTATCGGGATTATGAGAAATATGTATTAATCGTCCAAATTCTTATTGTCTGAGAACATTTCTGATGTTCTGTTCGCGAAAAAGGCCATTTGATTTTGGATTATTCATTACACTACCCAATTCTGCTTTGTTTTTCTACAATTAATGATTTATGCACTAAGTTGCGGAAGTTTATTTGAGGAACATATTCATATAAGCAGTAGCCTGCAGATGTAGTATAGAGCAGTCAGTATGCACTTGGTACTGGTAAACCGCTTAGATCGGCTAAGCCTGCCCAGGAAAAGTGAGAGTTGGTTAACTGACCGCCGTTATATGACTGAAATACTGTTGGTCCAAACAAACAAAACAAACAAACCATACCGCAGACAAGATTCCAAAGAAATTGTACCGAAATATACATATGCATGTATGGGTCGACAATATTTGATATATTATGTTTATTTATGTTTTATTTTACTGCAGCCGCAGTCAATGAAAACTAATAAAATAACGTGGAGTAATAAGCGAATAATTGCAGTGCTTGTATTTCAGCCTATCATGAACATGTCGTTGTATTACATTATGTTGATGATGACATTTTGTATCTACACTGAGCAATAAACAGTGATTTTCTTTACTTAAAACCTGACAGTGAATGTCATTATACCCATATTATACACACAAAGTGATTTTTAAAGATATATTTTCTGGAAAATACTAAACAAACATCCATATTTGGCCACTCGCACAATTAAGACAGTATCATATTGTGCAGCTTATTTCGGGATAACAAATACTTAAACTCACTTTGTATACACGCATAATGACACCTGATAGATACTAATGTTCCGTGGTGTAACTATCTAAGCCTACTAAATGTTTATGTTTGGACGTTTCGTACAGCATCCTTCACGTTTTTTATCCGTTAAAGTGCGTCGTTTACCATGAAATATCGCCAATAGCCAATTTTATCCTGAAAAATTGACCCTGATCATACACCGTGGCTCTGCTCTGTACGTAAAAGATGTATAGTTTGGGTGTGTAATCTAATAAGTGGTCAGACTGTATTTAGTGATGTCCTAGTATAATTTGCATTTTTTAGTACTTTAGTAGTTAGAGTAAGTTGTTGCTTTTGATACATTAATACACGCAGTGCCTAGAATACAATTATTGGCTCCTTACCAGGACTTGCCAGGCACCAATACCTCTACCGCTGCTAATAGTAGACTATTTAGGTACATCAAAGTCACTACAGTATACCTGACCAAGCTAAGTAGACTAACTCCCGATCACCGAAGTGCGTGGTACAAACGGTAGCCCACCTAGGGTATCTACTTTCAGTATGTACCTAATGCCAAGTAATTCAGACCTGTAGTACTTTATTATTTTCCCCGGCTTACAACCTTCCGATCACCGAAGTAACAACGAAATAACAAGGATAAAACATTGTGCATGAGGATAATAGAAAACAATAAACGCGTACGTATTGCATTACGGAAGATAAGATTTTCGCGTCAAACATATTGTAAGTGATACCTTTAAAGGGACTTTTTCAAAGATTTCCGTTTATTTGAAAAATGCTCTTTAATATCTGAACTGCAAAAAGTAAAGCACATGGGGTAACACAAACAAAAATTATACTAAGAAAAATTATATGTAAAGTAAATCATTTGCCTTCGCCGGGACTCGAACCTGCGGGATCCAAACAGACTAACGCTTTGACCACTTGGTCATCAAAACTTACAAATATAAGAAAACATGTTAACGCTATGTAAGTGATACGCGAGTTTTCCAAAATGCCGATGAAAAGCTTTACAAACGCTTTGCAGTTTTATCTATTTCAAATGATGATTATTCTTAATTTACACAATATTTCCAATGTATTTCTTGCTCAGTAGTATTATTTCTCTTGTATATATAAAGTGTGTATTTTTCTTTTTGAGATATATGACACAAAATTTCGAAAATCGTCAATTTGCCAATTTGTGAACAGGCCTCTTTAAGCATTTGAATACTGAATCCTGTTACACACTGGTTAAATCTATTCCGGCTTTGAAGAACAGAGTTCAGAAGAAACGTAGATTGTCCCATTCGTGGAGATGGATGCTTTCTAATTATATTAAATATAATATGAAGTCATTGAACTGCAAGCATAAGTTGTTATTATTAGTAGTATTATTAATATTATCATCATCATTATTATTGTTTTATCTATATTTTTATTATTTTATTATTCTAATAATAATAATAATAATAATAATAATAATAATAATAATAATAATAATAATAATAATAATAATAATTATTATTATTATTATGTGCACTTGTATAAAGATACACAATCTGTTGGACGTATTAAACAGAATGCATTACATCAATAAAGAAATTTTCTTACGTAATCGTATAGAACACATTAAAAAGTTAGACAATTTTGTTTTTATTAACCTGAAAAACAATGAATCTATGTAGTTTTCCTCCTTTTTATCGTCCTCAAATCTATAGCGTCTGCAGACGCCAATACCAATCGAGCTATTTAAAATAGCGCCGTTTATATTTAGGATAAACACGCGAAAGTTTTGTCGAGTCGTGCATGCGTACACTTAGATCAGGTGCTTGTATTGGGGAAAGCCGCGGTATTTTTAAGTCGGGAATACCAGGTTCAAGAAAAGTGCGAGCTTATTCAACTTCTATTTATCAATGAAATACACAGTTTATGACAGTTGATCGTGTTCTATACAAATTGTGATGCTTTCACCCATGTTTTTACCTAAACGGTAGAAAGGACCTAACTACAAAAAAAAATGCACTTTGTATGCCCATCTGGAGTTCATTATCTTTAAAACAATAATATTAACTAGAACACTACACTTTCCAACGAATTTTGTTCCGTTTTGACGGCAAATTTGACACAAAATTCAGTCCATGTTAAGAAGTATAGTTTGTAGGCACAGTAGAAATGCAATGTGTAATGTTTTATATTTCAGGCAAACAATTTGCTGTGATAGTACAGAACACTCCTGTTGCAGAAAAAGGCCGGTTAGTTGGTGAGCGGAACTTGGTTATAGGGACTGAAAATATTTACATCCAAGACAAGAACACTAAGGACGCACTTGTAATAACACCATTCAAATGCATACGAAAATTTGGAATTACACCACGGGACGAGTTTTACTTGGAGGTTGGGAGGAAATTTGATTTTGGGGAAGGACACATTTACATGAAGACCGATCAAAAGGAAGAAATACAACTGTCATTTTTAGAGTTTCAGAAAAGCAATTCAGACATTCGATAATACTGTTGTATTTTGATATGAGCAAGTTTTAGTAAGACTACGCATTCTTATAAATAGTTAGCAGAGCGTTGTAAAATAAACACCTGTAAAGTTGTTTTTATGATACTTTTCAGTCCTGAAAAGATGTATTTTTATTTATTTTTCGATTGTAAAAAAAAACAAAACCTCTTTAACTGGAATCGCTATACAATGAACAGTGGCTTTATCGCATCTTTTTAGCATACCTGAGCACATTTGTGGTCAGTCACCGTCGGTCATTCGTTGTTCCTCGTCAACAATTGCATGAGACGAATTTTTTTCAAAATCCACTAGGTCGATTTACACCAAACTTGGCAGGAATATTTGTGTGGTTGTCCTTTACCAGATTTATTCAATTGAATGCATTATTTGAAAAACTCTGGTTGCTATGGCAACCAAAAGCCCAAACAAACAAAAAATCTTCTTGTCAGAAGCCACTTTATGGATTTCAAAATGGTGATCACAGAAATGGTCCTTGGATGATCTTCTACCAAATTTCTTCAAAGCATGTTTATTCGTTGAAAATCATGGCAGCCAGGAAGAGGGGCCTTTTTTTCTTATAAAGCTATAAAGACAAGTTTGAAATTATTTTTCTCCAAAACCGCTGATCGGATTTCAAAATAAATTAACATAAATGTCCCTTGGGTGACCCTTTTCCACATTTCTTCAAATCATCTTGTCTGAAACCTCTGGTTTGATTTTAAAATAATTTCACAGAAATGTTCTTTTGGTGACCATCTACTACATCTGTTTAAATCAATTTGATTCGTTAAAAACATGGCCACCAGAGGGAGGGGTAGTTTTCCTTATATGTCAATATTGAAAACTTATTGTCTAAAACCACTAACTGGATTTCAAAGTCATGTCACAGACATGTTCATTGATTGTCTCTCTACCAAATTCCTTCAAGTCATTTTGATTCATTAAAATACATGGCCACCAGCAGACGGACCAGTTTTCCTTATATTGCTATATTGAAATCTGTGAAAAATGTTCTTGTCTGAAATCACCGGCTTTATTTCGAAATAATTTCACAGATATGTTTCTTGGATGACTATCTACCAAATTTCTTCAAGGTCAACATTTTACTTCAAACATTTCTGAACACGCTATTACATTTTTAAAACCATTATGATTTATTAAACTCAGGTAAGCGACCCAATTACATTTTGGCCCTCTTGTTTTGTTTTTATTTCGTATAGGCTACACTGTCTTTGTGACCATCCGCTATAAATAGTCAACAGTTTGGGTGTTGTTGTATTGTTTCATGTATTAATAGCATTGCATATAAATCAACTTTGTGAATCTAGATGCTCGTTTTGTATTTTTGTTTATTTAAATGACCTACTTTAAATATATTAATAGAAATGTATGCAAGTTTATCGCGTGAGCTTTTATCTTTAACAAACGGTTTCAATGGTACATATTTGGTGTACACATATTTCGGTAACCTGTATGTTTTGGAATGTGATAGGATTTCTAAATGTCTGTATCTATACACGACCTTTTAATAAATTCTTATGTCATTCCGTGCGCTGTGCATGTGTTTGTGCGTGCGTGATCTAGGGTTCCGGCGTGTGCGTGATTTGTGTGCGCTTGTATTGTCTTATTTGAATGTGTTTCTTCATTGACATATTTACATACATTGTGTGTCATAGGCTTAAACGACTTTATCATATTCGGTTTATGTAGTTATTAATATATATTGTTTTTTAAAATGTTTTTGCAAACGTATTTTCCTGTACATAACGTGGCATCTTTGAGCACGCATGTGTAATGGGCTTGAACACCTTTAAATGTTTTGTTGATGTATTTACGCATATTGAGCATTTATGCCTGCGTTTATGGTTATTCTTTATTTAACATCAACGCACACGCAGGTGTTTTACTTCCGTACTTGTCTGTACATTTCTGAGTAAATATTATGTTGATGTACTTTCACATATGTCTTATGGTATTTGAACGTTTTAATTTTTAAGTATTATTATCGTGTGGCTATACTAAAGCGTGTACTTACTTCAGCGTGTTAAAGATTTATTCACATATATGTATTATATAGCAGAATGGGCCCACCAATAAAATATTGTTTGTTTCCCCTCCCGCGACCCATGCTAATGAAGGGCGGGTCGGTAGGTCAGAAAAATATTTTATTTGTATACACAATAAGTCATTTTCATTCATGTTTTCCTTATGTTCGAGTGTTACGTTATAGTATTAATTCTTAATATTTTCGTTGTAGCAGATTCATAACGTTCTGCTTGTTTACGTAATACTATGTTCTAATTACCTTACCATAATTTATCAAAATTTAACAAACAATAACATACGTTAAAAACAAGAGCGTTAGTAATAAAAAACTTTTAAAACTAAGCAGTAATAGTGTGACGTTGCAATTTGCCGGGCATTCAAAACAGAACGCTGTCAAGAACAGCCATAGCAACGGTGACTGTCAAACTGCGGCTAGCAGTTTGTAGATAAAAAGCGGGGTACACGCTTAGCACGTGGATAGTGTGTAAAAGAATCAATCCGTAATACTGTATCTGAACAACGCAAATGCTAGAGCATCAATGAACTAACATTCTTTGGAAATAAAAACAAATAGGACTTTGTTCATTAATAAAAAGAAAGCAACACACCAGTTTTGATTAATTAAAATGAAAAGAAAAGGCGCTGAAGTTTATTTACATTAATTTTGACAAGGACTTTAGTTCCGCTAACTTTCATTCAAATGTTGCCTCAGCCACAGTGTTTGTATAATTCTAATCCGTGTACAGTGATGGGTTTGAATAACACTTTCGTTAATTATTACTAGATCTAGTAAATTGTTTTTAAACAAAATAAGACGTTTGACGTGATCAGTTTGTCGAGTTAAATGACGTCGTAATTCATATTCTTAGTAAACGGTTCCTTTCACCCAAATTCAACAAAATTAAGATATTTATTTAAAATAATTTATTTATTCACTATTTTAATTTGTAGTAATTTATTTCAAACGCGGCTGTTAAAAACACGCATATCTATAGGCCTTTCCCAACACATGGTTACTTCCCTTGTGTAATCACGAGTGATGTCCCCGGTTCTCTTCCGGCGACTTTTATTGATTATAAGGCGGGATAAGCGAATTAATTTTCACCGAAAACATGCAATATATTTGATTTTCAATCTTAAAATTTGATTTCAATCTTAAAATTGTGTTGATATCGCAAAAATAAATTTACAAATATCAACATTCGTATATACTATACATCATGCCCTCTATTTAATCATTTGAATTAAATTAGTATTTTCATTGTTTAACAATATTGTCTACTCTTTGCAGATTGACAAACAAACTGTTCACAGTACGTTTAACGGTTATTATGCAACAAAACACAAAAATAGCGATTTCGGTATCTAAACAACCTGTGCCTTCATCCTGTATTAAATTTGCATCATTAAATAAAATAAATAAATAAAGCTGTTTGTAGTAAAATGATTTTGCTAAGAAACTCTAAGCTAACCTTCTTCTGACGACTAAAATTACGAAAATAAGGTATCATCACAGAAAGTTTGAGCGTTATTCCGATGTTTTTGACAGCAACTTCTTATTTGAATTCCATACACATTTGTGTTTTACTTTAAAGCTTTTTCGTTGCAGATATTCGTGTTGTGTGCTAAATAGTATACGGTGCTTGAACATGCTTCGCTTTAATCTTTAAATATAATGTAACAAAACGACTGTCTTTTTAATTACTGTTAACACCATATTACAATAACTAATGATGGTGTCACTCCTCATTAAATGTTATAAATGAATTTGTTTTAAAGAGATTAAGTAAGTAATTTGTTAATTATTGTGTCATGCATTTAAACGATGTTCATGATAACT
Source organism: Congeria kusceri (assembly GCA_027627225.1). Taxonomy (NCBI): domain Eukaryota; kingdom Metazoa; phylum Mollusca; class Bivalvia; order Myida; family Dreissenidae; genus Congeria; species Congeria kusceri. The sequence continues at coordinate 12,655,158 of CM051028.1, read as the reverse complement.
TCATTTAATCATCGACACAAATAACACCTGACCCAATTGGTCTATATGTCACCAGGACATAGATATGTCGTTATGTCATGCACATAATACGAGGAGTATCTATAATGAAACAGACATAGATATAAACATTTTGAAAAAAGTTTACACAATTCAGAGTAAGTAATTAACTAAGCTAACAAAAGAGCCTAATATACGTTAGAATAAATACTTTATACTTGTTGAGTCTGTTTGATCAAGTATTTAGTTTTTCTGCATGTGTATAACTCTAACTGATATAATTTCTTCATTTCTGTCGGAATCGTGAAAAACAAACAACATTTTATTCTCGCAGCAGCTAATTCCCGTATGTTTTAGTAAAACAAAACACGATGAGCTCTTAAATGTTCACCACCGTTCAATTCTTTCTAATTTAAAATTAAAAGCTGTGCAATATCATTTCATCATTCAATTTAAACCAATTTGTTAATTCGAAAAAGTGTTTAATGCTTTTAATTGTGTTCTGTTCTGTTCAATAATGTGGCGATTTTTCATAGGGTGACAGGCAAAGAACAACAACGGAGACAACAACATTTTAAACTGTGAGATACACTTTAATTCGAGACGCAATCAATGAGGACGAAGTGTGACATGTTAGTTGACTCTGCATGTAGATCTTCAATGCATTACGCAATTGCACGGTGTAGCTGCATTGTTCTAAGGGCAATTGCAAAGATCCCCGAAGTTTGTGACTTTGGTATTTTTATTTTTCCCGACAGATAACTAAGTATCCATAGAGAGAAAATGTGTTAATTCTTGGCATTGATGTATGGAAAAAAACCGTTTAAGACGATACAAGGAGACTACATTTTTTTTCGGATACCTGGCATACGGACATGTGGCCTTTGTAATGAGTTTAAAACGATACTACATTTAGTTCTAATAATTCATTTTCGTAACATATATCCTCTATGAGTTTTTTGTAATATTTAATCAAAAACATATGGTTTTAAAAATGTCCATTACAAGGTTTGAAAGCCGCTTGGTCTTCGATCTATAATACTTTATATGGCAAGCTAGGGAAAAAGTCGCCGGAAGTCGGGTTTCAAATATGGCGGATGTGAATTCGCAATAACGGGAGGTAATTTCCAAAGGAGATAACCTACTTTTGGCAAAGGCCTATAACAAAACACATACCTAACGCAATGTGTTACAAGGGACTTGAACCTTTGCCAATTCAAATTAGAATGAGGGCGTGATAAACTTTCTAACGACGACGCTCATTTGCATATTGGAAATTATATGCGTTCTCATTGGATGTCTGTTTGGCTCTTGTTAAGCTGACTCCTCCTGCGTCAATATTTTATCGATAATGGACAATTGGTGCATAAAGGCTAGTTTGTTCATTCCGTTGGGCGTTCTTTGTCTTTAAAAAAACAACAACATGCATACACGAGCGGAAATGGTTGCGCTCTAGAATCTGACACTGAATGTTATGGCGTGCTTTTCGTAAAAGCATGCGTCAAAATACGCCGAAAAGACGAGTTTCCCCTTTACCATTTTTAGCGATTACAACGACACAATAATGTATCGAAAACGAGGCTCGCGATGTATTGATAGCGGTTAATACTGGTTACATTGTAGGCATTTACAGTTTATTACTTTTAAAATGTTATAAATATTCACTTAGTTTACTTCTTAATAAACAGAAATGGCATGGTACATAATGTAATAATGATATATGATAAGAGACTGTCAGTTTCATTAGTATATCGTCGCTAAAAATGTGAAAAAAATGCAATTTAGACTTTATTTTATAGAATTTATCTGAGACTGACATACTTCGTATTGTTCAAACCTGGTCTTATCTATTATAAGATGATATTCTTGTATAAACGCATGACCATTATTTTGTAACCAGAATGTGTATATATAGGTCCTAATTTTAAAATAACATGTGGCACAATTACGTAATCAAAGTGCATACCAATTAGTGCATAAATACCTGTACGGGTTATTGTCTCGGCAGCCGTGCCACTGACTTCATGAATCTACTTGATAGCACGCGAAATAACTATCATTTAAAATAAAAAATAACTTTATTTAAGACAAAATTTTTAATTTTATTGGCAATTAACCTGATAATTTGCTTGACCTCGTGATAGTTTTTAAATGGAATGTTCATGTGTTTGTACACAAAGTTTGAAGACATATAACGATAATTAACACTGCTTTTTAACGTACTAGCTACACATGTCTAGCATTGGACACTTTTCTCAATCATATATTAAACTCAAAGTCATTTCCCCGTGCATGGGCCTCAGGCATTATTATCTCTATTCATAAAAAAGGTGATCAATCCGACCCAAATAATTATAAGGGAATTACGCTAATAGCTGTTTCTCTAAACTGTTTACCATTGCATTGAACGAGACATTAAAGTCATGGGCAGATGAAAATTCAGTTCTAACGGACGCTCAATTTAGATTAAACAACAAACATAGCACTCTCGATCCAGTATTTATTTTACATTCGTTGATACAAATAACTAATAAGAAAAAAATGTATTATTTGTTTTGTTGATAACAGGAAGGCCTATGACTGCATAGGTAGGAACCGGCTGTGGTTCAAGCTTATTAAATTAAGAGTTGACGGCAAATTATTGTTCGTTGTGCAGTCAATGTATAGTGAGATAAAACTGTGTGTCAAACATTTGGGAACATTGTCTGATTTTTTAAACAGCAACCTTGGATTATTCCAGGGGGAGATAACCTCTCGCTCTACCTTAATAATATTGAGATGCATTTACAAGAAAGTATCGATGCTGGCATTTATATTGATCAAATCGCTATATTTTTACTATTGTTTGCCGACGACGCAGTTCTTATATCGGAATCGAAAGATGGTCTGCACAATTCTCTTGATAGTCTATATGCATACTGTCGTCAATGGAATCTCACGGTTAATATAGAGACAACTAAAATCATGGTCTTTAGAAAAGGGGGAAGGTTTGGGATTAACGACAAATGGTTATATAATAATCAAGAAGTTGAAGGTGTTAACTCGTTCAATTATTTAGGGGTGGTGTTTTCCAGTGGCGGATCCTTAGCGCAGGCTACGAAATCACTCGCGGAAAAAGGATTGCGATCTCTACATTCATGGATGACCTTAATTAGAAATAACAATGTGCCAATAAATATTATGTTTAATCTGTTTGATGCATACGTTCTATCAGTTTTAAATTACTGCTCTGAAGTTTGGGGTTATGTACAGTTAGAAGTTTTAGAAAGAGTCCATAAGAAGTTCTGTAAATGGATATTAAATGTAAAACAGTATACCAATACTCTAGCATTGTATAGCGAATTAGGTAGATTTCCATTGTTTATTGAAAGACATGTTAGAATGATTAAATATTGTTTAAAGCTCCACACTGTTAAGCAAGATAATTGTATTTTATATACCATATTAAACGAACAGTTAAATAATATAGTTGTAAACAATTATGGCATAAATTGGGCCCCACAGTTACGTTATATATTACAGACATCCGGTCTAAATGATAAATGGCTCTATCCCGGTTCTGTTAAGATAGAAGCATTCATTCCCCTATTAAGAACTCCACTCCGAGATATCAATATTAGCAATTGGCGGTCAGATCTAGACCAATCAACGTCTCTAGATGTACCGTACACAGAGAAATAAAACTTAAATTTGAACAATCAGCATATATAAGTCTGTGTATGTGTCATCTCACAAATTAAACATTGAAATCGGTCGTCACAATAATGTACCAAGAAATGAACGGAAATGTACACTTTGCGTCCATAATGATATTGAAGATGATTTCCATTTTGTTCTCAGTTGCTCTATATACACCAACATTCGAATACAATATATCCCAAAATATTTTTATACTCGCACAAGTTTGGTAAAATATATTGCTTTAATGCAATGTGGAAATAAAACGATCATAAAAAGGCTGGCAACATATTGTCATAAAGCATTTCAACTTAGAGAAACATTAATTGAATTTATAAAATAATTTATCCCTTTTCTGTTCATTCTAATTTTGAATGTTAACATATGTCTGTTAAATATTTACAGAAACAACACTGTTTACTTACGTTTACTTAATATAGCCGTATTGTGTCTGTTTGTTTATTTTATATTGAAATAGTAACAAATGTCTTTTATTGTTCCCTATAAGCTAGATATACATTGCTCTGTACTTATCGAATGACTTTCGACTTAAAATGTTACTACTTTAATGAAGTTAATCTACGTTCTTGTCAAGCTTCCAGTACTGATGTAAATTAAAATTCAAGGTAACAACCTGTATGTTGTTTATCTTTAAACACTCTTACTTTTATGACGTTTGAAAATTATATAAATATTTATAATTGATAATATTTAAATTTATTATTCACATGTCACATGCCATGTATGATTTCTTGGTCTGTTAGTATAACGATAAGCTTGTAATGCTTAAGTTAAATTAATATTCTGTTCTGTTCTGTTCTGTTAAAAGTTCATAAAGCATTATACTTATCAAAACCACACGTATACAATGTATTTCCAAACTAATTAGTTAAAAATAAAGATCCATTAAATATCGTTATTCCATTTTGGCAATTGGTACGTTGTTTACGTAAACACGAAACACGAACAAGGCTACACAGGTATCCTATTTAAAGTCCAATACTTCCCAAACAAATTCAGTGACCCATTCTTTTTATTAATGTTTTGATGTGAGTTTGCATCGTTGTATGTATGTGCAAAAATTTAAGAAAATATGTCGCTTGGAACAAAATATATTGATGCATAATAAATTACGTTTCAAAAGGTATTATTAATACCCATTCGACCTACTTAAATGTCCAGCCAAATTCATTTTTTTTAACAGTAAATATAAGTAAATCGTTTTTTATTATCATAATACACTTGTATATTGCCAAATAAGACATGTGAAAACATATTAGTTGAAACAACCATAACCTTGTTTGAAAAAAGCTCTCCTAATATACTTAAAACATTGATAACACAATCCAAACTGAAAAAGTTGCTTCGACAGGTACGGTATTCAAAACCCAATATTTCCGGACAAAGGCCGTGACCCCTATTTTTTAACACTGTTTTAGTATCAGTAAAAAATGACACATGTATATGGGCTTTTTTTAACAAAACCTGTCGTTTGGAACAAAAGATATTCGAATAATTTGATTATTAATTGATGTTTTCAAAGGCATATTCAATGCATAATTAACCTCATTACCTCTCCATTAAAGGTGATTTTTTAAATGGTGACAATAGATAAAGTGCGTTTTATCATTAAACTGCACTTGGATATTACCAAACGAATGATGAAAACAAAGATGTATTTAAAAATCCCCGTCCTTGTTTGAAAATCAACGCTTTATATAATTGAACATTGCTAGTCACACAAACTGAAAAAGGGCTTCGACAGGTAGCGTATTTAGATCCCAATATTTCCGGAACAAGGCTGGTGACCCCAATTTTTATAGACTGTTTTATTTTTAGGATATATTGACACATGTTTGTGCAAGTTTTTAAGAAAATCTGTCGTTTGAAAAAAAGTGGACGAAATGGTTGCGAACGTCTTTAATGCTGATCATATAACACTATCTCAAACGCAACAACAAATAGTATTAACGAAGTTAACATACACACATGATACACCTACAAAACCCTATACGTAGCAATCGTGTGTATTTGTTCAAACTATAATTTCCGGGTTAATGTGTGATTTGAACTGGGCTCTAATGTGCATGGAGTTAATATGTTCATTTTCTTTTGCAGAGGAACTTGATTATGTGTTAGAACATGAGCACTACACGCGATGACAATTTGGCGACTGTTTGTCACTCGTGCGATATCTGCCAGTATGCAGTATTAACAGATACGTTCTACTGTGAACAGTGCACGCAGAGTTTGTGCACATCGTGTCTTAAACTGCACAGTAATTTTAAATTACTGAAAGGTCATACAATATCTAAAGTGAATGAAGTCTTAGAACACAAAAGTGGTTTCGTGGTTTCAAATGGACGAAGCAAAACACGTCATCAGTATGAGTATGTTCTTATGGAAGATAATTTAACACACTTGAAAGTGGGTACTGAAGCAAATACTTTTGAAGAAAACCAACCGAGTAATGCAAGTGATGGCGACAAACATTTGTCAAAAACTGAACTTTACGATTATGTTCTCAAAGATGAAGAAATTCGCTCAAAACTACAAGAACACTGCTTAACTGAAAGCTGTTCAGACTCCCACAAACAGACTGGACTTAGGCTGCGAGATAATGAGGAAAATCCTGATCATAAAGACAAGTCTGTTAATGCAGTTAGTGTTGGAAGTGATGGCGACAAACATTTGTCAAAAAATGAACTTTACGATTATGTTCTCAAAGATGAAGAAATTCGCTCAGAACTACTAGAACACTGCTTAACTGAAAGCTGTTCAGACTCCCACAAACAGACTGGACTTAGGCTGCGAGATAATGAGGAAAATCCTGATCATAAAGACAAGCCTGTTAATGAAGTTAGTGTTGGAAGTGATTGCGACAAACATTTGTCAAAAAATGAACTTTACGATTATGTTCTCAAAGATGAAGAAATTCGCTCAAAACTACTAGAACACTGGTTAACTGAAAGCTGTTCAGACTCCCACAAACAGACTGGACTTAGGCTGCGAGATAATGAGGAAAATCCTGATCATAAAGACAAGCCTGTTAATGAAGTTAGTGTTAAAAAAGCCAACAGAAGAGCTGTCCTGTACTCGTATGAGGAAACTGACGAGTCCAAGTCGGAACCATCACTAAATCCCCGCACAGGTATGTATCCCAAGAACAATCACTAATTCCCGAAATATTTATTAGCCGTGTTGTGGGAAAACCGGGCTTAATACATGTGAGTAGTGTCGTCCATGATTAGCCTGTGTAGTTCGCAAAGGCTAATCCGGGACTGCACTTTACGCTTACAGTGGATTTATGCTTAGAAGAGGCTTTCTAGAAACAGAAAATATCATAAAAGCGGAAAGAATCGTCCTGAATTAGCCTGTGCGGACTGCACAGACTAATCCGGGACGACACTTTACGCACATGCATGAGGCCCGGTTTTCCCCACGACACGCCTCATATGTATGCTGAGAACCATCACTAATTCCCGGCACAGGTATGTATGCTGAGAACCATCAATGATTCCCGGCCCATGTGTGCGGGCTGCTATAACGTATGAATACTATGGTTGGTTGGTTGTAGATTTGTGTCGCAGTATGGAAGTTGCAAATAATAAATAGTGTTATAGATCTACATTAAATTAGTTGTTTCATGAAGCTTAAGATTACGTTATTGTTGAGCTAGAATGCCACAACGAATGAATATCCAGTATTTCACAAATGCTTAAAACATTATTAAACACACTTATGGAGCCATATTGCACCGCACGTTTACACATTCGAACTATTTTAATGGAAATAATCATTTTAGGGAAGTGTTTTTCTACACGACTTTACATACTTTGCGTGGCAAAGTTTAATTCACCCGATTGATTTAATACATGTATGAATTCATCGAACTATGAAGGAGCTGATTTAAAATATTAAATAATATTTAAAAGATTTAACATCAAACAAAACATCTTAAAATGATCTAATTTTTTACACATATGATGTCTTATTAAAGAATATTGCACATAAACTATGGGTTAATCAGTTAATATATTATATTTAGATCAATCCATACATTAGACTGTTGTTTGATTTAATAACTATTGTGAAATAGTATTTTATACTTTAACTGGTGTCTGAATATCAGCAGGAAATTATTTACGTTTTCATTGGTGTAGACATTATCACGGTGGCAAATATTAACCTAAGGACAAAACAACGAAGTAAGTCCATTGTATGGGAGTGTAAAACGTACAGAATAGTATTTACGTTTTCTATTTTGGTATATGTTCTTACAACAATAGTTTTCTTACAAATATTCATCCTTGTGCTGTTTTATCACCTAAGTCATCAGGACATGGTTATTCGAACAGTAGGATAGTTTATCCCAGTATTGTTATCATTACTAGTAGTAGTGTTAGCAGCATTAGTAGTAGTATTAGTAGCAGTATTAGTAGTAGTAGTAGTAGTAGTAGTAGTAGTAGTAGTAGTAGTAGTAGTAGTAGTAGTAGTAGTAGTAGTAGTAGTAGTAGTAGTAGTAGTAGTAGTAGTAGTAGAGTAGTAGGAGTAGTAGCAATAATAGTAGTAGTAGTAATGATAGTAGTAGTAGTAATGTAGCAGTAGTAGTAGTACAAGTAGTAGTAGTAGTAATAGTAGTAGTTGTTGTTGTAGTAGTACTAATAGTACTAGCAGTAATTGTTGTTGTTGTTGTAGAACAATAAGTAGAAGATTTTCTAAATTTCTAAACAGAACACAACGGGTGCCGCTAAAACGTTACAAAAATGGACATCTTAGTATCGTGCGCTGGGTTATTTCTTTGTATTCCATTTTACAGGCAGTCGTTCGCGGTGATAGTACAAAAACCACGCCTCTAGCAGAAAGAAGCAAAATAGTGGGTGAGCGGATTTTAGCTATAGAAACGACAAAGATTGTTTTTGAACACAAGAACAATAAAGCATGTATAAATGAATTTCCGTTTCCATGGATACGACAGTTTGGGCGAAAAGGACTTCCTTTATTGTATTGTGATCTAGGAAGGCAATGTGAATTTGGAGAAGGACGGATATGCATTGTCAGCGGGCATGCTAAGCAAATATACGACTTGCTTGCTAAAAGTATGTACACATGAAATGAAACACACAACTCTTTCTATAGGTAACAATGCACAAACACGCCACTTGGTCAATCAAAGTTTTGAAAAGCTTACTTGGAAATGTGTACAGACGAATCAACGTTTTACTGGAGATATTCACCATTTAATATAAGAATGCATTAATAAATTGTAAAAACTTGTTTATAGCATTATAGCTAATATTGATTTCAAGTGCAGATACATTCCATGAAAAAATATGGTTTCGAAAATTGTTATAAAATAAGAAACATGAACATTTCTAGTTCTCAAATGTATGAAAAGTGACTTAGACAAAGAATCAAACGAAATCTTGCAACTACGGGTTGCGAGAGAATTCAAATATTTTAATTTATATATATCAATGTGCACGTAGGATTTAAGTGACTATAATATTATCATATTTTAATAAGGGTATTTAACGTGAATGCAGATTCAGGCACACCATGTCTGCTTTGGTTACAATCGAGTTATATTTTGTATAGCAAGTACCAGTAGACATATATCGTCAGTTCTCTTCTAACGTACCGCACACTGTCTTGTAGACGATAGGGCTCCAACGGATCAAAAAGTTCTTCGGGTCGGGACGCCGGGTCAAAATTTTAAAGTTCGCATAATTTTGGGTCTGATCGGGTCGGTTATTACACAAGTTAAGTCTTTAAAAAGTTTACCTACATTAAATAACCTTTTTCTTTAGCGCATTGCATGTCGACAAGTCAGAAATATAGATTTTTCTTATTATGACTGAATACTGTACAAAACATAATCATTTATTTAGTATTTACCATAGTCTTGATTGTAATCAGCAAATGTTAGTCATGAAAAAGGTCCTTCTTAAAACACCATTCACTGGCTAGAAACATATACAAAAAAGTGCAGTAAAATTTGAACTTTCGAACAGGAACACAGCTTCCCTTACTTTGGGATGAAGAAGCCAATTTAACATGTGGATGTTTTCGCCCTAAATACCTTCTTGAGTTTGAAGTCGATCCAGTTTTATAGACAAGTTCATATTTTGCGAACAGCCATTTTGTCCATATTTCCTTACCAATTTCGGATTTGAATCCATAATAAGCCCATCCCGGCGACCCAAAAGTCTTTGGTGCGTCTATTAGCTTAATTTATGTTGATTGGAAAGAAATCCCGGAAGTAAATTTTACAGGGTTTGTTTAATCTTAGTTTAAGTTAATACAGTGATCTCCCTTTTCGTAAAATAGCGGTCCGACCTGGTACCGTTGACAAAAAACAAAAACTTTGGCCCGGAATCGTGGGTATTTTTTTGACCCGCGAATACGGTCTTTTCGGGCATCCTTTAGAGCTCTTGTCAAACATCTCCATACTTACATAAAAGCTTACACAGCGGCATGACAAATGCGTGCACTACTTAATGTTTTGTAGACGTTAATGTATTTCCAATCAGACTGTAGCTAATCATTCACCCTCCATTTTGCCAGCAAAAGCACATAGGCCCCATGTTCGACGTTCGTTGAACTTCTCCGGCATGAGATGGAAAACTCCTATGATTTATTTACCATAGAGATCTAGCCTTCGGTAAAACAAGGCCTGATAGGCAATGTTATTTGTATAAATATAAAAGTTACTTCCACATATTGCTTTAACAAAGACAGTACTAGCAATAAGGCGTAAAAAATAAGTTTGTTTCAGGTGACATGCCACAACAAATTAGGGTAAGTTGGTCGGAATGTTGTTGTTTTTTTGGTGAATGGTCAACTTAAAGATTCTAAAACTGAATAAATATTCAAAACTTATCAGTAATATCCTTAAACGTTGTTAATAAGTGGATACTATCGAAACGAAACACTTATTTATCAAAAACACATTTAATTATTGAAAAAGGTAAATAAAACAAAAATAAATCTGACAAACCCAATAAAATGTTTTAGGGTCGGGGCATTTTTTTAATGTAGGTCGGGCTTCATGAAACAAACCTTTTTTTACGCCTAAGAAAGCATTTGTTTATACGTGTAATGTTATCTTAGTGTCTAATTGTTTACGGTATTTCATTGAAATTGAAATTGCACAGATGGTCAAACATAAGATTTCAAATATAAGGAAAGTGACAAATTATGACGGTTAAATACAAATATAATAATACTATTTGTTAATGAAATGAAACTAACAGAACCGGATAAAATTGGATTTAACATACCGATTAAATGATTTATGTCAACAATCGAATCTGACTACCTGAATCAATAAAGGCAAGATAAGGTTGTACAGTGAGGTTTCTTAAAATGCAATAGGTTCAGTAGATTTGTGTTTGTTTGCGCACACGTACTGATAGTAAAATCGAATGTTTTCATGTACTGTAGAGTTCCTCGCGAATGCAAAACCAGAGCGAATAAATGTGCGACAAACCTGACTTGTTACTGTGCGTTGTAGTTTTTCGCGCTTAGCCGTAACAAAAACATTGGCGATACTAGATAAAAAATTACATGTTAATTTATAATCAATTAATCATGGATATGTTGATCCGAAAAATAACATTATTTTTCCTTCATGGTAGGATGACGCTATCAATAACAATTTTCCTTTTAGGTCAATGTACTTTCAGTTTGAATTCGCATCAGGACGTTTATGCGAATTCAATAACACGCGAATTAAAAAATCTGATCATTTTGGGAGAAAAAAGCGAAATTTCGTCCTCGCGAATTTAAAGTATTCTACAGTAATCGATATAACGTGGACAAATCTACGTATAGATTACTTATTGAGAAAATTTTTGATAAGTGCCAATTCATCTCCGATGTCTACATATTCGGATTACTGTTAACAGATAGATACACTAAGCTTTAAATTCGTTGAGGTCAAATTAATGATAACTCACTGAGAAGTGTTCCTTGTTTAACTCAGTCCATTTGGTTAAAATATAACGCAATGGAAGCTCAATTAATTGGAAACAGCAAGGAACTGTTTGACCAGTGTGAGATTTGTGATACGTAATCTTTAGCGAACATTTTCTTTTGCAAACAATGTGCACAGCACTTGTAAATCAGGTGTGTTACAATACATAACACATTCAAATTATTAGCAGGTCATTACCTATCAAAGGTTGATAAATCCAATCTCAGTGATAGTAAAGCAAATACCGGTTGCGCACAACACTATACTGAAAAGAGTTTAGCGGAAAGCAATCTGTATGATTACGCTGTTACAAACAAGGTTATAAAATTCAAAGAGCCGTCGTCTTACGAAATTGTCACGAATCCTGGGACAAAAATTGGTTACGAAAATGAAGATGTAGATGATAGTGCGAAAACCTCTGAAATGGGGAAGAAAACAGTTACAAATGAGAACAAGAACACGGCCGACACAACAGTTGGTGGTCTTGACGATGAGGAGGACTTGCATGATTATGAAGCTGTTGAAGATACGTTGGAACCGAAATCAGGTAAAACGGCTATTAAGATTACACGAATATTTGTTGTACCACAAGAATAATGTTACTCTTTGTTATGACTAAATAATGACTTGATTCTGACTTTATATCATATTTATTCGAAAAGTTCAAATTTGTGTGGTATTCTTTGCCAACGATGTATTGCATCTGGCACATTTATGCAATATCTTAATTTGTAAAAGAAACAAATAACATCTACAAATAAAGGTATATACCCACTGTCCGTTGTGTATCGTGTTTGCTGAACCTTTGCGTCGGTACTACGGTAAATCGTAAGGGGCGGGCTAGGTCGGGTATGTTTTACGGAAGTAAATGTGTACCTTATTGAACAGTTTTGTAAATACCAATATATGTATTTTCCGTCGCGCCCCCCCACCCCCACTGGATCCGCTAGTGCAGCTGGTCAGTATTGTGTGTTGCACTTGACATTGCTTGGGTGTTAAGGTTTATATTAATATTTTATGTTAACTATTTCATTTATAAACATATCACTACATGTATCAATATTGGGTTTTACACACTATTGAATATAAATGGGAATCTGTTATTTATTTTGCATAATTTTCTGCATTCAAGATAACATCGCAAATTTCAACACTTTCATAAGTTAATGGTTTATCAACAGTTAACTATAAAATATATTAACGATTTTGTTTCGATAGGACCATAGTTATCAATAGATTATGATCAGAAAAGACATTTAATAAAATAAAATGTCATATTTTAAATATTGTTATGTATTGTTTGATTATTTCCAATAAAGTTAATAATTCAAAACAGTTTCTCTAAGCAGACACATGACAAGTACACGTCATGTACTGCATTCCAATTATGAACCAGTTCATAAAGGAATAACTGAAAAGACTTGCATTTTCTGTTAAACTTTAAACACCTTTAGTGTTGAGAGATATCTTATTTAACATTAGCTACATATTAGAAAAATAATTTATTAGTTGGTTCATGCAATGCTCAACGCTCATATATCAAGAAATGTATTTGTTGAATACGTATGCTTTCAAATTCTTTCTGATAAACAGGCCGGTTTCTTATTTGCTTTGGGTAGAATACAGCTTTAACATTATGCCTCCATTATATATTTTTTGCAGTTGATCGATTCGATGTAAACATAAACCAATCCAGTCTAACATCAACATCAACGAGCGGAATTGTCGGTACGCGTATCTTAATTATAGAAACGGGAAAGATTATCATTCAAGAAAATGACAACAAGGTAACAATAACTGAAATCCCGTTGCCATGGATACGAAGATTTGGACGCCTATGGTCGGACGTGTTTTATTTTGAAGTTGGAAGGAAATTTGTGTTTGGTGAAGGAAAGGTTTACGTTACCAGTCATCAAGCCCGACAAATATATGACTCTGTTGCTAAGCAGTGTGGCAGGCAAACAGGTTAAATGTCCTGAACCAAAAACGTAAACGTAATTGTAACGATGCATTATGGGACATTTGGTTAAAAACGATTTTTGCAAACGAATCGAATAATGTACTATAACTTTGAAACATTTACGTATGTATCGAATAATTACTTACTCATTGTTAAACCTGTTTTAGTGAAAGTGACATATAGAATAGCAAGGACAATTAATAGTTTTGTTTCAAAAAACACCGACACATATACATCAGCAGAAATACGTTACAAGTATTAAATTGCTACATTTATACATTGAATGTTATGTGCCCAATGTTACGCAAAGATATGATTTTCTTGTCTAGAAATGTACGCTTATCTTTTAATATTTTAATTCGTTTGGAATATCAACATTTAGTTATATATTTTATTTGCCGACAAAAGGTTAAGGAACACAATATATATTAGGTCGATTAATGATAAAGAAGAAACTATTTATATCCTTACTGCTGGATTATGTGATTTAAAATTAATGTAACAACATTTAAAACAAGTGCAGCATAATGTTTAATGTGATAAATTTGATAAACTGATGTAATTGAATCTGAGATTTGGATAACTAATTGACTGATCGATCGGACATACTATTTTATTGATTAATTGCAGGAACAAGAAATAGAAATGTGTTTGAATTAGCCCTTACTTGTACCATATTTTTTTCAAACTATAAAACATTTCTTTTAAAGGCAGTAAATTTGTGTTAGTGAAAGGTAATAAGGGTTTCTCTACTGATGATGTCTCTGGAGTTTCATTATTCCTATATTTAACTTACAAATATTTACTTTTATTTAAATAATTCTTAATCTTAACATGTTTGTATTTATTAACTTAGTAATAAACTCGATTTTAGTTGTGTACGGATTAAATTTCATCGGGTGTCCGTTTATAAAGACATGCCTAAACAAACAACACCCTTCCCAACACTCCGTCTGCCCTATTGGCGTTTGCTCATGGCCAACATACTTTTACGTACGTCATATAAGTAGTCACCACTAGAATTCGTAAAGATTGGTTGAATTAAAACAATGAAGGTAAATATACTTTCTAGTATTCCCCTCTTGAAAAGTTCAGTACGCTACTTATTTTTTTGGGAGTATGTTGTGTAAATATCGCAAATCGATTGGGTATATGGGCCATGTGGTAACTCAAAACAACAACAACCTAAGTTATACTTAAATGAAACCGTCTCGAGTCGCTTTTGAAATTGTGTTAAAACAATACGTTGTTATGATTATTTCAGCGTGTTTTGAACATTTGGTTATGTGTCAACAATGTTTTTTTTTCTGTTGGCTTTATCTAAGTATATACATGTAATTATTATTTTACTAGATTTGAAACATATTTTCTTTTTTTTCTTTTTCCAAAACCTGTGACGTAGCAGCCTTAGAGTTGACTCAAGTGTACGCAGTAAGAAACAATATATACTATTCAGCGCCGATATTATAAAAAAGAATATACCGGACGTGTGTTTCCGCGTTGAATAGTGTATGGTATAGGCTCTTAGGAACTCATCTTAATCTATGTACAATTAGTTGAAGAGGAAGCAGATGGAGTTTTATAATAGTTTACATTTTCTAAAAATGAGTGAGAGGCTATCACTTAGACTTGTATATAAATTGTAGAGTCTAATATGATAGATGTGTGTTATAGCCTGCCATCCCTGTTGTTTTGCTCCCAAAAATCTATGGATTTCTAAATTCAATGTTCATTGTATTTCGTTGTCGGACGTTTAATAATAAGCACCTGGGTTATACATTTGAAATCGAGATTGCTTGGAAGGAAATTTATCGTATTTGTACGTATATAATATTGAAAAAATTTGATTCTAAACCAGTTGGATGTAGCATGAATTTGGGCTACAAATGTTGAATATGTGACCAAATGTCATTAACAGACACATTCTATTGCACACAATGTGCACAACTATTTTGTATTACGTGTGTTAAAATGCATAACAAATTCGAACCACTAGCAAGTCATATTATATCACAGTGTGATAAAACAAAGCTAAGCGAAAGTAACGCGAATACACAATAGACACAACAGTGTGCTGAAAATATTTTAGTAGACAGCAATCTGTATGACTACGTTCAAACAACAACAGACACCAAATTAAAGAACTCGTCGCCTTTTGAACGGGTTTAAATAAGTGCAAGAAGACCGTTGACAATACAGTTAGTGTTACTGACGAGGAAGGAGCTCACCAATATGAAGTGGTTGATATGGATAAAGACGGATCATTAGCTCCACAGACAGGTGCATTAGCTTTTTATGCTTATTGGTTTATTCGTTTGAATTAATGGCCAAATCTCATACAACTGCTTGCTATTGATGAATGGTTTGTGGTGTACTAGCCATACCCCATACGCCACAGAAATTGCTGCCACAAACATTGTGTTTGGTGTGTATTAACTACTCAACACTTTCCTTTATGTGCATTTCCATACCGCACAAAGCGCATGAAACTTGTAACTCGTGACAACCGGTTAACGTCGTGTTTGTCACACCTTAGAAACCTTGTTCTGCTACAAAACTTGTCTTGAACCGCCACCTTTTTTCTTTGATGAATTAAATACGCCAACAACGGATATTCTTACTGTCTCATGAATTCGGCACAAAATGACATATCAACATTGATTTTGAATCGTTTTGAACTTGTGAACTTGAAAACAAAACTAAATGTGTTTGCATTATTCAGTTTCTTTTATAATCATCAACAAATAATTAGGCAATTAAATCTGGAAGAAATACCTAAAATACGTTGAAGAAATACAAGGAATATTAAAAACGTGCGCTCAGCTTGTATGCTCATGTTGCACCAAGGCAAACATATTCATTCAAATATGTGTAGTCAACCACATTTCTATTCATTTATTATATCATACAATGGCTAAATTGTTTTCTTAAAGCAAGGGTCAATGACTCAGCTTGATGTATACACGCATACAAAATGCCATATTAAACTGATACTTATCATGTGGACATGTTAATCATGTTTCAATCAATACTTTTATATCACATAGCGCACATAACATTTAACCATATAAACAAATGCCTTACAATTCACATGACATTTTAGTCTAAACTTATTTTATTTCCACTGTATTATTGTAATTAACATCAAACATTGCAAAATAAAAAATACAAAGAAGATGGCTAAATCAAAATTGCTAACAATATGATCTACAAAAGTTATCTTCATATAGTTTACCAACTAAGTTCTAACAACATTTTTTAATAATTTAACTACATAAAAAATCGACTAGACAAAAGTTTCAATCCATCTACAACTGAATCCAATAACCTTGTTGTTTGTGGTACAACAGTACCACAGTGCCACAACTTCCAAATTAGCCGTGGAATTTCTGCAGATCAGGCTGAATATACAAGATATTAGACTGGTGTAATAGCAGGCATTCGCTGCGTTTCTATTGTTTGTTGTTATATATTAAATGACTATTTGTCCAGAGAACATGCTTTCCAACACACTGAATGCCACAGTCCTAGAGTTTTTACATCTATATGTACATTCTATCTATTGCAGTCGATCACCTTGACCTGATAGTAACTGAATCTACACTAGCAGTCAAAAGCGGACTAGTGGTCGAGCGGATTCTGGTTGAAGAGACGGGAGTGATTATCTTTAAAGGCAAGGCCACTAATGCCACAATAATTACTATTCCGCGGCCATGGATACGAAAATTTGGGATCCAAGAACTTGACGTGCTTTACTTTGAAATTGGGAGGAAATCTGTATTTGGGGAAGGAACAATTTACATCAAGTGTCATCAGGCCAAACAAATATATGACAGTTTTGCTGCATATTGTAGCCAGACAAAACATAACTATTTGAATGTTTTATACTAAAATGTACAATACAGATCGTTTCTAAAATATACAATATTAAAGAAAAGAATAAACATCTGTTAACCAAATTGTGTTTTGCTCTTACTTGTATTTAAAATAATGTCACACTTTGAATGCATCGTTTCAATGTTGATCATTTGATAGCTCGTTTTGCTACAATTTTCTGCAGAGTAAGTTATAACCCGTAAATGTTAACCTGACACTGATCTTTCTGAGTGAATATATTAAAATACTGTTGCTATAAATGTATTAATTTCCATACAGGAATCGAGTTCAGTCAATGAATCTGTATTCCACTTTAATACGTTTGTGGTATAATTAAACTCGTGAAACTCGTGCATGAACAAAAAACATAGAAAAAACGATTAAATCCTGTAATCTTTACTAAAAAAAGTTCACGAGTGTCAAAAATAATGTTTTCGAGCTATATAAGTATTAAATGCATGGTTTTATTAAAAATGTAAAATTATGTTCTGTTTGATTTGTCAACCGTACATAGTCGTATAACATGACAGGGAATGCATCATGTATTCAGATTATACTCCCAGAAAAAGCGCTTTCTTCGTGTGTAAATAAATGCGTTTGCCACTTCAAACGTGTTACCTACATAATATAGTGAGAAAATATTAACCTGCCCAGTATGAATACATTATACAGTGTCTAAGCGCGCTTATTTTATCTGAACCAATCAACCAAAGAATTGCGTCATAATTTTTAATTGGAGTTTAATCGACCATGCGAACTGTTAAGGTCATAAACACGATGATAACCCCAGTTTTAATAGTCCAGTGGATAAAGCACTGGCATTTCAACGGGTTGGACAGAGGTTCGATCCCAGGCTTGGGTCGATTTGTGTTCCAATTTTGTTCTCATGCCATATGAGTCATTTTGAAATTCTTTTTATTAATTATTGCGTTTTTGGCAGTATCGCCAATAATTAGAAATTAAATGATACATACACATGAATCCGTCCAGTTATTCCAAAAACGAATAAACAAACTCCGTAGTCCCATAGCACACAGCGATACATAAAAAATGTTTCATATTATTAGGCAGGAATGTGCAAGACTCGAACACTCGACTAATGCGGCGTTTTACAAAAAGTGATATCCGTGTTACCTACTGCGCCACTAAGGGACTTTCGACGGAAGCCTAATAGGGTCATTTTGTCTTATGTGTTTTGAGTTATGTATCATGCGTTAGGTGTTACATTTATGTATTATGTCTTAGGTGTTTTGTATTGTGTCTTAGGTGCTGTGTTATATGTGTTATTGTATCATTTAATGTATTATTTGACAAAGAACGACGTTATTGAACTCAGCAACTTATAATCGTTCTAAATGTCATAAAGGACAAGCATGAATGCGATGTTTGCAATGGTGTTGTTCATGTATTATGTCTGAGGTATTTTGTCTTATGTTTTGGTGTTATGTCTTATGTATTAGGTTTTATGTCTTACGTATTATGTCTTTTTTCGTTATGTATTATGTCTTAGGTGTTTTGTCTTATGTCTTAGGTGTTATGTCTTATGTCTGAGGTGTTTTGTGTTATGTATTAGGTGTTATGTCTTATGTATTATGCCTTTTTCGCTATGTATTATGTCTTAGGTGTTTTTTCTTATGTCTGAGGTGTTTTGTCTTATGTATTAGGTGTTATGTCTTATGTATTAGGTGTTATGTCTTATTTATTAGGTGTTATGTCTTATGTATTAGGTGTTATGTCTTATGTATTATGCCTTTTTTCGTTATGCATTATGTCTTAGGTGCTGTGTATCATGTCTAAGGTGTTATGTCTTATGTCTGAGGTGTTTTGTGTTATGTATTATGTGTAATGCCTTATGGGTTAAATTACATCATTTCATGTATTATTGGACAAAACAGGAACGTAATTGAACTCAGCAATTTACAGTTGTTCTGTATGACCTAAAGGACAAAAGAATGAATGCGAGTTTAGCAATGGTGTTGGCCATACTCGGGTGCATTAGGCAATATCAGCTGTACCGACATATATTAGATCATAGCATATCAATAAACCGAGAAACAAGAATGGAGATGATAACACGCATTTTCAATGTGTGTTTAATTACCTAAAAAGAGTTATTTTGATTGCTGAGTGTTAAAAAGAAAACAGGAGTGTGAAAACTCAATTCTTACCTCGCTTTAGCCATTCTTTCGATCTAGTGACAAGGACAATATATTTGGCCTCAGCAGTTTAATTTATGGGAGAAATGTTTCGATTTAAAATGCGAAACTGTGAGACGCCAATGAACACACCGGTGGATATATTTTTAAAAGATCTGAAAGACAACCAAAATATAATGAATTGAAAACTGTGTTCACGTCAGAGGTTTGTTTCACATACCAAATACAGGATACGCTTGATAGAATATCCATGAACTAGAATCTGCATCCTATACGTTCCTAGAGGAATGCAGTTGTACCAAAGTGAAGCGATTACCCGCAGTTGATGTTTGATGGAAAGAGAACAAACAATAATGACCTAAACATTTGTTTTACCTTGTATAGTTCAAAACGGATTTTTTTTCAATACTTTCATGATCTTGTAATGCTTTTCAAGCCAGATCTTCACATTAAAACTACAATGCGCGATGCATTACAGAGTGCTTCTAACATTTATAGATGGTCATTTAGAACACGATGAACTGTTGTTGCTTCTTGTCTTTGATCAAAATGTCCTTTATGTCGACGGTCTAACGCGGTATCCACTAGACCACAGAGGACGATGTTAGCTTTTGCTGTATGTTTACACCGAGAACTGTTACGTATATTACCGGAAGCGTACAAAATCGTTTAATGGATTAAAACCTGCACATATACTGAATGTGTATATAAATGGCCGAACATGTTCTGAATTCAGCTAAAAGCTGTTAGATCTGCATTGAGCAATGCGAATATTTCCTACTCTGTCCGGTTGGCAGGGCTGCCCGAGCTCTAGGAGCCCACCATCATCGGGTACTGATCGTGGTACCCCGATGGCTTTATTCACTTCTACTTTCATATTTATACATTCATTCTAACACTGTCCGACATTTCTTACTACGCCCTAACATATTTAGTCACCTTTGTATTATTTCCTAGCTTTAACGAACTATATATTTTGCTTTCTCTAACAAACCCTTATTTCTCATTGTGTTTCACTAGCTATAACTTCTCACCACCTCTTCCCTTCCCGTCCTGCTCACCATTCTCCGTCACTCAATTTAACCTGTTTACCTCTATCTGAATGTCGCTTCTTTCTCGCTCACTCATTTTTTTAAATTCTTTTCACGAATCCGTCAATCCTACTTTTTCTTCTTACTCTCTCCTTCTCTCTCTCTTCTTTCTCGCTCTCGCTTCTTTCGCCTTCTCTATCATTGTTCATTTCACTTGGCGTATCTTCTTCCTGCATACTCTGCCTTCCAGTCTTTCATTCTTTTCTTTCTCTGCTTGTTCTGCTTTCTATTCTTATTATCTCGTCTTTTTTCCCGCTCCGTAAGTTACTTTAACAATTGTGCTAATGTTCGTAAATGCTACGACATGACGCCAATTAACACGAAATGTACTACCGTAATTTTCAAAAGACGCGATACTAGGAATAAATCAGTGTCTCCCGTGACTATTCGTAGTATCGCGTATGGACTGTACTTAAATAACACAATAGACATACAACTATTCTTAATTTTGAAAGAGTTATGTGGCAATAATTTTAAGGATGTTGTAAAATTGTGTTTTGTTTTTATATTGTTTACAACACATTTTTGTTTTGACTTTTGTTTAGGTAGTAAACTCTTTATATAATGTATGGCGCGGTTTATGCCATGCGTTATCATTTGTACTGAATGCTTGTTTATTTATAAACATGTATTATGTGGATGAAATGATGAATAAAACGAAACAAAAAACGCAAGTTAAACTAGCGTTATCTATTTTTCAAAGACATATATTTTCAGCGTTGAAATATACTCGTCATTTAAATGTTTTATACAACTGTATTCAGCGTACGTATTTTAGTGACAATGTAGTTAAATATAAATATTACATCAAGGACAGTAACAACTAGTTACTTATTATAATATATTCGAAAAACAGTGACAAATTGATAATTCTACAATAAACACAAGCTTATTAACATTTGCTTTGAACAAATAATTGTAATTTTTCATTTATCATAAAAAATAAATATGCATAACATTGGAAACAAATGATAAAAAAGAAACGATTATACAGAACACAGTGTATAACCGTACAGTGAGCTAAACAGGAAGTTGGTGATTTGTACGCCGATGATCAGTTAGTTGCAAGCAGCAGTAGGCTCATACACTGTGCGCTTAAACACTGAGCCTCCCATAGTCTGATATTGATGCACATCTTCAGCCGACTTTCACATTTACCCCCCCACCCCCTACACACACACACCCTCCCCGATTACTAGTACTGGATGATTTGTCGCCCGTTAACACTCGGAGCAGTATGCCGCTACGGCACATTGATTTATTTCTCTCACAGGTACTAATTTATACACCTTGGTGGAGATTAGGAAATATGAGATAATTTTTTTGCTCACAAAAATTTCAGAGGTCTGGGCGGGATTTGAACCAGGGACTTCACGATCCCAAAGCCTGCGTCCTACCGCTGGAATACTGCTCCCATAAATCGCAAGAAATGGTACAACGCCATCACTATGTTCATACAGATTATGATTTATAACATGTAATAGGTCATACAGCATGCTGTCTTTAAAATGTCTAAACATGCGGGTGATTAAATTGCTTTTTACTGTACTACTAGCATTAAGTATGGTTATCATACAGCACTTTGAGACAATGGATGTTTTCGCTATGTGTATTTTTTATTAATGTGTTACCCGTTATCAATAATCATGTTAATATTTATTATTGTTCAATTTTTGGTATACCTGGTTGTGATATCGTTTGTTTATAAACAGATACAACAGCTTCGTGTGATAGCAAACAATATATAAACGTGTCATAAACGTTGTCCATGTAGTATTTCATAAACACTATATTGTAATACTGATGCTGAGTGTATTTATACGATATAAACGTGTTCTAAACAATGTCCATGTAGTATTTTATAAACACTATATTTTCATACTGGTATTGAGTGCCTGTATACGATGACATGATATAACTTTAAGTGTCCCTTTAAAATTCATTGATTTTAAATTGTTTGCTCATGATTTTACCCCCAGTTTAGCCTATCGAAACAAGGAAGAGCAAATACATACCTAACCTTGTATATACACATGAAGAAATACACTGGGTGGTGCAAAGTGTCGCGGTTCGTACACAATAACAAAAACACTGAATGTATGTAATACAACCTGTGTTGAACGCGATGTTCTTTTGAGGATATATCATTTCAAAATGAATTCTAACACTAACCCTGGTGGTAAATACGTGAAACTAAGCTACCAGTGTGAGATATGCTATCATGCCTCAGTGACGGATATTTCATATTGTGAACAATGCATGCAGCATATGTGTACTTCGTGTGCTAGACAGCATAACAATTTCAGACTTATGGCAAATCACGACATAACTAAGGGTAATAATGTAAAAGCATTTAATGCTAACAATGCAGTATCCAATCAAGGAACTGAAAACAATGTGTCCGAAAGCAAACTGTACGATTATGCGGTTACAGAAACAACCTCGAAATTGCACGCCCTATTATCTAATAAGAAACCAGCAGACTCTAAGGCCCAGATTGGCTACGAAAATGTTCCAGTAGACGGGGATGTCAAACCGCCCGCTAGAAGGACTAATCAATGAGGTATCAAGGACAAGAGAGTGGTGGACAAGACAGACGTGGTACCCGTCCCTAAATCTGCCACACTTTGCCACAAATTTCCAGTTTGTGGAGTATTTAGACAGTTTTCCACTAAATGCCACACTTAGTATGGTGAATTGAAAAAAAATGAGCAGAACTTGGGCATACCTGTTTTCCAGTAAATGCCACTTATTTCCACTCATTTGCCACACAGTGTGGAAATAAGTGGAGTATTTAGACAATTTTCCACTAAACGCCAGACCTTCAGTGGCAAATTCAATTTCCACTTAATGCCACTAATTTCCACTTATTTGCCACAAGATGTGGAAATAAGTGGAGTATTTAGACACTTCCACTTAATGCCAGACTTTTTGTGGCAAATGCAGTTTCCACTAAATGCCACAAATTTCCATGTATTTGCCACAATATGTGGAAATAAGTGGAGTATTTAGACACTTTTCCACTTAATGCCAGACTTTTGTGGCAATAAATACCACAGTGGCAAATTTTTCACTCTTTGCCACAGATGGTGGAAAATGGTGAAAATTGGTGGCTTTGCCTCTGCCAACTGATTGATTAATAATATGCTGTCACCTGAATATAAAACAACATAAAATCTAATATATGTTAACACATAAGAATGAACACAATGTATGCTTTATTATGTACATGTATGCACATTTGAGTCATTACAATTGAATTTATGAGAAGTTGATTAATATACTTTGATACATAGATCAAATTTTATTAATGTTTTGTAGTAAATTAATATGTAAAGTCTCCAGTGCTTCGGAGAGTGCTGAAAATCCTCCTGAATGTCATCATTCCTTGTCCTTGAATGATACTTCATGGCAAAGTCTGCAATACAAATGTAAGCAATATGTATTTTTGCACAAACCATTGCCACTTATGCATCAAATAGTGAACTCTGCTAAACTACATCCATAAATAATTATTTATGATGTATGTTATCGTATAAATCATTTTATAGGGTAACATTTATAATACTTAGACTGTTGTGAGAGCATATGAGTAAGAAATGTTTTTGTTATATTTATTCTATTGTCATATAAAGTTAAGACAATGTATGTTATTGGAAGACAGTTTAATTTATGATTATTAAATACCAATATTTAACATACATTGATTAGATACACAATTATTTATTTATTCTTCTGTAGAATTGTAATAGCTAAATGAATACTCTAAAATAACAACATTCCAATTTTGTACCTAAGAATTTATTTAGCAAGAGAATACAAACGCCTATGGTTCTGTAAGATACTTAAACAATGTTTTGACTGCATTGTCTATTTTGTGAACTTAAACAAAATCATGCAATGGTTTCAGTATATATTGAATTTTTTAACACACTAACCAGACAAAAAACAAATATTGTTATGATGGTATCATAAAAATAGAAATTTAAGGAAATACAAACAAAACATGCAAACCATTAGTTGTTTTGCTATTCCAATAAACCAAAGGGCTGAAGTCCTGTACCAGCAAGTTTCACAACACTAAATGTTGATTTCCACATCCACATTGTTTCTTAACAGAATGTCCATTAATGTCAGTATTTCAGCATAACTTTAAATTTACAATTAAAGTCCATAACTTGCTTTATCACACTACAATATAGGTAAACAATTGCTAAAACACTACTCATGTTTTCAAATTCAAAGATAAACTTCCTGTGTTTAAATGAACCAATCAGGAAGTCTGTGTAAGTGTTAACCAATTGATAAGCAGATGCTTTGTAGCAAGGAAGAAGGTTCCAAAGACTGTAGCAGACCACAGCTGGTGGTCAGTGCTTATCAGATTGTGTGCCAATTGTTGCATTTAACTGTGGCCACATGTCTGAATGGAGTGTAACTAGTTCTTACACAGCTGGAACTGGGTCAAGAAATTTCAACTTGTATAAATTTCTAATAAAGTTTAACATGAGACCGTTTATTTAATTAAATTTCTCAATTATTGCAAATAATATATTTTTTATGGTCTTAAACTTCAACACAATTTTTAATGAAATGTTGTTTTATTTTATAGTTTATGTAGCTTTTATGTAGCTATTTCAAGTGTTGAATATAAAACTGTATTTTAATGTGTATTATATTTAAGTATACATAAATAAAAAAATGCATCGTTCTATTGATTGTTTGATTGATTTATTATATGAATTGCATCATGTTGAATCCTATGTTAAGCAACAAACAAAAACAGTAACTTTATTATTTTTGAAAAAATTCACTTAACAAACACTTAAACACTGAATTTGTATCCTTCAATAAAATTCATGAGGTAACAAAAAAATTACCAAGTCCCATTTTTTACTGATTTCCACATCTCATATCTTCTAAGTGTTTTTGCCACTCGTGATACACCCATGAAAAAAACAAAGTCCATTATTTCCACACATTACCAGTCATTTGCCACAGACACAAAAATACAAGTCCAAATTTCCACAGAATGCCACATGTTTTCCACTTCTTAAATGTGGTAAATGCTGGCAAATTTGCCACTGATGTGGCATAACCGAATAAAAATAGTGGAATTCAACTCTTTGCCAACTAATTCCACTTATTACCACTCTATTCCACACATTTTCCACAGAAATGTGTGGAAAAGGGCAACAAAGTGTGGCAGATTTAGGGACGGGGAGTGAAAGACGACGATGAGTTACACGATTATGACGAGGTCGACGAGAAGAAGATGGAACCAGTGATGACCGTTACGGGTAGGTTAGCTAAATCCAGGGCTTGTATTCACCAACTCGTTCTTAGACTTAAGAATAAAGAATATTCTTCAAGCAGTTTTCTGTTGAAAAGCCATTACTTGGAATCATACTTGGTATTCAAAAACTATTAATATTGCATTGTTATAATTAATGATGTGTTGAGAAAATAAGCAGCATATTTGCGAAAGGACTAGGATTTTTATTGAGTGTAAATCTAGTATGTATTCTTAAGTCTACGAATTGGTTGGTGAATACGGGCAAATGACTACGAAGGTTCTCTCATTAATCTCAACTTCAGATATTGGCCATACAGTTTCAGGTAAGTCAACTAAATCCATGATAACGAAGGTTCTCACATTAATCTCAACGCATTTTGCATATATTTGATTTCCATCAGCTTATATTTAAGATTAAGAACAAGTTTTACTATGTTCATTTTCACAGGGCATGGTATTTTATATTTAAAGTGATCTTGTTTCTGGTTCAAGATTATTTCAGAGGAAAGAATGTTTTGTTTATGCTATGTTTATAGGATATAGCATTTGCATTTACACAAATCATAGAAAATAACATAACCACTGGAAATTAACGCTAATTAATAGACATATAATGGTGATAAAGTGGTAAATAATCTAATTGGGCAATACCTGCCTGTTGAAAATACTTTAATACATTAAATGCAATGATCATGGCAACCAAATGAATGAAACGTTGAGCTTCGTATTTATAAACGTCTCGAACTATTGAACTAAAACTTGCAAAAACATGCTTACCACAGAAGGAGGAATGGATTTAAACGTTTAGAAAGTTTGCACATTTTATTAAGTTTTATTGTAGAGAGGCCATATAAGATAGTTGAGCCCAAATAAAGCAGTAATAATGCACATTTACGTTGATGTCATTTGGCGCAACACGGGTGAGTTGAACTTGTTGGAAGCGGTATGTTCATTGTTCGATCAATAATAATAAACTGTATTTGACAAAAGATTTCCAATACAGTTCTCAACGTCAAACAAAACTGTTTGTTTATATGCAGGTACTACCAACGAAAAAAAATTTGTTTGACAATGCGTTTGCATACATCCACATGTAATTGATCTGTTTGTAGTTAAAGTAGTACAAGTCCAATGGGCAATATTTCAAACCTAATTTAACGAACTTTTCCGACAGTAACCGATATCGGCCAATCTTAGGAAATCTGTATTACATCACTGATCGTATTACAAATTTTGAGGTTGGCTTTCCATGCAAAAATGTTTTTTTGAAAATGTTCAGGACAACCACTTTTTGCCATTTTTCATCAAAATTCATTTACCCCCATGAATGAAAAAATAATCATAACTCAATTATGGTTGCAATATATCCAAAATGTTGGTGTCTTTATACAAGTAATGATTGAAGATTATACAATAAGACAACATAAGGCGTTAAAAAAGATAAAAATATTGGTATTTATCAATTTTCTAAGGTAGCTCAGCATAATTTTGAAGCTGATAGAACAGATTAAATAATATGTTGTCTAACAGATTTTGGTATTCCGGAAGTTGTATGTTCTGTCACTAAAATCTTTTTAATTATTTTGCATCTATGACATATATTTGACTGAAATAAAAAGTTAGAAACACATTTACCATGCACGTTTTGAAAAACTGAAGAAAAACTATCACACCCATTAAAAAATAGACAGCTTTATTAAGGGAATTCCACAACAATCATTATCAAATGTGACATAAATTATGCATTTTAAGTTTAAATCACCATTTATACCAGTAAACTAAATATATAATAATTAAAATTTATTATTTCAGTTAAATACACTTTTTTTCAAAATTCAGTTCACTGTGGGTACACAAAATGCCACCTACACCCTGCAACGTTTTCACCTCTGGGAGAACACACCGTACATAAACAATAAGTGTCTTATTTATTAGCTTCTTTTGCATTCATCTTCATGTAAACAATGTATGTGCTGGTAATTGAGGCTGCATCTTTACCAACTGGCACAGTCAGAAAACATGTGTACTGTGCTGAGCACCAGGTTTGATCCCCAGGGAAGCATTCCGAGTTATTTGTGGCAATTCTCTTCCTTCATCTGCAAAAATAATTTTAAATAATAAAAAAACTGATTGTTTTACACTACATACTCAACAATATACATTCAAAACTTTACACTATATGTGCAACCCTACCTTGTAAGCCATATTATTCAGTGTTCGGTAAATTTAGTATCAAAACTGGGTAATTACTGAATGGATCCGCATTATTATGCTGAACATGAAGGAACACAGGTGCCCACATTCATAAGCAAAATGGCACACATATTAAGTATAAGTACTCAACTATTAAAGTGTCTTGAGGCTTCAAAACTAAGGGAATGACACAACATACATGTACTTCATGACTTGTATGTTCATTTACTTACATGTATAGAAACATTGACAAACACCAATACATGTCAATAATATTACTTATAGTTATACTTATATATTACATGTAATTGTACAGTTAAGAAATGAAATTTCGTAGTTCAATAATTGAAATGAAAAGCATATAATGAATAACGTTCTGATTTTATAGACAATTATTCATATATTAAGAAATTTCAGAATAAAAATAAATTCTTTCAATTTCTTGTCTAACTTACATGTGTTTCATCTCCTTATTATCAGGATTCAAGCTGGTTCCTCCTCATATGTACGATTTGGTGACGGTTATTTATTTTATTTGGCTCCAATTTTCTTTCAGTAAGCGTTCACTTTTTGCTCGTATTTATAATTTTCGTTTAACAGTTGTTTTTGTTTATACCACGAAAAATATGTGACTTCCGATTAATTTCGGTTTCGATTTCTATCAATTTTGCATTACGTCCATATATCTATTTGTTTGCATTTCGTCAGAAGTATATATATGATACTAACATGTACACAATAATGTGATTGTATAAACGAATGTACTTATATTAAAAATATCATGTGTTCGACAAGAATCGGAACCAAACTGACATATTACGAACTGGGCAACGATATTTTCCGACAGTCACCGATATCGGCCGATCTTTGAAAAAAAACGCGGGAAATGATTAGAGTTGTACTAGCTTAATATGAATATTCATTTGAAGTATTGTTCAGTGCGTAATTTTAGGGAGGCTTAAATCAGCCAAAATATAATTTATAACGGAATTTTGCAAATAACTTTGAAATTACGTATAATAGGTATTGTGGTTTTGAAATGACATGCATGAACACTAACTAGAACATTACTTCGCACGATATACGATGTGTGCTTGTTCCCTATTTTAGCATATTATATTAACATTATAATGTCGCATTTCCGTTAAATATATTTTTACAAACAAACAAATTCTGAACTGACAAAAGCAATTAATTAGACAGTTAGTTCCAACGAAAACGTTGAAATCGATTTAGATTTTCGTATCGCTATAATAATTGGTGAATATGTAAGCAACTCTCTGTGTCAATAATTCCTCCAAACTATTTCATAATTTCAATTATTTTATTATATTCAGGCGATCGCTTCAATGTGACCGTCCGCCAAACTGCAGTGGCCAGCAAAGGTGGCATAGTAGGGGACCAAATACTGGTCATCAACGAAGAAGGCATAACCGTTCTGAACAAAGTTACTCGGTCTCGTATCACGGTGTATCCGTTGTCCTGGTTACGTCGCTATGGCCATCGGGATAGCGTCTTTTTGTTCGAAGTTGGGAGAAAGTGTCCCCATGGCGAGAAGTTTGTGAATGTTGTCAGTGCCGACAACCAGCCTGCGAAAGACATGTTACGATCGTTAGCGCAACACTCGGCAAATTCCAAGACGCCTGTACCCAGTGCATGTAAAAATCTCTTCTAACTAAAAGGACAACCTGTACCTATCATATTTGCATAAATGGAGACCTTTGACTGCAAAGGTCCAGTTTTCATTTAGATGAACCTTGAACGGTCAATGAAGCAAATACCAGGTTTATTGCACAAAATGCAACTGTGCTATCAAAAATGTTATACAAGTTAATAATTGACATTATTTACAATAAACTCAAATTTTAATCATTATGATTGCTTTGTAATAAGAATATCAACATTTGAAAGGATGTAGCTGTATCGACCGTACAAGTTATTAGCAAATTTACCCAGAGTAGTCCACGTGTACAAGATATGTCATGCATTTATTTAGGAAGACCTTTACTTTTCTGTAAATAAACAAGGTCACAGCTTTAAAAGGAGTAATATAGTGCAAAGACTTTATCTGTGATATAATTGTGCTTATTCATTAGGTCGTGACTGAATGCACGCTGGTGTTTATAAAAAGTATGAATCATGGGCCATATTCCAGAAACATCTTAAGTTTTTTTTGAGGTTTCAATATATTTATTCAAGCATAAGTCATTATAAATACAATTCACATGTTTGAAATAGAGTTAAACATACATAAATGTATCATTCATTTAAGCTATATAAAATAATTCAATAAATGTATCGTTTTAAATACAACACAATTATTATTCATTCAGATTTATATAATTCACAAATTAAAAATACATTGTATCATTTTAAATACGACAAAGTTACCATTTATTTAGAGTTATATAGGATAATTCATTTGGTAGTTAACAAATCACATTTTACAGTAATTTCGTCACTTATTTAAAGTTATATAAAAAATTCATTTGTTATAATTCAATAATCACACATTATTAAATCATATAAAATAATTCACTTGTTAATTCACTCATCACAATTTGCAAGAAATATTACTTACAAACAATAAATGTATTAGGAATTTAAAGTTATGAAAACTAATTCTTACAAACAATAAATGTATTAGTAATTTAAAGTTATATAAACTAATTCATTTGGTCGTTCACAATTGGTAAGAAACAATTTGCAAGAACGAATACATCGTAAGAAGAACCATTGCACAAGTCTACACGATATGCGTAGGCATTTGCGATGCTCTTGCCAACATTGTTATGGGACAGAAGCATGCACATATAAACATGTACAGCTTAACCAATCAGAAAATGGCAACAAACTGAATTTTAACGACAGCATCTTAAAATACGTACGAAATCGAAAATAATGGAATGTCGATTTTGGTAAAGAGGAAAATAAGCATTATCTGGAAGTCAAATGTCGAAAGTATATTGTGAGGCGTATTTCTTTTTTTGTAAAACTGTTGCACAGTCAGAAGATATTTAATGAGCATATTAGTCATGTCAATAAATTGTGATCTTCTCTGACTTATTATGTAACATTTAAATATTGAATAACAGATATAGCTCATTATGATCATTGTATGTATTACTTTCTATTTTATATCCAAATATTATATTACGAAAGGAAATTAACGAGGAGCAAAGCCCCATTTGTGTGAAAATTGATTGAACTTGGTTCCAATATGGACGTATATAAGGACAGTCTTTAAGTAAGTGTTCGATGGTTTCTAATTTCCCACAATAAAGGCATAATGGAGAATCATTTACTTTCCAAGTAAAAACTTTTTCGTTCGTAGGAATAATTATGTGAATAAGTTTATATTTAAGTTGTCGAACCTTAGTATTATGAATAACGTTATTTATACATTGATAAACCGATTGCCATCTTAATCTTTCTTTGAAGACTCTTGTCCAGTAATCTTGTTTCTACGGTTTCTCACATTTATGCATGATAAGCAACTGTTTCAATTTTTTATTATTTAAGTTATAGATGTTGGTATTTTTTTTGAAAGAAGATTGGAGACTTGTTTTTACCAAGGAATTTACAGATTGAATTGATTGCAAGGTAAAAATCCAATCTTTCGGAATTGATGTCTTGAGTATATTTAACCCGGCAATCCAGTTGGATTTATTTTCTAAGTTTGAAAGAATATGGGTTTCTTTCGCGAATCCAGTGTTTGAAAGTAAATTCATAAAGACGATATTTGAATTTATCCGATTTTCGAAAAGTATGCATTTGCCATTATGTTTGATATATCGGTTTCCCCATGTTACCTCTGCTCTTATATCAAAATACGTTTGTGGTTTTCTCTGCGTGGTAATATTGTTTATTTCAATGAAGTTGCATATAATTTCCTGATAAAAGGCGGGTATTTTTTATTAAACTTTGGGTAACGATTTGAGTGAGTAAATGTTCATTTTAAATATTAAATGGTTTTGGCCAAACTGATTCAGGAATAAATTAGGGATAGCTTTCCAATTCGCATTATCGTCGATACATAACATTTTTACCCGTCTCATTTTAAGTGTTTTTGCGTAAGTGGTTACGTCAGGCATTTCAATACCTCCATATAGTTTACTACTAATTATAATATATCTTTTAATTTTTCAGTTTTGTTATTCCATAAAACTTAAAACACATCGAATTTATTTCATTGAGGTTATTTTTCGAAACAAATGTTGATTTGGAAGCAATAATGTTTTGATTACTGTAACCCGTCCATAAAACGTCAAGTTTCGGTTGTTCCAAGCGTTGATTAGTTTCTGCCAATTCATGACATAAAGTAGGATTGGTCCCAGAGTAAGCGCCTAAAGCCTTGACCGTGGGATTAAATTTTATGTCGTGAATTACACATTCGTGTTCGCACTTTGACCTGCCAAGTAATATGCATTCAGTTTTCTGTTTATTTAATTTAAGACCGATATTGACCCGAATTCATCGATTATATTAATGACAATTGGTATCTCTTCAGTACTTTTTAAGAAAATAGTAGTATCGTCTGCAAGCTGAGTGATTTTAATATTTCGTAAATTCTGGTTGCATTTAATGGCTATACACTCAAGCTGATTGCACGACCTAATTTGTGTTGCTAAAATTTCTGCTATAAAAATAAAAAGAAGCTCTAACAGAGGACAGCCCTGTCGGATTCTTCTATGTATTTTGAAGGAATTAGATTGCCATCCGTTGCTCATTACAGAGGAACATATATCAGTATATAAAGTTTTAACTAATTTTATAAAGTTGCTTTCAAACCTGAATTTAGTTAAGACATTAATCAGCATGGTCCATTTTATTTTATCGAAAGCCTTCTTAAAATCGACAAACAAAATAGCGCCATCTACCTCTAGTAGCTCTGCATAATCAATTATATCCTGTATTTGGCGAATATTGCAACCAATAAATATGTTCTTTATAAATCCTTGCTGATCAAGACTAATGATTTTCGGCAATATGATTTGTAAACGTTGAGCTAATACTCTTGCGAAAATTTTATAATCTATATTTAGAAGTGATATTGGTCTCCAGTTTTCCAAATTTTCAGGATCGCCTTTCTTATAAAGCAATGAAAAATACACTGTTTTTTGCGTATGTGTTAATTCGCTCTTTTCAATACATTCTGTACAACAATTAAGCAGCAAGGGTGATAATTTATCCCAAAATCTCTGATAAAATTCGACTTTTAAACTATCAAGACCAGGACTCTTATTAGATTTCATGGATGTTAACGCGTTTGACAGTTCTTGTAAAGATATATGACCTTCACATACATTTGCGAAGTCTTGTGTGACAGTATTTTCAAGTTTAACTGAATTAAGATAAAGTTATAATTCCGAGTATGTACAAGCATTTGATTTCTATAATAATTTATAGAAAATTACTTCTTGATATAAAATGTCTTCTATGTTACTAAAGAGAAGATATATTTTTTCTACTTTGTCTTGAAAATATTTAGAATTGTGTTCGCCTTCTTCCATAAACTGAAGTCTTGATCGAACAAAAGCACCATTCGCCTGAAAGTTGTAAATTTCTTTTATGTCGTTCTCAAATTGAATACCTTTTGCTTTATCATTTGTGTTTTCCGTATCTTTTGAAAGAATGTCATTTAACTCGGTTTCAAGAAGGTGCACTGTCTTTGGGCGTTCACGCGATTTGTTGATTGTTTTGTTTTGAATATTTTATGGACATTTGTTTAACTTCACATTTAAATATTTTCCAGACAGTTTGTTTACTATTTATTTGTAACTGTAAACTTTTTGCAATAATGTTTTCAACTTTACTACAATATTCGGTTTCGTTTAAAATTGAATTATTTAATTTCCAAAAACCCGGACCACGTTTAGATGGGGTTTTAATTTTGATAGATATGGACATATTATCGGTCGATTGAATAATTGCGGGTCTAATATCACGGGGACTACTATTACTATCTATAATCTATCTGAATTTTCCTTAGCCATTTAATTAGATTTTTGGTTGGATTTATATATCGCCATATATCAGTAAGATTGTTTTTTCGTTTTAGAAGTGTTATATTAGCATTACATTTTACTTCACATCGTGAAGAGGATACTCTATAACGTTTGTCGTTAATATCATTAAAATATCCACCCATAATTGTTATACCTTGTGATTGTTCATTTAATAAATTTAAAATAGTTTCGAAACAAATGTTACGTTGTTTTTTGTCATTTGGTGCATAAATATTAAGTAATGATAATATATTATTTTGTATTTAAATACTCATTAAAAAGTATCTCCCATTTTTGTCTGTGTAACTATCAATGACTGTGCACTGCAGGGATTTTCTAATCAAAATTGACACCCCTTTGCTATTGTGTTCTCCGTATGAGTGGTAAAGATCCCACTCCGAAAACTCTTCTAGCAAAATGTATTTAGATCTTCAAAAAAATGTGTCTCCTGTAAAAAGATTATATGTGCTGGTTGGTGTTAGAGATATTGTTTCGTTAGAGCGCGTTTTAATTTATCGCGTGGCCCTTGTACATTGATGGAAACAATGTGCAAATACTCATTTAAGTGTATCATTTACATAATAATTGTAACATGATAATATTGATTTTAAAAAACAGTACTTTTGTGCAACACAATGTTAGGTGACACGCTATTACACACGACCTGAATAATTGAAAAAGACTTTACTCCATACAGGTATAAGTTACCACATGCATGGATAGTACATATGTAGCATTAACAAGACAATGAAAAAACCCTGAATAATATGAACAAGACAGTCTTGAAGACTATACACTTTACACGTATAAGCCATCACATGCATGTATAACACAAATGTAAAACACGTCGACTGATTTAACAAGTTTAAAATTTTCTGGCGTAGCGCATTAACTGATTAATTGCAATATACAGTTAAACAGTTTAACACGTATATAAGCATCTCAATTTGAAACAGACTATACGTATAGAAAGTTAATGTACCTTGAATGAGCATGAATACATTACATTGGCGCATCACACTAATTGCTATAATAGAGCAAACTGCTACATAGCTAACCACACTATGTGTATAGTTCGTTACAATCCCGTGAAATAACATGCTGATAATCAATTGACCATACCAGCGATATACTGTGGTCAACTCATTGTGTAAATAGTTGTGCACGCACTGAACGTGCGACAAATTAAAAGAAACTAGCTTTATAACTACGATAAGATATTGAAGATGCATCAGTGATAAACTTATAGTAGTGTACATGTATTTAGTATTAGTACAATTTTTTAACGTTGTTTTATGTAATTTTAAAACAGCTGTGTTAAATATCTTATGTATAATGATTTGCGTATAACTATACATTTGTAAATTATCAGTTTGTATGTAGTGTATAACCTTCATAAAGGTGATAAATGCAATAATATTTACGTATAGCACATTAGGCATAATATGAACAGACGAGATTTCAAACGTTATTTCTGTTTTAAATGTTTTGCCTTTTTGTCGGAAGTCTGGGTTTTCTTCTGTAGTTCATCTACATGTGTAGGTGGCGATCGTTCTGTTACGTTCATTTGTCCGCCCTTGTTCGGCGTAGAAGTAACAGGCGAATTTGAATGAGTGTTTTGAATGAAACGGATAATAGACTGTTGACTGCTGGTGGTCGTGAATCACCTGGCGATAGACGGCCTACTGCGCAGACTCGGTCTTTGTTTGTTGATTGGGTTTTCCACGGGTATTGTGTTTTCACAGCCTGTGTCGGAATGTATGCTGTTTACATCAGACGTGTTTTCTGGGTCAATATCACAATTAGACTGCTTATGACCAGGCATTTTGCACTTGTTGCAAACCCAGTCATTTGGGCATGCATTGAAATAATGTCCTTCTTCAAGGCATTTTGAGCACTTCATGGGTCTAACTGGTTTGTCAATGGGTTGTCCATTATGTAAGACACGTCCAAAAACTATCCAAACTGCATAATGTTCGGTAGAGGTTCATTGATGGACGATGTTTTGACAATGCAAACTCGGTCACCTGTGCAGCAGTTTGACAGTTTACCATTTATGCGAAGTTTGTCCCTCCTGTTTGACATTACGTCAAGACCCTTTAACGTTAAAGTTCTGGTAATCAGCCCATCATCGACTGAGAGAGGGATATTCTTTACGCACACTCTTGTAGTGTTTTCACCATCAAGTCTGTCCGGGTTGGTATTCAGGACACTATAGTGCGTCCCCTTAGCTGCACTCCATCGGACATCAAAATAACTTTATCGCTCAAATTGTCGACATAAATACGCCACATTGTACGTACCCTTTATAGACCTGTAATGTGGCTTGGGTCGATGCGTTGAGCTATTGCAGTATATAACTCCTCGTGTCTCAACCATTCTGCCTTTTGTGGCCTTCGCTCGCCAAACAGGTCGCGTTCACGAAGAAACACTAATGGCAGGCCGCCATCTTTGTTGACATTTTCAGTCGTACTTGACCTTCGTATATCCATTTTCAGTTTTCAAATTTTCGCACTTGTTTAAATCACTTAAACACAATATTCCGTATGAAACGAAACTTTTTGTTACTATATGTCAATCGCTTAGATATTTATATGAATACCTAGCTTTAAAAGTATTTAAATCATAACATTTTTACAGAGCGCAAAATACACAGCCTTGGCTTGTGCGGCTTACGTTCTTAAGTGTATCTTAAAATATTTTCACTTAAAGTTCCAATTATTGTAAAGTTATATTTTTCTACAGATATATTAATGAATACAATTACAGTTAAGTAAATATTTATATATAATAAGTTGTATTTAGTGAACATTAGGCAGAATTCCGTGTATACATGGATTAAAATGCTTAAGAAAAATTACGATTGTAAAGCTAAGGAGAAGTGTTCACTTAAGAAGTTTCTGGAATACAACCACGTGTCGTTTTCTATATGATGTTGCGTTGTTTTCATTTAAGCAGAGGAGTTGAATAAACTACGTACAATTAACGAGAATGTTGTTTAAGAATATACGTTTAAAATAAAAATAGTCAATCACAATTTATATAGATCTATATCCGCCAATAACGATACACAATTTGATTATTTTTTTTCAACGAGATATTCTCGTGTATTTCGATTAACAATGCAAAAGATGTATCATTTTATTTCATTATGTTAATACTTACAATAACAACAGTGTAGGATGAGAAGTATCAGACATCTACAATTCGGATTTCTAAATAAAGCGGATGTTCAGTTATTTCACTGTCATTTAAAGTAGGGCTCGCATTACCTATCTGAATAAATCAGGTCCTTAAAATACGCTACGCTAGTCAGATTACCGCATCAATTACAACATTCGAATGTTTGAGATGAGTTTCAGAAGTGTTCTGGATTACAATACTGAGAATATAATCTTTGGGCACTATCCGCGTTTAGAGCAATTCTGAATAATTATAGTTTCATATGATGTACGGGCATAGCAAAATATAGCTGTAACACTTCTTTGTTAGAATGCTTTCAAATTATTGAAACTGAATCATTCTAATATTAAACGATATAGTAAACTTATTAAAATATTTAACTGTTAAAGGTCTGGCGAGGCAATACCATTTCATGTTCTTTTATTTTCTAATACACATTACCCACATTGCAATATTCCAAACATTGATGAAAATGAAAACACCATGTAAAATATCATGCGTATCATTGAATGTCGAACATTGTCAGTCCTTTATTAAAGTTAAAAGGATGATAGCGTAGAAACACTGTTGGTGAGAAAAGGAAATAAGCCAAAATCAACGGGAATAGAGTACAAACATTTTCTAACAGAAAGGACACATTTGTTTGAATGAAATGGAATTTCTGCAGTGCCATTTTTACTCAATACAAATCGAACTACTTATTGTTATACTCCCTACTTTCAATAGCTTGGTAGATATATAGGTTTGTATGCAAAATTCTTAACGCAAACGCAATAATATGCATATGACAGCATGTCGACTAGTACCGAACGGGTCGACATAAGCGGTATCATTGTAAAATAAGATGTTCTGCAGAGGTTTGTATCCACAGACACATAGACCACCGTATTATTCATCAAGACAGCTGTAAATGGCGGAAATAAGCATCGACAATGTCATAAGAAACAAACGACTGCTCTAAAACTGTTCGTTGTTATGTGGATAGCATAGCAGCGTCAGACTGGAGTGGGTTTAGATGAGATGAAAACAACCAGTAGCGGTTATTAAGACATTGGATAGGCTGATGTGCTTCTTAAACACTAGAAAGTGAGTGAAAAGTGCAGGTATGCTCAAATAGTAACTGGTCACATGCAAATAACCAGAGATAGTTAGGGACATTCAGTAAAATCAATGGGGGAAATCCGATACACCTCTGCTTCATGGTAGTTGACGCTTAACACACGAAGACTAACGTGGACTCTCTAACTGCTGGTATTGTGCTGAGATGCATACAGCATGCTGCATATTGAAGCCTGCCGAGCTGATCGGAGGGTCCTTTAACGAAATTGTATGTCAGCTATTCAAACCCCATGAAGCTCAGTGTCTTTATAGCCACCACAATGAAATCATGTTATTCTGAATACACTTTATATATAGGACTGTAAGTAGATAAAATTAAAACAAGCACTATACCAAAGACTAAAATACCAAAGACTTAAATGGAGCTTTGCTCAAATCATAACAGTGGTTGTTATGTCTTTGTGTCATTGAGGCGGGTTTTATTGAACACAACACCCATAGTGTGTTTTGTGCATCTTTATTCCGCGGATTCTACAGGACGTCTCCTCTGGTTTCAGTCATGCTGGGTAATGATGAATTGACGGTTTCTGACTATGAATTCACACAGGCTACAACAGTGGTTATCTCTGCTATACTTCAAGCAACATTTGAAACATCCGTAAGCTTCTTCATCATTTGGTAGCTGAATGCTTGAATAAAATATAGAACTATCTAAATATACTTGTAAAGCAAAACAGTACATTTCGCACACGTCATTTTGTAGACAGTAATTTGCTTGGCTTCGGAGAAGATCATCGTAACTGACCCCTACTGCGAAGTCATTAGATCCACGGTAAGCTGATACTATAGTAGACAAGAGATTATTTTAATAACATCGGTTGAAACATAGAATCGTTTGTTATTAAGAAATATGGAGTGTCTGTGCGCAGCAAATAGTTCGTACATAAACCGCACTCGCTGTCCAACGCTAGGTGTCATAAGTTATTTAGATGTTGATCTACAATGTATGTCAATTCACAGTGTATAACCGTACAGTGTGCTGAACCGGAGGTTGGTGAGGGACGTTTACCCACAAGAACATGTATTGTAACCCAACTGGCCTTATTTGCATGTATAAAAGCAGTAATATATGTGAGTTTAAGTCCACCCTGTTCTATTGGTTTAACAAGAATTGTTCTTTTAAATTTTTCAGGTTTCCCATTCCACACAAATTGAAATACAGATTTGACAATTGTTTGTATTGTATCAATTTTGGGGTTGGGAACCATTGACAATGAATACATAATATTCGGTAAGGCAAATGTCTTAACAACTGTAACTTTTCCATGAAGTGTTAATTTTCTGCGTTGCCACCGTTTTAAGCAATTTTTGAAATCTTGTAATTTTGGTTGAATGCGTTTTGCTATATCGAGATTTTCATCATTTGTAAAGTAAAAGCCGAGTGTTTTGGCTTCCTCAGAGGTCCCAAAAAAGTGTTTGTATTTGTTAAATATAGTTTGTGTAGTTTTAAGTGAACCAACTCGCATTATTGTTGATTTTTGTGTATTAAGTTTAAGCCCAGATATTTAACTGAAATCTTGAATGGCATCTATCAATGCAGAGAACGAATTAAGCGTTCCATCTATAACATATGTTGTATCGTCCGCAAAAAGTGTTTGTTTTATTTCGTGTTCGTTTATTTTTATTCCTTTAATATCTTTATTTTTTCAATAAAATTTGACAATATTTCTATACTTAGTATGAAAAGTGTGGTTGACAAGGGACAACCTTGTTTTACACCTCGTTGTATAGAGATTGGTTCAGAAAAATGCCCATTATTTATAAATATAGTGCATATGTCAGTGTAGAATAATTTAATCCATTGCATAAGTTCGGGTCCAAAATTAAATTGTGTCATGATCTAAAGTATCAAATGCTTTTTAATAATCTGCAAAGAAGAGCAAGCCTGGTTTTTTATTATTACTAAGATGATGTATAGTTTCAAATATTGTCCTTACATTTTCGCCTATATATCTGCTTTTTATGAATCCAGTTTGCCTTGATTCAACTATGGACGAAATTACTTTTTTTCATTGTGTTTGCTATTGTTTTGGTTGCTATTTTATCGTCAACATTTAATAAACTTAAAGGTCTCCAGTTGATAGTGATTCAAGGTTTTTTCCTGGTTTTGGAATCAGTGTAAGAATACTTTGTTTTTGAAGTTGAGTTAAGTGTCCATTTACAAATGAATAGTCAATACAATTAAGGTATTGCGTTTTAATAACATCCCAAAATACTTTGTAAAATTCCGCTGACAAACCGTCTGAACCTGGGCTTTTATTAGTATCCATCTCTTTTAAAGTATGTAGGCATTCATACTCTGTAAGCAAGCCTTCGCATGATTGTTTCTCGGTTTCTGTGAGCTTTTTCATATTTAATTCAAAAAATGTTGTAGTGTTTAACTTATTTTTATCAAAGTAAGTTTTCTTACTGTAGACGTTTGAGTAAAAATTTCTCTGTTCATGTATTACAGTTTTGAAGTCTGTGATTTATATGTTATTTATTTTTAACTTATGAATGGTTTTACTTTCGTAATGTCTTTTTCAAGATTTGCAAAGTATTTGGATTTTTTCTCATTATGTTCAATGTAAATAGCTCTTGCTCGTAATAGCAGACCGCTTATTTTCTCTTCTATAAATTTATCATGTTCTATTTTTGTTTCTTTAATTAATTTTATAATTGTTTCGTCATTGTCATTTTCTGTATTTAATTTATTTTCCAGTGACTCTAATTTTTCAATGATTTTTTGTTCTTTTTCCTTATCTCTTTGTTTAGTTATTGTTTGAAAATTTTATACTTACATTTCTTATGGTCCCTTTTATCAATTCCCATAAGGTATTGGGGTTATAATTTTGATTGTTTTCTACTAATGTTTGTATTTCCTGTTTAATCTGATTTTGATAATCTTCATTTAAAAGCATGGTATTATTTGATTTAAAGTAACCAGTTCCTTTTCCTGAATTGTGTTATCAATAACTATTTCAATCAAAGAGTGGTCCGTTTTGTAGCCTGGTTTTATTTTGGCTGTATTTATAATGTTGCATATATTTTGAGAAATTGAAAAAAGTAGTCCAGTCTACAAAATATTACCGGTTGTCCATTTGAATGCCAAGTGAAACGTTTTTGTTCTGGGTGAAGTGATCGCCATATGTCAATCAAGTTACGTGAATCAATCGTGTTGTTTATTTTATTTCTATTGTTTATATGTGTGTCTTTTTTGCCATTCTTCTTGTCTAGGTTTGGATACAGTCTTGTATTAAAATCACCACCTATTATATAGTTTGTATCCATATTTTGCAGCAGGTGCATTTCTAGTTGTTCAAAAAACATTTATCATCATTATTTGGTCCATATATATTTATTAAAGTAATTTCTTGGTTATTGATATAAACATCAATTGTACATATCTGCCTGGAACTAATTCATTAAAATCACCTATGCTTATGTTATCCTTATTTTTAATTAA
Source organism: Congeria kusceri (assembly GCA_027627225.1). Classification (NCBI taxonomy): domain Eukaryota; kingdom Metazoa; phylum Mollusca; class Bivalvia; order Myida; family Dreissenidae; genus Congeria; species Congeria kusceri. The sequence goes on along the minus strand of CM051028.1, from coordinate 12,613,181 downwards.
AATTCCTAACCCTTCACTATTTGATTTTTTCCCACTATAAAAACTTATCCCACTCCATTCTGATTGCCATTTAATTTTTGTTAGTTCACAAACATGTGTTTCTTGAAGTAAACAGACAGTGTAATTATTTTCTTCAAACCAGTTTAAATATACTTTTTCTTTTATTACAGTTGTTTAAACCTCTGACATTAAGAGAACATATTGTTTCACACATTGTTATCTACTTTGGGTAATTTTACTATGGCTAGTTTAAGTTGTAATAAATCTTGCCTACTTAAATGATAAGAAAACTTAGTATCTTGCTAAGAGTTGTTGGAAAATGGTTGGATAAAGTAATTCCATTGATTAAAACAGGAGAAAAAAAAACACATTCCAAAATAATACAAAGACAAACACACAAACAAATAAAGCAAACACACAAAAAAACAAACAAACAAACAAGCAAACAAATATGTACTTAATGCTAAAATAATTTAAATAAATACTTACAATGCATAATACGAAAGTCAAACCGAAACAACAAAGCAATCCGGAAAATATATACGACATGAGAAGGAAGATAACACGATATATCACCACTCTTTGGTTCAGATGCTTAGGCGACAGGAAAAAAAGTTTTACTCCCAAGCGGAAAATGTGTGCATTTTTTTTTCACAAACGGTTTAATTAAAAAGTGTAGTAGCTTACATTACTTGTATACACATGAACATTGACAACGAAAACATAAAGATACTTATGCCAATCTTATGATTCTAGGGACCGCTGTAAGGTGCTTTAAATATGGTTTGTACATGATACTTTGTTAGTTAGAGCACATGTCACGGCGAGTGCCCTCTGCATCTTTCAGTTCAATTTCATGAAGAAAACAACAGTTTGTAATCTATATAGAAATATATCAATATATGGGCAACCACATACACTTTCACATTTGAATGGAAATGCAGTTTTATAATATTATATCGGCCATTGCGCGTGATATTTTGTTTTCTTGAACAAGTTACTTCGTGACACTTTGTTTCCTTGAACATGTTACTTCTAGACATTTTGTTTCCTTAAACATGTTACTTCGAGACATTTTGTTTCCTTGAACATGTAACTTCCCTTTCACTACATAACAGATAAGTCAGGAGTTGCAATTACACAATTACAAAAAAAATATTATTCAGCTTAAAGATAACCGCAATTTATTATCATACAAAATTAAGACAAGTATATAATCTGTATATCCAGTTTTCTAAGCAAAAGAAATTCTGGCCTCATTTGAAGAAAATCCCGATGATACGAGTTACATAGTGTATGATGTCGTGAAATAAATACATTCAAACTAAGAATAAGTAAATAATAAATTTAGGTTTTGAACTACGTCTAGATAATATATCAATACAATGTACTATCACTTAATTAGATCTTCGATCGGAGATATAAGTTTATTGACAAACAGCAATTACTCTGATAACAAACATTGATATAATTTCAGAACAAATCCTCACGCTCCTCGTCTAATTGGGCTGCCTACGAACTTCTTTCAAAAACAATGTTTGAGTAAACCGTTGGCACGTAAGCACCTGTCTTCGGTACTTTGTTTCTTTCCAAAAACTCGATGTCTATATCGGCATATAATAGTTGGTTACCTAGACCACATGTGCCCTGCACAAGAAATTCTACATTTATATTCCCATTAATATCCGAATGCATATTATGCACCCAAAAGTGTGTGAATATTACGTTAGGCATCATTGCAAGTTTTGTATTGCGATATATTTTCTAATATAACTGGATTATTATATTGCACGTGTTAACTTAAATACATAAAATAAAACCGAACATTAACGATTCTGAACTAGACAAACGTTCATAAGACAAAATATATAGAACTGTTATGTATCATAATTATTACCCGATTCTCAGCGTTAGACGTATTCAAAGTCTGCTCAATGTGCGCATAGCGAGTATCTATATGTTCCATCTCAATCCCTGAACATGTCCAAAAAGAACAAAGGGATATTAATTCAAAGAATGGTACCCCTGCTTAAACTAATTATTGATCATGCTCATTATATCATCATCACATTAATTTTGAGTTTATCGTAATTAATAATTTTCTGGCGCAGTGCCTAAATCCGCCACATTTGGGGATTATTTTTACGATATTATCAAAAGTCGTTTACCGATTGACATAAAAATTCACATAAATCAAGTAAGGTTTAATGTGCATTTACTGACGTGTTTTTGGTTACATTTCAAATACTGAGCAAATGAACAATATTTATTGAAATTGAAGGCCGAAACAGTGTAAAAAAATGAGCGTCGTAGTGTCTAAATCCGCCACCCCTCTTTAAAATGTTCAAATTGCTCGAAAACAATATTCTTTTATGAATTCTGTTTTCAAAGCAACTTCTATTGACTTCTATAGACAAAACTCCCACTTTTTTTTCTGTAGGGTTCGTTTCCTAGTGTTTAAAATGAACACGGTGATTCGAAGTTGCTTGGTGAAAGTCGTAGATCGGGAACCGTGACGTGCTTATTTCACATTTGATATTGTTCTTATTTAATTTTCTATATTAAGCAGCTCGTTTTCTGTTGTTAATAAAATATTTCAATTTCTTCAAAAGCTCATTTTTTAATATCGCCGGTAATCAAACGCTTATTCGGATGGGGTGGCGGATTAAGGCAATTGGCGGATTTAGGCACTGCGCCAGTACCAGTTTTAATAAAAACCTGCATGTATTCAATCGTATTAACTATTATATTCATTTGCATAAAAAATGATCAGTTAATATATTGTTTAAATCATCGACTTATAAAATACATTTGTTATAAGCATTACCATCGGGAACGATATCCTGCACCGGTACTAAGCATTGGTCTCTAAAATATGAAGAGGTACATGTCATGACGTTTGCCTTGCAAGAAGAGACTTAACACACCTTAGCTTAATTTACTACTTATTTAGTTCAATTGCGTTGAAAGTCGTATGTGTAATGATATACTAGGGAGAACAAGTACATGGGAAATATCATTTGAGCACCTTTCTGAGTATGTATCGCACATAATTATGATCGTGCCGATTGCAAGGTGGACACGATATGTCTAACGCCACAGCGACTGTTAGACGCTTTTTTACAGTTTAAAATCTTGTTTGATCAATCAACAGATAATAGATCAATAGATAATAGATCTTATCTATTAAAAGTACAATTTACTGAATATACATGTATTAATCATATTCTTCAACACATCTCGATCAACTTACATGTTTGGTTGATGGGATTGTCTGGCTTCTCTCCCTGAAACATGCTAATGACTGTACTAATTGAACACACAAATGAATGTACTCTTTGCTGATAATAAATTTTGTTCTAAACTGTTTCGTCACGAGATATACATAGTTTGTTTGACAATATTTTGTATTATCGAATTCTTCAATGCAGGACATGCTGAGATAAAGCCATTGTAAAAATGAGAAAATATAACTTACAATTTCTGAAGATAATTCCAAACAATACGGCGCAGCATATCAATAAAGAGGAGCCTGCCACAATCACCAGGTTCACCAGCAATGTATTACTCGTCGGTACGTCTTGTAAAGGTTTTGAAACAAAAAAACTAACATGTTTTCTTGTAATAGATTGTTGTTATAAAGTTGGATGAAGCGACTGTTTCTTATTGGTTCTAAAATCTGAATGCATGTAATTACATTTTGCAAATATATTTGGACATATCATCAAAACAAAATTAAACATTGTTGTAGATGCGGAAACGCAGCTATCAGACTAATAGTTGAACAAACAACAACACCTTGATATGATTAAAAATGTTGTACTCATCGGTTTAGAGAAGCATGGATAGAATTATGAATACAATCTACCACTTGTTTACAATGTTCATTACTTTTCAATTATGAATGGGTGTTATTATCAATTTTAATTGTTAGCGTACTATTTAAACAAACATTCAAATACATTAAGTATTATTGAAAAACATTCTAACACTGTTGCTGCTGCTTTAAGTTGTTTAAATGTACTCATCCCATATAATAATAATCATAATAATAATACTAATTAATAATAATAATAATAATAATAATAGGTATTATTATTAATATAAATTACCATACTTATTCAATAATTGTTATATCCCGCTTAACACATATAAATTATATTCAACAATTACCCAAATATGTTTTGCATATTTATACACACCCGTTAGTAAAATTAAAACGTATTCCTCTTTAATCTGTACGTTAAACGTCTCACACTGTAGCTCACAGCCTATCTTCCCTCCTGCCATGGCTTGAGAAACGTTAACACGTATCAGCGACGTTATGTTGATGACATTCTGGTCAGCAGTTCTGTGCAGCATTAAGTAATAAATGTCAGTAAACCATTCTATAAAGCACCTATCACTTGTATCTACAGCGATGCAGGCAAGGCCAAGTACATACCACTCGGACCATTGCTTCGGTGATTCAGGCAGCACCATATGCAGAATGTTTGGGGGAACTTAGACGAGTCATTGACTATAAAACAATAGATGCAAATGCAGAGTCTTACATATGTACGTCACTGGTTCACTGGTACCATTTAGTTCTGTTTCCCCTACAATGGGAGTGCATGTTAAGTTCTTGCCATGCCACGTCCGGTTAGCCGATGTCACAGTCAGTACGCTAGTATAGAGATTGTTGGACGCATTGTTAACACGCTGTTCCACATCCGACAGAATGGCTTGTCCCAAGGTCAACTGAAGTTTTGGTGACGGTCTACTCTTGTATGAAACGCAGGTTATGTTCACATTTTGACCTTCAATCAATTCAGGAACATGAAGATCTATCCCTGTTGGAGGTGCTTAGAAACATTAAAATGCAAAGTGTGGATTTAGTCAGTATTTACATGTTGCTGTAAGTGTGTCTACAATACATAGTGTTTAACCACATTACAAATAATAATAGCAAATAATTCCTAAAATATCCAAACTATTCAGTCGTTTCTAGCAGCTTAAGTATAAAAACTTATTGTATATCAATCAAATCAGTTATCAATATAAAGTCTAGTTCAAATGCAAATGTTATCAAACATCTCACCAAAAACGTATATATCAGCGCTGGAGTTGAAAGCCTGATCCATTATGTATGCTAAACAATAAACAGTTAGCAAATGAAGTCGTTCGGATATCACCTCTGAAAAAGCGTATGGCTCGACAATGGTTCCATCTTTAAAGGAACTTTATCAGAGCCGATCCACATCGTCACATTGGTGCTGTAGGTGATACAGTTGATACAATCGCCGGGACGGACACATATACAGTCAACACACCCATCAACCGTACATCTCGGACTCAGCACTGGTTGAACTTGAGGATAAAATCATTGAATAAACACTATATTATGAAACTGTTTAGAAAGGTTTGTGACAGCGTAATCTCAGCTTTTACAAATTATATGTTTACATCGTTTAAATGATTTATGTGCACAACATAATAGGATAAAAATACTTTTATGTAAGTGTTGGGTGAAGATCAAGTTTATTATGCTCGGCCCGAAACAGAATTGCGCACGGCTAGCCTCGCAGTACCCTGTTTCTCAGCATCGCATCATAAACTCGCTATTATCCAACATTCACATGATATTATCTTCGTATTTAAATTATAACGCATAACATATAACCATAACATATAAAATATGTACGCTCAATGTATTAACAGTATAAATTGTTGAAACATACGAGTATACATGTACCTGAACACTTATGTAACACAATGTACGTACATTGATCAACCATATTTACCAAAGTATATGTATATTCCGTTAGTAAAGATGCTATGACTGTTTCTTAGGCATTCTTAATAGTATTCTTCGGGCGCTGTGAAATTGTAAATTGTGAGTACATAAGTGACATCCTCTGTGTGCCTTGTATTTTTATAATACGAATGGTTGAGGTTGATTATGCCCCCGTTTTGGTCATGCCATTTGCGATATTAACTTCCAGGGCTTTCAATGACCTTGCTGCTCGGGTAGTATGCGATCTGAGCAGTGTCGCCTGTCTGCGCAGAAAATTTATCCGCGAGCAATTCACCACAGTCGTTGGTGAACTCTTCCATGAAAAAGAGAAACACGTTTGGATGTTTTTGTTTATTATTCAAGTCGAATATTAAATGCTGATGTCAGAACAGGGTCCGATAATAAAACTTATAAACGGAACGAAAAACGAAGCCACATTTTTCGCATTAGTGTTCATACTGATATTGACGATACCATATTTACCTATCAAACATTGCGACACTTGCAATTAACAGTTTGCAAAATTATTATATAATCAGTTCAGATTTGTGGTTCGTTATTATAGGCAATATATTGCGCGGTTCGTTATCATAGGTAATATATTTGTTAAATAACAAGGAGGATGTTTATAATTCTCATGTAATTTTGTATTTAAGGATCATGTAAATGTTAAGCATTTGAAATACGAGTTTGTTGAATGTGCCTACATTTTTCTTATATCAGGTGTAACAGCTAATAGGTCTTAAAGTTTATAACATATATTTTAATTATTCATTTCGTTTTCCGAAAGTTGCAGAGAAGAGTGTTTGTGATTATACATATTTTGTATAACGATATTTTGTTGTACATATAATTAAAAGGATCTTCTGTGTGGTTTTCCAAAAGCATTCTTCCCAATGTTGAGAAATGAAATGCAAATACATTTGCTGAAATATTCATATTTTTTAGTTAATTTATTAATGTCTTTATTTGTTATTAAATAATTGTGTTTGTTTATGAAATGTAAAGCTGACAACATACAGACATAATACGTGCCAACATATCTTGCATTTGAAGCGGCAAACACTCCTTTGTATTTAACTTGTTCAAATGCCTCTTGCCACTTCCTATCCACACGAAAGAGCTTCATGTAAAATGTTCCGTCTGTAACATATTCCCTGTGGCTGAACGTGATATTTGTGAACGACGTGTTACCATTAAATAAGACCTCCCATTTAATGTTTGCTGCATCAATCTCTTCACTGAAAGGCACAAATATGAAAGTCACATTTCTTCCGATGAAAGCTGGTCCAACTAACGTTGGTGCGCCAATCATGTTCATAAGGTCCGCACCATGTACCACTGGAAAAACTATATTATGCAGGCATGTATAAATAATGGTAAACAATAACATAAACCAAAATCATGTTATTAACCAAATGCTGGTGGTTCAGAGGTGGTTCATAATTGTTTTTAATTGCAAATTATCTACGTCTGAATGAATATTGTTAATGGCAGTAATTAATATGACGTTTAAACATGTTGGTTGTAAAGTTTTTAATAACAAGAATGCCCAATGCCAAGTTGCAAAAATGTATATTATTAATTGACTATAATATTGAACGAGAATCTGGTCAGTTTTTTCGCTTGATACGATGTTAACCTCGCCAATAAATTTAAAAACTCCACCGATACGGAAAAAACTCGGCCAATATGGAAAAACGAGAACAATACGAGATTCAGCCAAAACGCTTAGCATAATTAATTTTGCGCTTGGTATTTCTTACTAAACGTTTCTACATGTAGCACTCCCATAAATTAAAGTTAGTAAGGGCAACATTCGTACTTATTAATGTATTGGACCGAATCTACGGAGTTACGAATCATGAAATAGAGATGACATCGACCACGAAAACACACATTTACTTCCCTTGACGTATTCGTCAATTTAGCGTTTGTTTATATGAAAATGATGAAATTATTAAATTATTTTTAATCTTTGGATTAAAATTGGATTGGATGCACCTCAGAAAGGGAAGGGAATCGACGAGTTAGCTGAGCGTTTGCTCTGTCAACTCGCCGACATCATCTTCACAAAATCAATGACAAGAGAGTATTCAGCTGAAATGAGGATGTAGTTCATAATTGTTTTTAATTGCAAATCATCTACGTCTGAATGAATATTGTTAATGGCAGTAATTAATAAGACGTTTAAACATGTTGGTTAAACATGATTAAAACTGGGTTCGCCGCCTTGGAATTGTAAATGCAAAGCATTGGGTGTTAAAACCAGTTTAAAGGGATGCCAAACCTCACACTGAGCCCAGAATAAATAACCTAAAAGGGAAAATACACAATGGACAACATACAGGCTGTCAACTCGCCCACAGTGAAAACGTAGGAAAAAATAGGAGCTTTCTTTTAAAAAAAAAGTAGGAAAACAGAAGGAAAAAGTATATATTTCTCGTCAAAAATTAGGAATATTTAAAGACTTACCATAACATAGTTATGTTTAAATTGACTAACAAATGTAAAATAGCCTTTAGTGTTAGAACAATAGGCAACTGGTCAGCTTGAGGACTGTGATCTACCCAAAATCCTGAATTGTTTTTATTTTTATTTTTTTATCTTTTTATTTTCTAACTTGTAATACCAACATACCAACAACTAGCTCAATATGAACATAAGCTTATGCCTACAATAACATGTACACTGCTGATTATGTTACATCAATTTCAAACCAGCCTGCAATGTTTCACATAGTTACTTCTACCAATAGCATCAAGCTCTTTGAAATCAATTGTCTTTTTTCATAAGTTGTAATCCTAGTTGTACCTGACGATCTTTGCCAACTGTTTATTGGATTTAATGTCACACTAATCAGCCAGTTGTAATATGGCGAATTCCAGCTTTTCATGGCGGAGAAAGACAAAAATCATGCAGGCCTATGGGTAGAACCACTGATCTTCTACTAATCTATCTCACTTGAAAGAATATGACCCCATTAAGGCTTGAGCCTAGTGTGGTTTGGGCCTACAGTGGTAAGAGGCAAGTGATCAACAGACAGACACTTTAACACACACTAATATGTATGTGTCTGTCAATTCTTAGATCCCTTGAATATGTTTTACACCAATGGGTAGGGAGGATATCTGGCTTATGAATATGTGAATTCGTCACGACTTATCACAATTTACAAGCACACGAGGATTTCTAAGATATTGGTTTGACATTTACAAAATCAAGGATGGGGTTATATTCCATTTTTGAGATTATCTTTCATAACATAAAGGAAACAGCACTTGGTAAATATTAAGATAAATCTTGATAAATAGTTTTATTTTCAAAAATCGCTAAACATTTTTAACAGTAAGAAGATCATTGGTTAATGCATTGCATTGCTCAGGATGTCAATACAACTTTTTTGAAACTATTGTTTTGAGTTTCAATTTGAAGATAAAGAAGTATTCTACAACCTGTTAAATTTCTGAGGCAGTCATGAATTTATCCCAGATTCTAAAGATCGTATGTGGTGTATTTGTATTTGAATTAGCATAAAACATTATATGATAAAAGATCTGCATAAATTCTCCACTTGAGATTTTCAACTGGGAAGTGAACTGAGATTCAATCTTCTGAGTACATGACAATTAACTTGATTTTAAATATCTTTTAAATATATTAGACCTTTAAAAGTCATGTGAATACAAATCTATGCATCACAAAGTCAATGTATGCAATATAAATCGTATCAGGAAACACTCAAATTAGCACATTGTCCGATCTATACAACGCATCTACAAATAGACTTTGTTCTTTTTCATATAAAACATTATTCAATTCATCTTTATTTCTGGCAAACTAAAACAGTAGGAATAATAGGAGTTGTTTTACAAAAACGTAGGAAAAAGTATGAGTGAATCAAAAAAGTAGGAAACAGTAGGACCAGTTCACAGCCTGACAGGCGGTCAACTCGACCACAGTGAACAAGTAGGAAAAAATAGGAGCTTTCTTTTTTTTTAAGTAGTACAAAATTGGCAAAAACGTATATTTCTCGTCAAAAAGTAGGAATATTGAAGTCTTACCATAGCATAGTTATGTTTAAATTGACTCACACATGTAAAATACCCTTTAATGTTATAACAATAGGCAACTGTTCAGCTTGAGAACTGTGATCTACCCAAAATGAAGCTTTTCACAGATTCGTCATTACGACCAATGTATTAGTTAGGCCCCTTCCCTTAATTTATATAAACGTACTTACTGATTTCATAAACGAATATGCATAAAACATAGAACACTATGGGCTACGTTTTCGGTATAGTCTTATACATTTCAACTATATATGCTTTTACTTTCGGTTGCATATAGTGTTTAATACATTGTAATGGTGTTTCATTTTGTGTGTTTTATATGGAGTTAAACCGAAGTGATCTCGATTCGACATTGAACTATTCTGTCTCAACCTTATTCAATAAAACAGAAAACCCATTTGCGCTTGAGAATATTTCTCTGGAAACAGTATAATAAGTAAGAACTAAAAGAATCTAGCAGATAAACACACATTTTAAGTCACCATACGAGCATGTCGATCGAATCTTGAGGATTACATGTAAAGTTATTCTCATGCCCCGACATTGTCCAAGCACCGAGCTGACTTCGACACAATATTTGATCATTATTCGCTATAGGAAAACTGGCCATCCATTTATTCTTTGTCAAAGTTACCAAACCGCCAATGTATTGTGCTAAGAATCGGGAGGGAAACAATATCATTATTTTTATTTAAAATTACATTGCTGTTAACAATAATCTCAATTATGTCCTTGTTTTTACTCTTAATGTTCGTTGATTAATATATAGTGGATTGAAAAGTCAGTTGTATATTCAAGGATATAAAATGTCACGAATATTTGCCGATGGTTATGCATACAAACAGAAATTTAGATCTCATTCAAATGTGAAACATTTCTGTTGTTGTTTGTGTATATATTTCACTTAACGATTTCCAGTTGATTGTTTATTATTTTAAAATGATAAAAATGAAATTAAACAGACACTGTAGCAGAGGTCACTCGGTTTATCCAGATTTAATATTATATAGATACCTTATTTAAAGCATTAACTGCAATTTTAAGGAGACGTCCACGGAATCATAAGATGTGAATAAAGAACATGTATGTCTTCGTTGTCAGTTTGGGTGTGTATACGTTGGCGGACTTAACGTTGGCGGAAGTGTCGTTCCCTTCCCCCTCCTCCGAAATATTGTCAATTTTTTTTTTTTTAAATTCCAGAGACATTCTCTCTAAGAGAAGAATAATATAGTTTTATCAAATTTCGTAGTGGTTAGCGATGCAATGAAGGTTAGAACACGTCTCTACGATCTATACAAAAAAGCATAAATATGATATTAGGCATCACTAATGTTATTGTTTTCAAAATGTATAGATTTAACATATGTCGTTTGGTAGGTTCCAACTTTTTCCGCCCCATCCCTCCGCCTTTAACACCAAATCCTGTAACCGCGCCTGGTTTACATGTAGTGTAAAGTAGCATTGTTAATTTATCCGTTTGCAAAACAAGAATGCATAAAGTTTCCGCTTCTGAGTAATGTTTTCCCGTCGACTAAGCATCTGTATCAGAGGGCGTTTTTATCTTCCTTCTAGTGTCATATGCACGTGTTTATCTGCTTTCTTGTTACGATGTGAACTTCTGATGTAAATTATGTAATGTGCATGCTAATTTAAAGTACTTTAATGTAACAATATATCAGAAAAAACCCGCACACTTATAATTAGGAGCATTAGTTATAGATGACAAATATTGTAGACATTGGTGCATTTGAAAATGGAAAGAACCTTTTTATTCATCATATCACATAATGCGTATTACTTAGCACATTAAAATTTACATTCTGTGGTTGCTAAACTAAAACATTTTCGGCTTTGATATAAACAAAATGTACTTAATGGGAGGTCCTGCTTTAAGGAACATCAACATTTACAGAAATAATAGACAGTCACACACAATATGTGATAAAGCGTGTAGATGCAATTGCTACAGTATGCTCCCGAATCATAACGATTAACACGTCCGCGATCCAACATGAGCAATCGTATCCAAAATCTTGACAGAGTGACTTAGACTTAAAGCTTAAAACCCACGTTACAAACAGTCGCTCTTGACCGTACGTTGACTGTTATACAAAAACAATACACGTGCCGTTCTGCCACTTAGTGTGTGTGAACTGGATACAAAATCAAATGTTTATTAAAGCTTTTGTCATGGTATATGGCCAGTTTTGATCATGTATTAATATCTGCGTGTTGTGTTGTAGTATTTCATGGTTGGATTTGCAATTTGGTAAAACGGGGATGTTTTAATGTTGTTTTTTTATATCTTGCTCATAATTGCATTTATTCCAGATCGTATTGTTCTTGCATGCATGCTGAAATGACAGTAATACATAATAAGGTAGTTTTAACCAGTTTGGCCAAATACTATTTATTTTCCTTGTTGCATATATAATTATACTGTTTATGTCCATGTTAATTTTTGTGCCAATTTACGTTGTAGGTCCATCCATGTGTTATGTCACACATGCTTACCTACTGATTTATAAAGATTGCTACAGACCAATAGTTTAATTAGCCAAATCAAAGTTTATCCGGTTACTGCTTTCTCTTGGCTCAAAGCTATTGCAGACGCTAGGCGGTGACATTCTGTTTATGTTATAACCAACATTGTAAGTGCTCATATGTTTCTAATTAATGTGTTTAGAAAATAAAACTATAAATAAAGTAGGGAAATGTTTAAGAAGTACAATTTTGTAAATTGGAAACAATTTGTATTTAATGAATAACAATTAATTGAAATACAAATATATATGTTTCGAAAAACGAATAACACTGACATAATTGTCCTCTATGTGTGTGACGTGTTATTTGTCATTGTCTTGCACTGAAATTTAAAATGATTGGTCCAAATGATGTAGACGTTTTATTCCAGCTTGCAATGAAAACAGAAGTGAACACGTCCCATTAAATAACATGTGTTTTAAAATTGTTTCGTTGAACACAAGCCGAAAGTTTATGTTTCTAGCGACCCCCATTGAACTCTGAATATTAATATTGCTTTTTAGCTCACCTGACCACAACGTGCTCATGGTGAGCTTATGTGATCGCCTTTTGTCCGTCGTGCGTCGTGTGTCGTGAATCGTTCGTCGTCAACATTTAACTTGTGAACACTCTAGAGGCTAAATGTGTTGCCCAATCTACATAAAACTTGCTTCAAATATTTTTCCCAAAATATATCTTGGTCGAGTTCGAAACTGGGTCATGTGGGGTCAAAAACTAGGTATTTAGGTAAAATTGAAGTAAAAGCTTGTGAACACGCTAGAAGTCAGTTCAAAATGGTTGCGTTCCGTTGAAAGACATGGCCGTCATGGGGCGGGGCAGTTTTCCTTATATGGCTATAGAAAAGGCTTGTGAACACAACACTCTAGAAGTCTCATTTTGGCCCAATCAACATGAAACTTGCTCTGAACATTTGGTTTTATGATACTTTGGCCGAGTTCAAAATGGTTCCTTTCCGTTGAAAAACATGGCCGCCAGGAGCGGGGCAGTTTACCTTATATGGCTATAGAAAAAGCTTGTGAACAGTCTAGGAGTCACATTGTTTGCCGAATCAACAAGAAACTTGCTCAGAACAAGTGTTTTTATGATATCTCAGCCGATTTCGAAATTGTTCCGCTCCATTGAAATACATGACCGCCAGGGGGCTGGCAATTTTCCTTATACGGCTATATTGAAAACTGTTAAAAGCTTGTGAACACTCTGGAGACCATATTTATTGCCCACTCTTCATGAAACTTGCCCAGAACATTTGTACTCATGACAACTCGGAAGAGTTTGAAACGGGTTCATGTGGGGTAAAAAACTAGGTCACTAGGTCAAATTCAATAAAAAGCTTGTGAACACTCTACAAGTTACATTTGTGCCCAGTATTCTTGAAACTTGCTCAGAAAATTTGCTACAATAATATCTCGGACAAGTTCGAAACTAGGTCAAAAACTAAGTCACCATGAAAAATTTAAGAAAAAGCTTCTAAACAATCTAGAGGCCGTATTTATAGCCTTATCATCAAGAAACTTGCTCAAAATATTTGTCCCATTGAGATCTCAAAGGAGTTAAAAACTGGGTCAGGTGGGGTCAAAAATATTAAGTCACAAGGGCAAATTAATAAGGGATAATTTAAAAAAATCATTTTACAACTTAAAAATATATACATTCCTCTCCCTTTGTAGATGACAAGGACATATTGTGGATGTCATAATCAATTGATAATTATTTTTATCCCATCCTGATGCACTCATTATTGAAATAACACCCCATCTGATAAATTTTGCTGTTTTCAACACTGTTGAGATACACCTGTCGCGTGCACGGACTACTTTTTATGTGACGTCATACGACACGGTTCATTGGGTCGCCATTTTGTACTTTTACATAAAATACTAAAATAAACAACCTGTACTGTGTTATTTATTATAAAATCTAAATAAAATGACAGGTGGGCAGAAAATAAATAAGTTGTCTGCAACAAATTTAATAAATTAAAGCAACAAATATTTATAAAAAGTGAATTGAAAAAATAATGGTAAAATGTCAGAAGACACATTTGGTTTTAATGTTGTTTGGGACGAATTAGGTGAAGAACAGCCTCAAAATGTGGTAGAAATGAGCTATGAATATTTTAAAAATGAATTTGGTTTTGATGCAAGTGAAATGTTTGAAGAGTTTAAACCTAATAATTCAGATCCACTGCTCACCAATACTACATATGATGAAATTTCAACAAGCAATCAAGAAACACCTTCAAATGTCAGTTCTGCAAGCCCTATGGGAAAAAATGAATTTAAGGACATCAATGTGTCAGATGTACAGCAATTCATTAAAAGTGAAGAAAATAAAAATACTGCCAGGAAAACCCTAAACGACATAAATAAGTTCAAGCGGTTTCTTGTTTCTCGTGGCGAATCCCGGGAAATGCATCAGATTGATGTTGATCTCCTTGATGACTATGTGTCGACATTCATATTGTCGCTGCAAAAGTCGAACGCAACTGAGTACGAGCCCACTAGCATTCGAGGGATCCTTGGCAGTCTTGACAGAAAGCTGAAGCGTCATAGGTATCCGTACTCCATCATGTCTGGCACTGGCCCCCAATTTTCCCTAACACGTCAGACCTACAACGCAAAGAAAAAAAGCTTAAAAAAACAGGTATTAAATTGAGAATGCATTGACACAATGTTTGTTTTAAATTTGTAGTGCTTATTACATTTTTGATACGTATTTAAATTAAAATAAATTATTGTCAAAATAAGCAGATAAGAGTGACAATTAAAAAAAAAGTAAATTAACGTAGGATATCATAACTTATTTTCATAATTGCACTTGAAGTACCGGTACATAAAGTTTAAAACTCAAATAAAATGAATAAAAAAGTCACTTATTTATAAAAATGCAATAAACAATAAAGAGTAGATTATTTAATATAATACTACTAGTATGCATTGTGTAATAATGTTGTGTTGCATTAAAACAACTACTGAGTCAACATATTTACCTGTTTAAACTTTAACCAACAAGCAGAATTATTTATTTTTTTTTAACCAAAACATACTCTAAATTAGGGAAAAGGGAATAGGCCATGTGAAGCAGGAACACTTACCGATGCAGAAATTCAAGTCATGTGGCAGAAGGGTGTCTTGGGATCTCAAAGCCCTGCAGCACTGGTGAACACGCTATGGCTGAACAACTGTCTCCACTTTGGTATAAGAGGAACCAAAGAGCAGTACAATTTGAGGTAACAATGCTTTTGATGTCTGTAATCTGAAAAATCAAAAAGAATTTTATTCTAACTATGAAAAATATATCATTTTTAAAATGAACAACAAATTGATATAAAACTTTAATCTGGTTGTCAAAATTGTTTCAGCAGTCACAAAATACACATCTGCAATCAAATGCAATTTTTGCTTTTCTATGTTCAAGATTTTTTGTTCCAATTATCATTACTATGTTAGAACTTTTCTGCGAATTAATGACAAAGCAAAATGTGAAGGTTGATTTATTTTTTGGTATTAAAAGCAAAAATCACAATTACAGTAAAATAATAAAATTATATTTGTTTTACAATCTTTTACTGATTTCTTACATTTAACTAAGTTTAATTTTGTGGTTTTTGACAATTTTGTTTGTCCGCAAATTTTATACAGCAACGCAATCTTTACAGATGGGGGGATATTAAATTGAAAATGGCATCAGATGGAACAGAATATTTAGAGTTCAACGAGCGTCAAACGAAGACCAGAACGGGCGAAAATGTCGCAGACGTGAGAAGAGTGGCGCCTAAAATGTTCTCCACTGGGGAAAATGATCCTCGAGATCCAGTGGGACTGTACAAAATATACTCCCGAAAACGTCCAGCCAACTTTTCAGGGCCTGAAGACCCTTTCTGCTTAGCACCGAACACAGTTTTTGTACAGAATGCTTCCGTGCAGAGTGAAGAGTCAAATGCCCAATGGTTTATGCGACAAAAAATTGGCATTAACAAAATGGGGAAAATGCTAAAAACTATGGCATCAGTCGCAGAACTGCCGGCTGAAAAGCGGTTGACAAACCACTCCACCCGGAAGCATCTTGTACAAAAACTGAGGGAGCACAATGTCCAGCCAACAGACATTATGGCCATTACGGGTCATAAAAATGTACAATCAATATTGAATTATTCATGTGTGAGTGAAGAACAACAACAAAAATGCTCAAACATTCTTGCATCACACACTAAAAAAACCATTAGCATACCATCGTCAAGTAGCTCTGCCACCTATACTGCAACATCCGAAATGCAGCACATTGAGCAGATGCCTCAGCCTGGTTTGGGTTTGCCAGTGGCAGTGCAAAATCATGAAATTGAAAATGTCTCGCCCCATCGCAACGTAAACAACTTCCACCAATCTCTGTCAAACTCGTTTCGATCACATTTCTATGGCGCAACCCTCCACATCGACAATTTCCATTTTCACAGCAACTAACACGCACACTATTCCCAATAAGCACTGAATAAAATCCACGAAACACACCATAAATCCAAACACGTTTCGTAACGGATTTTTTGAAAAATGGCTTGAAAGGTCATGGTCGCTTGACTTGTAAGTTGTGTATTGATCTATTTATATATCATTGACACATTATTCCGCAGTGTAAAATGAGTTTTGTTGTTTACTTTAAATTTCATTTTCATTGCATTTGGTAATGTCTCTAGTGTTATAAAGTAACCATCAACAATACAATTTGTTAGCAGCTATGTTTTCGTTTCTTTTTCTTCGAGAACGTGGGAACTACTTATTGTTAGCAGTTTATACATGTGTCCAACATAAATTCGTTTTGGTTACAATCTACTAAAATAGTCGATACGATTTTTTGTTGACTGGTATTTTTTATTATTATTTGAAGAAAATATGATGGGATAAATAGAATACTAGGATTAGTGTTGAATATAGAGAAGTTTATCTTGCTCGGCTCGAACGCCGGAAGCGCTCGCCAAGGCTCGCGCTTCCGGCGTTCTAAGCCTCGCAAGATAAAGTTATCTATATTCAACACTAACCTAGTATTCTCTATGTCGCCACAAATGTCCATGAGAATAGTTGTTGATAATCATATATATTGTATATGACATTGTCTTTACACAGTATTTGCTTAGAAGGTAAGAAAACAAACAACATTCCAGTCATCGGCAATTACCGAACCAGACTTGTTTATGTCCGTTATTGTATTAATAATGTACCTTCTCACTGTGTTATTTATCTAAAGTAAATTAGCCCACACGCATTGTAATTTAATAAATTTTATTTATCTCAAAATTCTTTAAACATGTATGTTATAAATTATCAATAATTTTAAATTTTTAAAAGCGTCAAAATCATAATAAACAATACCCATGTTTGATTTACAATATAATATGGTATGTACATTGCAGCGACAACATTATCATGAAGGCAATCTAGTTTGTTTTGAAACCGTAAATTTGGTTATTCGCAATATATAATTTCAAACCTGAATAAGAAGAGCAAAATTGTTATGCCTTACGAATGTCATCAATTTTAATATTAAATATCGTGAAAAATGAAAACACTGTTAAATCAACATATAACATATTTACATAGTTATTTACACTGTACATAAAGGAAATGAAATGTTTATATCGCATCAATAAAGTGCATTCTTCATTTAGAAGTTGACGGTGACAGTCTCATATATGTGGCGGCCCTGTCGTGCTGTGACCATACAAGGTCTTCGTATCGTGCCGGTGTAGCGTCTTCGGTCTGTTATAAAAAGGTATCATTTAGGATAATACGGGTATTACACGATTTTCAAGGTTTTAACTATTTTAAATTAGTTATAGATAATGCTTTCAGAAAACCATCTGTACTACCAGAAATACAGTACTACGCCAATAGTTAGTACATGCTTCGCGGATGGATCTTCGGACAGCATGCAATCAGGATCAATTTCATCATACTGATTTTCGCTACCGGTCACGTCACTACAAGTTTCTGCAGCATGTCTGGTACCTGAAATGGGAATGTGTAAATATTGTTTATGTACATGTATGGAACATGTGCCCCAAAGCACAATGTGGCTTTAAAATAGCATTGTTAATTTCATGACCTCACACTAAATGGAGTAAACCATAAAATGCATTACCTTGACTACACTGAGTTGGTTGGAAACATCTCGGTCTGTGAAATTTAGCACGATAGAAAAACAGTGTCAATTACACTCACATAAAACATTTAATACGTTACTAAGTGTATAACAATACATATTAGATTTCGTACGTTGTACATTACAATTGTTAGATAATAAATACAATATATAAAACCATTGTTGCATTTACTATTATAAAGAATGAATTCTTAAATGTAATAGAAATCTGTACTTAATGGCGCAAATATTTTGCAGTTCGACGACATTCTGTTGTACTGCTATGTCTGTCTGATGTGGCTATAGATATAAAATGAATAACTCTTTAAGCATGCATAAAATCTGTACGACAAAAATGAACAGAATTGTTTGCAGTCAAAACGGAAGAAAACACGTTTTAGGCGGTACTTATTCTAGGCATGGAAATTATACTTCTTGTATTTTAAATAAATTGAACATTTAATTTTCTATGTGTAAAGGGAGGAAATCCGAAGGACGCTTAGCTTAAAATAGCAAACTTGATAGTTCGAATTTTGATGTTATAATTACGACTGGAATGTATGTATTCCTTAACATAATGTATTAAATAATTTAAATAACGACAGGTATTCATGAAATCCATTATGAAAATCCTCCCTTGTTAGTTTCTATTTTTAGGATAGTGGAAATTCCGCAGACAGTACACAAAATATATATGTTTTGTGAAATGATGCTTTTGTCGTCATTTAGCCCGAAACATATGCACTGCAAAATAATAGATCGATAGTCCTGCATACAAAAGAGAGTTATTGTGGAAATCCGCTGTTTTCTTGACAAATCGAGCGATGCTGGAGTATTTTGCGTCGGCATGACCTACTGCACTTATACCTTCGTCCGAGATTTTTTAATACAATACACATATTTGGTTATAAATACACAGAAAAGTACGTAAAACATGTTTTTGAAAAAAAAACGCTCCTAAGCATTATGAGCTAATTCTCCTTTTGTCACGTTTTCAAAAGTTGTCTACTGTAGTCATTTATACAGCTAAGTGAATCGTTAACTAGATCTTGCCATTGTGGCAACATGTGTTGGGAAAAGGTCTTTTATAATAACATTAAATAATAATTTCCGCATTTGCGCGGGTCGTATACTAGTTAGTATGGAACGAAACGTTTCGTCACGTAATATATTTCGTATGTAAATAAATCACATATTATACATGCATGACGACAAGCTGACCGAGAATTGTCATGAATGGATATGCGTGTTTCATAATGTGAAATAGCGATTACATCAGTACTAAAGTTTAACAGACCAGTTTCGCAGCGCTTCTCGACGTAGGTTCAACTTCTTCCTATTCATGTTCGTTCCTTTCTGTGACATTACTCAGTTCGGATGTAGCTGGCTGGCCTTTAATTACAAATATGTCACAAATAACGCTTCAAAAAAACTACTGAATTTACGGAATACCAAATGTCATATGCTCTAAAAGGAAATATTGAACAGGGTTTTATTTACTGGCAATTCAGCATGTAGCAAATACTTTTAATAGCATTTGCATGATTACCGAATTCCGATTGTCCCAATACTCGGTGCTGATTTCGATCCAGTCTGCAATAAATAAATTCTATGGTTATACTTTCATTATATTATCGGGCAAATAAATCGATAAGCGTATTAAATCTACTTGCATCGATATTACGCCTTAAATAATTTACTACCCATTTACGACGTTAGAGAATACGGTACATTTGCACCTGAAAGACTTATTTACCTATTTAACCATAATAATAAACTTAGGTAAAACAGAACAAAACATACGGGCTTTCCTGGCGTTTCTTTGTAATGCACCCTGCAAAGAAAATATACACTGTCAGAAAATATTTCTTAATAATTATGTTAACGCTATTATTAAACATAAAATATACACATTCTGAATTATTTGTTTTTCGTAGATGCTATATTTGTTAACATCAAGGCGACTTACGCTTGCCTAATATAACTGTGGCACTGAAAATGCCCGCAACTGCCAGCATGCCGCCTATGTTTATCACAATATACACCCATTCTCTGTTGGCCTGTGTATTTTCGGAATTGCCTGTGGGGGAAACGAAGCTAATCAGACTAATAGTTGAACAAACAACAACAGCTTGATATAATTAAAAATGTTATACTCATCGGTTTAGACAAGGATGGATTAATTATGAATACAATCTACCCCTTGTTTACAATGTTCATTACTTTTCAATTATGAATAGGTGTTATTATCAATGTTACTTGTTAGCGTACATTTTTAACAAACATTTAATAACATTAAGTATGATTGAAGAACATTCTAATATTGTTGCTGCTGATTTTAGTTGTTTAAATGTACTCATCACATATAATAATAATTATAATAATAATTATAATGATAATAATTAATAATAATAATAATAATTATTATTATTATAAATTACCATTCTCATTCAATAATTGTTATATCCCGCTTAACACATATACATTGTATCCAACAATTACCCAAAGATGTTTTGCATATTTATACACACCCGTTAGTAAAATTAAAACGTATTCCTCTTTCATCTGTACGTTAAACGTCTCACACTGTAGCTCACAGCCTATCTTTCCTCCTGCCATGGCTTGAGAAACGTTAACACGTATCAGCGACGTTATGTTGGTGACATTCTGGTCAGCAGTTCTGTGCAGCATTAAGTTGTCAATGTCAGTGTACCATTCTATAAAGCACCTATCACTTGTATCTACAGCGATGCAGGCAAGTTCGAGTACATACCACTCAGACCGTTGCTTTGGCGATTCAGGCCGCACCATATGCATAATGTTTGGGGGATCTGAAACACGAGTCATTTTATGAAATCATTGACTATAAAACTGTACAGCTGCGGTATAATATCATAATAGAATATCTTATAGATGTTTCAATGTAAACAATAGATGCAAATGCCGAGTCTTACATATGTACGTCACTGGTTCACTGGTACCATTTAGTTCTGTTTCCCCTACAATGGGAGTGCATGTTAAGTTCTTGCCATGCCATTATGTATGCTAAACAATAAACAGTAAGGAAGGGAAGTCGTTCGGATATCACCCCTAAAAAAGCGCATGGCTCGACCATGGTATCAATCTGTAAAGGAGCTTTGTCAAAGACAATCCACATCGTCACATTGGTGCTGTAGGAGGTACAGTTGATTGTATCGCCGGGACTGACACATAGACAGTCAACACATCCGTCAACGGTACATCTCGGACTCAGCACTGGTTGACCTTGAGGATAGTCATTGAATAAACACTATATTATGAAACTGTTTAGAAAGGTTTGTGACAGCGTAATCTCAGCTTTTTTAAAATATAGTTTTACATCGTTTAAATGATTTATGAGCTCCACATAATAGGATAAATATAATTGTATGCAAGTGTTGGGTGAAGATCAAGTTTATCATGCTCGGCTCGAAACAGAATAGCGCTCGGCTAGCCTCGCGTTACCCTGTTTCTCAGCCTCGCATCATAAACTCGATCTTTATCCAACACTCGCATTATATTCTCTTCGTATTTAAATTATAACGCATAACATATAACCATAACAGATAAAATATGTACGCTCAATGTATTAACAGTATATTATCCGTTAGCAGTTCTGACATAATTGTTGAAACGTACGAGTATACATGTACCTGAACACTTATGTAACACAATGTACGTACATTTATCAACCATATTTACCAAAGTATATGTTTATGCCGTTAGTAGTGATGTTATGGCTGTTGCTTAGGCATTCTAAATAGTATTCCTCGGGCGCTGTGAAATTGTAAATTGTGAGTACATACGTGACATCCTCTGTGTGCCTATTTTCTTCATAATGCGAATGGTTGAGTTTGATTATGCCCGTGTTTCGGTCATGCCATTTGCGATAGTAACTTCCAGGGCTTTCAATGACCCTGCTGCTCGGGTAGTATGCGATCTGAGCAGTGTCGCCTGTCTGCGCAGGAAATTTCACCGCGAGCAATTCACCACAGTCGTTGGTGAACTCTTCCATGAAAAAGAGGAAAACGATAGGATGTTTTTGTTTATTATTCAAGTTGAATATTAAATGCTGATGTCAGAACAGGGTCCGATAATAAAACTAATAAACGGAACGAAAAACGAAGCCATTTTTTGCGCATTAGTGTTCATACTAATATTGACGATACCATATTTACCCATCATCCATTGCGACACTTGCAATTAACAATTTGCAAAATAAAGATATAATCAGTTCAGATTTGTGGTTCGTTATCATAGGCAATATATTTCGCGGTTCGTTATCATAGGTAATATGTTTGTAAAATAACCAGGAGGATGTTTATAATTCTCATGTAATTTTGTATTTAAGGATCATGTAAATTGTAAGCATTTGAAATATGAGTTTGTTGAAAGTATCTACATTTTTCTTTTATCAGGTGAAATAGCTAATATGTATTAAATTTTAGAATATATATTTTAATTATTCATTTCGTTTTCCGAACGTTGCAGAGAAGAGTGTTTGTGATTAAACATATTTTTCATAACGATATTTTGTTGTAAAGATAATAAAAACGTTCTTCTGAGAGTGGTTTTCTAAAAGCATACTTCCCAATGTTGAGAAATCAAATGCAAATATATTTGCTGAAATATTCATATTTTTTGTTAATTTATTAATGTTTTTATTTTTTATTAAATAATTGTGTTTGTTTATGAAATGTAAGGCTTACAACATACAGACATAATACGTGCCAACATACCTTGCAGTTGAAGCTTAATCGTGGCGGCAACCACTCCTTTGTATTTAACTTTTACAAATGCCTCTTGCCACTTCCTATCCACACGAAAGAGCTTCATGTAAAATGTTCCGTCTGTAACATATTCCGTGTGGTTGTCCTTGATATTTGAAAACAACGTCGTACCATTTAACATGACCTCCCATTTAATGTTTGCTGCATCAGTCTTTTCACCGAAAGGCTTAAATACGAACGTTACATTTCTTCCGATGAAAGCTGGTCCAACTAACGTTCCAGTGGCAACTGTGTTCATAAGGTCCGCACCATGTACCACTGGAAATATTACATTATGCAGGCATGTATAAATAATGCTAAACAATAACATAAACCAAAATCATGTTATTAACCAAATGCTGGTGGTGCAGAGGTGGTTCATAATTGTTTTTAATTGCAAATCATCTACGTCTGAATGAATTTTGTTAATGACAGTAATTAATATGACGTTTAAACATGTTGGTTGTAAATTTATTAATAACAAGAATACCCAATGCCAAGTTGCTAAAATGTCTATTAATAATTGACTTTATAATATTGAACGAGAATCTGGTCAGTTTGTTCCCTTCATACGATGTTAACCTCGCCAATAAATTTCAAAACTCGGCCAATATGGAAAAACGCGGCCAATACGAGATTCAGCCAATAAGGATTCAGGATAAGCTCGGCCTTATACGAGATGGCAAGTTTTTTGACGCCATTTTGAAAACGCTTAGCATAATTAACTTTGCTCTTGGTATTTCTTACTAAACGTTTTTACATGTTGCACTCCCATAAAATAAAGTGAGTAATGGAAACATTCGTACTTATTAATGTTTTGGACCGAATCTACCGAGAGACGAATCATGAAATAGAGACGACATCGACCACGAAAACGCACATTTACTTACCTTGACGTATTCTTCAATTTAACGTTTGTTTATATGAGCATGTTGAAATTATTAAATTATTTTTAATATTTGGATTAAAATTGGATTGGATGCAACTCAGAAAGAGAAGGGAATCGGCGAGTTAGCTGAGCGTTTGCCCTGTTAACTCGCCGACATCATCTTCACAAAATCAATGACAAGAGAGGATTCAGCTAAAATGAGGATGGTGGACGGTTTACGTAAGGAATTTGAAAATTTTCTTAGTAAATTATTCATTTTATTACACATCTAGTCGTCATCTTCCACTTGTCAAGAATGTCTTAAGCATACTCTGGAGCATACTTGGACTTTGAAGAATATTCTTAAACAAAATGCTTTGTTGAATTAGAATTTTAAAAGTTTATTTTCTGGAGTCACAGTCTATTCTTTAGTCTAAGAATGGTTAACGAATGTGTTGGTGAATACTGACAGGTTTGCCAAGACTCGGTCGGATCAAAGTGAATAACGATTGGTGGTGTTAAACCTTTTGCGACTTTCTCCTTTTTTTTGTTTAGCAATTATTCTATGTAGTGTTTAGTTGTTATATTTCACAATTGCCAGTTAAAAGAATAAAGCATCGTTAATAATGTATGCTGGCAGTGTTCAATTCTATTTATATCGAAACAATAGTTATGATATATCTAACTTGTACTATTAAACCTGAAAGATGCAGCATACTATTTATATCTATATCGCAACACTAGGAACGTTGACGACTGACGTCACGCGCACATGGTATGTTTAGACTCCACCCACTGGTTGGCAACAGGTGGTGGGCATTACGTAGATATATCGAGATAGTGTTGAAAAAATATTGGTTTATTTTCACAATAATTCAATGTTTTAAAACATGTTGCCACATTATCAGGTCATAATACCAGATATTTCATTATGAAACGTTGTTTTTATAATTATTGTTTACTAATGTTGTATTTAAAAGTACTTAATCCAATGTGCCCAATATTAATGTATGTAACACTTATACAAGACAAAATTGTTGTTCATGACAAAAGAAAATAACATATATGCATTTAAGTTGACTTGTTCCAGAATACAGGGCACTAAACAAATACTGATGTAAAGCAAGTAATGGATCGTGCAAACTAGGCTTTACGTAATACATTAATTATATATTGAAACCTTACCAGAACCAACAAAGATCAGAAAAACCTTACCTGGTTATATATGTTAATCCATTTTCATAAAAATAAAATGTTATCAAACTTAATCTTAATGTGTATGTTTTCACAAGCTTGTGCATATTTCAGACACTACCCATCGTTGAATAATTTAATCCGGCGTTTAATTGACCCTTTGTTTGAGCAAAAAACATGTTATCTCATAATGATCAGATACTACCCAGACAAGTAATTAACTAACAACATAGTATAAACTTTGATTCTAAGTGCGCTAAAACCACAGGTGGCAGACGTATATCTGGTCATTGAACAAAATGTACAATACCTTCATGGCATTTAGCAGTCATTTTCATGGGTAATATAAACGCAAAAAATACTTCAAATTCTCGCTCTTTTATAATGTATTTCTAGGAAAAGTATAAATCATATTTTAATATTGTCTTTAAACCAGTATTGCGCTACAGGTTTGTTTTAAGGTTGATATATGTCTGATCAATACATTCGTTGTACTTTACAATGCACCTCTTGCCACTTTCTTTCATAAAAAAATAACACACGTACACTGGCACACACAGTACATTCATATCGTTACTGTTCTGGTACAAATTATTAGTATTCGTAACTAACCTTATTATTTTTAACAACAGAAGTCATTTTATTCGTGTCTAAAGAAATTTAACGGATGACTTATACATGAATGATATAGCGTCGTTCAAAACATTGAAACTTTTTGTTTAAGCTAAATGACCAGCCTATTTAATCTATTAATTTAGATTATTCTATACCAAGTCTTTATGTGATGGGTGTTTTAAAAAAAAATATTTTATTTGAAGTGTTTTAAAACATATTTCAGAAATTTGGAACGATTAATCGAGTAAACACATGTAAGTATGCATGTTTTCTGTATCTGTAACCAGCGCTTTTGCCAACTAGTCAGTGCGCATGCGCGAAAAATCCCGATTGTAAACAATAACAATCAACGTTACTCTAGTTTTCATACTATTAAAACCCGAATATGCTGCATAATATAATAAGATTAATTAATAAAATTGTCATTAATTAGTTGAATTCATATTTGCCTGGTTATTGGGCTTCAGACAGCAGTATTAGCCTTCGGCCTCAGACCAATACGGCAGTCTTCAGCCCAATAAAAAGGCCAATATGAATTCAACTAATTAATAACATTATATTATTTACCAATAAGTAATATTAACGTCCAAATCATTTTCGAGAAAACTGAACACACACTCGCCATCTGTGTGTTTCCGTTAGCCAGAACGAAACACCGGCATTATTGTTTTCAAAACTCTTGCACATTGTACATTGTTTATATAATAACAGGAAATTATTTCCTTGTAGACCACATGTGAAATAATGCATCTGTGTTGGTATATGAACATGTTTATATATATAGTAAAATAGTAAGGCGTCTCTATCCACAAACTAGCCATTTCATTACATTGTGCTCTGTTTGTTTGTAGTGGTGGCATGATGCTGTCTGTTACTGATGAACTTTAAGATACAACAAACACGTGGCTTAAATCAAACAAAATAAATACATTTGGAATATGGTCTTACAGCGGTCATACATGTTTGGTGAATAGTATTATTTGACTACACCAAATGAATCAGATATATATTTAACTCACTTTACATATCATACATGACTATTAGTATATTGATTTATCGAACAGCGTGTGACGGTTTAAAGCTGATGCTATACTATTCAAGGCTCTCATTATCATTAACGAATGAGCTTGACACCAAATTAGAAAAACAAGTCGATCCGAAATACCTAACCGAATACCTTGAACTGTTGCAGCGCTAAGTCTAAACGTTGTACTGTAATACCGTTCAACACATACGTATTGTGTCTGTAGGTATATTAAAATAAACAACATAACAACACATTATCTACATCCATCTGTATAAAGAGACACATTACCTTGAAAAAAAAAGTTTAACCTTGAATTTTGAATAGCATTACTACCAAAATGTAAACAATTTAATAACAAGTTGAAACCAGTTGGGAATCCGAGACACATGTGTATGTTGTTTTATACACGGGCGTTCGCTTGTTTTTTGCAAGACCATATTTAAGTAGGTATGATTTTATTATCGAATGATAATGTGTTCGCCAAGAGCTCACTGTCAAATGGGTTTTTACCAGATAATAATTTTACATCATAGTTTGTTGTCGAAATAATCCATAGTCGGATGTTTAGAAAGAAACTATATCAGGAGTGCGTAGCTTAAAACACAGCTTGAAATTGACCAATTATCCTAATACTCGTGAAGATGTTAGGTATTTTTTGTTTATATATAATAATGATGAAACTGCAGAGACATCATCAGGAGAGAAACAACAACACACAACATAAAACTGATTAAAACTAGGGTCGCCGCCTTGGAATGGTCAATGCAAAGCATTGGGGGTTTAAACCAGTTTAAAGGGATGCCAAACCTCAAACTTAGCCCAAAATTAATCACTTAAAAGGGAAAATACACAATAGACAACATACAGGCTGTCAACTCACCCACAGTGAAAAAGTAGGAAAAAATAGGAGCTTTCATTTTTTTTTAAAGTAGGAAAAAGTGTATATTTCTCGTCAAAAAGTAGGAATATTTAAAGACTTACCATAACATAGTTATGTTTAAATTGACTCACAAATGTAAACTAGCCTTTAATATTAGAACAATAGGCAACTGTTCAGCTTGAGGACTGTGATTTACCCAATATCCTGTATTGTTTTTATTTTATATTTTATTTGTATTCTCTAACTTGTAATACAAACATACCAACAGCTAGCTCAATATGAACATAAGCCTATGCCTACAATAACATGTACACTGCAGATTATGTTACATCAATAGCAAACCAGCCTGCAATGTTTCACAGAGTTACTACTACCAATAGAATCAAGCACTTTGAAATAAATTGTCTTTTTTCATAAGTTGTACTCCCAGTTGTACCTGACGATCTATGCCAACTGTTTATTGGATTTAATGTCACACTAATCAGCCAGTTGTAATATGGCGATTTCCAGCTTTTCATGGCGGAGAAAGACACAAATCATGCAGGCACATGGGTAGAACCACTGATCTTCTATACACTAGATGGGTTACTAAGCTTTCTCATTTGAAAGAATATGATCCCATTAAGGCTTGAGCCTAGTGTGGTTTGCGCCTACAGTGGTAAGGGGCAAGTGATCAACAGACAGAGACTTTAACCCACATTAATATGTCTGTGTCTGTCAATTCTTACGTCCCTTGAATTTGTTTTACACCAATAGGTAGGGAGGATATCAGGCTTATGAATAGGTGAATCATCACGACTTATCACAATTTACAAACACACGAGGATTTTTAAGATATTGGTAAAATCAAGGATGGGGTTATATACCATTTTTGAGATTTTCTTTTATAACATAAAGGAAACAGTACTTGGTAAATATTAAGAGAAATCTTGATAAATAGTTTTATTTTCAAAAATCGCAGTCAGGCATTTATCCCAGATTCTAAATATCTTATGTGGTGTATTTGTATTTGAATTTCCATAAAATATTATATGATAAAAGATCTGCATAAACTCTACACTAGAGATTTTCAACTGGGAAGTGCACTGAACTCCATCAATTAGCCCACCATTTGGAACAAAACCTCAATTATATCTTCACTTTTATATGACAACAGATTCACTCTTCTGAGTACATGACAATTAACTTGATTTTAAATATCTTTTAAATATCTAAGACCTATGGTATCAGGAAACAGTCAAATTAGCACATTGTCCGATCTATACAACACATCTACAAAAAGACTTTTTTGTTTGTTTCATATAAAACACTATTTAATTCATCTTGATTTCTGGCAAACTAAAACAGTATGAATAATAGGAGTTTTTTTACCAAAAAATAGGAAAAAGTATGATTGAATCAAAAAAGTAGGAAAACGTAGCACCTGTTGACAACCTTACAGGCTGTCAACTGGACCACAGTGAAAAAGTAGGAAAAAATAGGAGCTATTTTTTTTAAGTAGTAAAAAAAGTAGGAAAAAAGTATAATTTTCTTAAAAAAGTAGGAATATTTAAAGACTTACCATAGCATAGTTATGTTTAAATTGACTCTTAAATGTAAAATACCCTTTAACGTTATAACAATAGGCAACTGTTCAGCTTGAGAACTGTTACCTACCCAAAATGAAGCTTTTCACAGATGCGTAATATACGACCATTGTATTAATTATGTCACTTCCCTTAATTTATATAAACGTACTTACTGAATTCATAAACGAATATGTATAAAACATACAGCAATATGGGCTACGTTTTCGGCATAGTCTTATATATTTCAACTATATATTTCAACTATATATTTTTTAACTTTCGGTTGAATATAGTGTTTAATACATTATAATGGTGTTTTATTTTGTGTGTTTTATATGGAGTTAAACCGAAGTGATCTCGAATCGACATTGAACTATTCTGTCTCAACCTTATTCAACAAAACAGAAAACCCATTTGCGCTTGAGAAATGTTTATCTGGAACAGTATAATAAGAAAGAAGTCAAAAAATCTAGCAGATAAACACGCATTTTAAGTCACCATACGAGCATGTCGATCGAATCTTGAGGATTACATGTAAAGTTATTCTCATGCCCCGACATTGTGCAAGCACCGAGATGACTTCGACACAATATTTGATCATTATTCGCTATCTGAAAACTGTCCATCCATTCATTCTTTGTCAAAGTTACCAAACCGCCAATGTATTGTGCTTAGGAATCGGGAGGGAAACAATATCATTATTTTTATTTAAAATTACATTGCTGTTAACAATAATCTCAAGTATGTCCTTGTTCTTACTTTTAATTTTCGTTGATTAATATATAGTGGATTGAAAAGTAAGTTGTATGTTCAAGGATATAAAATGTCACGAATATTTGTCGATGGTTATGCATACAAACAGAAACTGAAATATCATTCAAATGTGAAACTTTTCTGTTGTTGTTTGTGTATATATTTCACTTAACGATTTCCAGTTGATTGTTAATTATTTTAAAATTCTAAAAATGAAATTAAACAGACACTGTAGCAGAGGTCACTCGGTTTATCCAGATTTAATATTATATAGATACCTTATTTAAAGCATTAACTGCAATTTTAAGGAGACGTCCACGGAATCATAAATGTGAATAAAGAACATCTATGTTTTCGTTGTCAATTTGGGTGTGTATACATTGGCGGATTTAACGTTTGCGGAAGAGTCGTTCCCCTCCCCCTCGTCCGAAAAATTGTCAATTTTTTTTTTTTTTCAAGAGATATTCTCTCTGAGAGAAGAATAATATAGTTTTATCAATTTTCGTAGTGGTTAACGATGCAATGAAGGTTAGAACACGTCTATGATCTATACAAAAAAGCATACATATGATATTAAGCATCACTAATGTTATTGTTTTCAACATGTATAGATTTTACATATGTCGTTACAACGTTTTCCGCCCCCACCCTTCCCACTTTAACTCCAAATCCTGTAACCGCGCCTGGTTTACATGTAGTGTAAAGTAGCATTGTTAATTGATCCGTTTGCAAAACAAGAATGCACAAAGTTTCCGCTTCTGAGTAATGTTTTCCCGTCGACTAAGCATCTGTATCAGAGGGCGTTTTTATCTTCCTTCTAGTGTCATATGCACGTGTTTATCTGCTTTCTTGTTACGATTTGAACTTCTGATGTAAATTATGGAATGTGCATGCTAATTTAAAGTACTTTAATGTAACAATATATCAGAAAAAAAACGCACACTTATAATTAGGAGCATTAGTTATAGATGACAAATATTGTAGAAATTGGTGCATTTGTAAATGGAAAGAACCTTTTTTTTCATCATACCACGTAATGCGTATTACTTAGCACATTGAAATGTACATTTCTGTGGTTGCTAAACTAAAACATTTTCGGCTTTGATTTAAACAAAATATACTTAATGGGACGTCCTGCTTTAAGGAACATCAATGTTTACAGAAATAATAGACAGTCACACACAATATGTGATAAAGCGTGTAGATGCAATTGGGACATTATGCTCCCGAATCATAACGATTATCACGTCCGCGATCCAACATGAGCAATCGTATCCAAAATCTTGACAGTGTGACTTAGACTTAAAGCTTGAAACCCACGTTACAAACAGTCGTTCTTGACCGTACACAAAACCAATACACATGCCGTTCTGCCACATAGTGTGTGTGAACTGGATACAAGTTCAAATGTTTATTAAAGCTTTTTTCATGGTATATGGCCAGTTTTGATCACGTATAAATATCTGCGTGTTGTGTTGTAGTATTTCATGGTTGGGATTGCAATTTGGTAAAACGGGGATGTTTTAATGTTTTTTTTTATATCTTGCTCATAATTGCATTTATTCCAGATCGTATTCTTCTTGCATGCATGCTGAAATGGCAGTAATACATTATAAGGTAGTTTAGCCAGTTTGGCCAAATACTGTTTTCCTTGTTGTGTATATAGTTATACTGTTTATGTCCATGTTAAATTTTGTGTCAATTTACGTTTCTGGAAATGGGTTCCCATTCCGTTGTAGGTCCATCCATGTGTTATGTCACACATGCTTACCTACTGATTTATAAAGATTGCTACAGACCAATAGTTTAATTAGCCAAATCAAAGTTTCTCCGGTTACATCTTTCTCTTGGCTCAAAGCAATTGCAGACGCTAGGCGGTGACATTCTGTTTATTTTATAACCAACATTGTAAGTGCTCATATTTTCCTAATTAATGTGTTCAGAAAATAAAACTATACATAAAGTAGGGAAATTTTTAAGAAGTACAATTTTGTGTATTGGAAACAATTTGTATTTAATGAATAACAATTAATTGAAATACAAATGAATATGTTGCGAAAAACGAACTAATAACACTGACATAATTGTCCTCTATGTGTGTGACTTGTTATGTGTCTTTGTCTTGCACTGATATTTGAAATGATTGGTCCAAATGATGTAGACGTTTTATTCCAACTTGCAATGAAAACAAAAGTGAACACGTCCCATTAAATAACACGTGTTTTACATTTGTTTCGTTAAACACAAGCCGAAAGTTTATGTTTCTAGCGACCTCCATTGAACTGTGAATATTAATATTGCTTTGTAGCTCACCTGACAACAACGAGCTCATGGTGAGCTTTTGTGATCGACTTTTGTCCGTCGTGCGTCGTGTGTCGTGAATCGTTCGTCGTCAACATTTACCTTGTGAACACTCTAGAGGCTACATTTGTTGCCCAATCTACAAAAAACTTGCTCCAAATATTTTTCCCAATAAATATCTGGTCGAGTTCGAATCTGGGTCATGTGGGGTCAAAAACTAGGTTTTTAGGTAAAATTGAAGTAAAAGCTTGTGAACACGTTAGCAGTAAGTTCCAAAATGGTTCCGTTCCGTTGAAAGACATGGCCGTCATGGGGCGGGGCAGTTTTTCTGATATGGCTATAGAAAAAGCTTGTGAACACAACACTGTAGAAGTCTCATTTTGGCCCAATCGACATGAAACTTGCTCTGAACATTTGGTTTTATGATACTTTGGCCGAGTTCAAAAATGGTTCCTTTCCGTTGAAAAACATGGCCGCCAGGAGCGGGGCAGTTTACCTTATATGGCTATAGTAAAAGCTTGTGAACAGTCTAGGAGTCACATTGTTTGCCGAATCAACAAGAAACTTGCTCAGAACAAGTGTTTTTATGATATCTCAGCCGATTTCGAAATTGTTCCGCTCCATTGAAATACATGACCGCCAGGGGTCTGGCAATTTTCCTTATACGGCTATATTGAAAACTGAAAGCTTGTGAACACTCTGGAGACCATATTTATTGCCCACTCTTCATGAAACTTGCCCAGAACATTTGTACTCATGACAACTCGGAAGAGTTTGAAACGGGTTCATGTGGGGTAAAAAACTAGGTCACTAGGTCAAATTCAATAAAAAGCTTGTGAACACTCTACAAGTTACATTTGTGCCCAGTATTCTTGAAACTTGCTCAGAAAATTTGCTACAATAATATCTCGGACAAGTTCGAAACTAGGTCAAAAACTAAGCCACCATGAGAAATTTAAGAAAAAGCTTCTAAACAATCTAGAGGCCATATTTATAGCCTTATCATCAAGAAACTTGCTCAAAACATTTGTCCCATTGAGATCTCAAAGGAGTTAAAAATTGGGTCAGGTGGGGTCAAAAATATTAAGTCACAAGGGCAAATTAATAAGGGATAATTAAAAAAAATCATTTTACAACTTAAAAATATATACATTCCTCTCCCTTTTAGATGACAAGGACATATTGTGGATGTCATACTCAATTGATAATTATTTGTCGCCACAAATGTCCATGAGAATAGTTGTTGATAATCATATATATTGTATATGACATCGTCTTTTCACAGTATTTGCTTAGAAAGTAAGAAAACAAACAATATTCCAGTCATCGGCAATTACCGAACCAGACTTGTTTATGTCCGTTATTGTATTAATAATGTACCTTCTCACTGTGTTCTTTATCTAAAGTGAATTAGCCCACACGCATTGTAATTTAATAAATTTTATTTATCTCAAAATTCTTTAAACATGTATGTTATAAATTATCAATAATTTTAAATTTTTAAAAGCGTCAAAATCATAATAAACAATACCCATGTTTGATTTACAATATAATATGGTATGTACATTGCAGCGACAACATTATCATGAAGGCAATCTAGTTTGTTTTGAAACCGTAAATTTGGTTATTCGCAATATATAATTTCAAACCTGAATAAGAAGAGCAAAATTGTTATGCCTTACGGATGTCATCAATTTTAATATTAAATATCGTGAAAAATGAAAACACTGTTAAATCAACATATAACATATTTACATAGTTATTTACACTGTACATAAAGGAAATGAAATGTTTATATCGCATCAATAAAGTGCATTCTTCATTTAGAAGTTGACGGTGACAGTCTCATATATGTGGCGGCCCTGTCGTGCTGTGACCATACAAGGTCTTCGTATCGTGCCGGTGTAGCGTCTTCGGTCTGTTATAAAAAGGTATCATTTAGGATAGTACGGGTATTACACGATTTTCAAGGTTTTAACTATTTTAAATTAGTTATAGATAATGCTTTCAGAAAACTATCTGTACTACCAGAAATACAGTACTACGCCAATAGTTCGTACATGCTTCGCGGATGGATCTTCGGACAGCATGCAATCAGGATCAATTTCATCATACTGATTTTCGCTACCGGTCACGTCACTACAAGTTTCTGCAGCATGTCTGGTACCTGAAATGGGAATGTGTAAATATTGTTTATGTACATGTATGGAACATGTGCCCCAAAGCACAATGTGGCTTTAAAATAGCATTGTTAATTTCATGACCTCACACTAAATGGAGTAAACCATAAAATGCATTACCTTGACTACACTGAGTTGGTTGGAAACATCTCGGTCTGTGAAATTTAGCACGATAGAAAAACAGTGTCAATTACACTCACATAAAACATTTAATACTTTACTAAGTGTATAACAATACATATTAGATTTCGCACGTTGTACATTATAATTGTTAGATAATAAATACAATATATAAAACCATTGTTGCATTTACTATTATAAAGAATGAATTCTTAAATGTAATAGAAAGATGTACTTAATGGCGCAAATATTTTGCAGTTCGACGACATTCTGTTGTACTGCTATGTCTGTCTGATGTGGCTATAGATATAAAATGAATAACTCTTTAAGCATGCATAAAATCTGTACGACAAAAATGAACAGAATTGTTTGCAGTCAAAACGGAAGAAAACACGTTTTAGGCGGTACTTATTCTAGGCATGGAAATTATACTTCTTGTATTTTAAATAAATTGAACATTTAATTTTCTATGTGTAAAGGGAGGAAATCCGAAGGACGCTTAACTTAAAATAGCAAACTTGATAGTTCGAATTTTGATGTTATAATTACGACTGGAATGTATGTATTCCTTAACATAATGTATTAAATAATTTAAATAACGACAGGTATTCATGAAATCCATTATGAAAATCCTCCCTTGTTAGTTTCTATTTTTAGGATAGTGGAAATTCCGCAGACAGTACACAAAATATATATGTTTTGTGAAATGATGCTTTTGTCGTCATTTAGCCCGAAACATATGCACTGCAAAATAACAGATCGATAGTCCTGCATACAGTATAGAAAAAAAGAGAGTTATTGTGGAAATCCGCTGTTTTCTTGACCAATCGAGCAATGCTGCAGTATTTTGCGTCGGCATGACCTACTGCACTTATACCTTCGTCCGAGATTTTTTAATACAATACACATATTTGGTTATAAATACAAAGAAAAGTACGTAAAACATGTTTTTGAAAACAAAAACGCTCCTAAGCATTAAGAGCTAATTCTACTTTTGTCACGTTTTCAAAAGTTGTCTACTGTAGTCATTTACACAGCTAAGTGAATCGTTAACTAGATCTTGCCATTGTGGCAACATGTGTTGGGAAAAGGTCTTTTATAATAACATTAAATAATAATTTCCGCATTTGCGCGGGTCGTATACTAGTTAGTATGGAACGAAACGTTTCGTCACGTAATATATTTCGTATGTAAATAAATCACATATTATACATGCATGACGACAAGCTGACCGAGAATTGTCATGAATGGATATGCGTGTTTCATAATGTGAAATAGCGTTTACATCAGTACTAAAGTTTAACAGACCAGTTTCGCAGCGCTTCTCGACGTAGGTTCAACTTCTTCGTATTCATGTTCGTTCCTTTCTGTGACATTACTCAGTTCGGATGTAGCTGGCTGGCCTTTAATTACAAATATGTCACAAATAACGCTTCAAAAAAACTATTGAATTTACGGAATACCAAATGTCATATGCTCTAAAAGGAAATATTGAACAGGGTTTTATTTACTGGCAATTCAGCATGTTGCAAATACTTTTAATAGCATTTGCATGATTACCGAATTCCGATTGTCCCAATATTCGGTGCTGATTTCGATCCAGTCTGCAATAAATAAATTCTATGGTTATACTTTCATTATATTATCGGGCAAATAAATCGATAAGCGTATTAAATCTACTTGCATCGATATTACGCCTTAAATAATTTACTACCCATTTACGACGTTAGAGAATACGGTACATTTGCACCTGAAAGACTTATTTACCTATTTAACCATAATAATAAACTTAGGTAAAACAGAACAAAACATACGGGCTTTCCTGGCGTTTCTTTGTAATGCACCCTGCAAAGAAAATATACACTGTCAGAAAATATTTCTTAATAATTATGTTAACGCTATTATTAAACAAAAAATATACACATTCTGAATTATTTGTTTTTCGTAGATGCTATATTTGTTAACATCAAGGCGACTTACGCTTGCCAAATATAACTGTGGCACTGACAATGCCCGCAACTGCCAGCATGCCGCCTATGTTAATCACAATATACACCCATTCTCTGTTGGCCTGTGTATTTTCGGAATTGCCTGTGGGGGAAACGAAGCTAATCAGACTAATAGTTGAACAAACAACAACAGCTTGATATAATTAAAAATGTTATACTCATCGGTTTAGACAAGGCTGGATATAATTATGAATACAATCTACCCCTTGTTTACAATGTTCATTACTTTTCAATTATGAATAGGTGTTATTATCAATGTTACTTGTTAGCGTACATTTTTAACAAACATTTAATAACATTAAGTATGATTGAAGAACATTCTAATATTGTTGCTGCTGATTTTAGTTGTTTAAATGTACTCATCCCATATAATAATAATTCTAATAATAATTATAATGATAATAATTAATAATAATAATAATTATTATTATTATTATAAATTACCATTCTCATTCAATAATTGTTATATCCCGCTTAACACATATAAATTGTATCCAACAATTACCCAAATATGGTTTTCATATTTATACACACCCGTAAGTAAAATTAAAACGTATTCCTCTTTCATCTGTACGTTAAACGTCTCACACTGTAGCTCACAGCTTATCTTGCCTCCTGCCATGGCTTGAGAAACGTTAACACGTATCAGCGACGTTATGTTGGTGACATTCTGGTCAGCAGTTCTGTGCAGCATTAAGTTATCAATGTCAGTGTACCATTCTATAAAGCACCTATCACTTGTATCCACAGCGATGCAGGCAAGGTCGAGTACATACCACTCAGGCCGTTGCTTTGGTGATTCAGGCCGCACCATATGCATAATGTTTGGGGGATCTGAAACACGAGTCATTTTATGAAATCATTGACTATAAAATTGTACATGTGCGGTATAATATCATAATATAATATCTTATCGATGTTTCAATGTAAACAATAGATGCAAATGCCGAGTCTTACATATGTACGTCACTGGTTCACTGGTACCATTTAGTTCTGTTTCCCCTACAATGGGAGTGCATGTTAAGTTCTTGCCATGCCACGTCCGGTTAGCCGATGTCACAGTCAGTACGCTAGTATAGAGATTGTTGGACGCATTGTTAACACGCTGTTCCACATCTGACAGAATGGCTTGTCCCAAGGTCAACTGAAGTTTTGGTGACGGTCTACTGTTGTATGAAACGCAGGTTATGTTCACCTTTTGACCTTCAATCAGTTCAGGAACATGAAGATCTATCTCTGTTGGAGGTGCTTAGAAACATTAAAATACAAAGTGTGGATTTAGTCAGTATTTACATGTTGCTGTAAGTGTGTCTGCAATACATATTGTTTAACCACATTGCAAATAATAATGCCAAATGTTAAAATATCCAAACTATTCAGTCATTTCTAGCAGCTTAAGTTCAAAAAGTTTAGGGTAAATATTTTATATCAATCAAATCATGTATCAATATAAAGGCTTGTTTAAATAAATGCGAATTGTATTTTATAAAATCTCACCAACAACGTATATAACAGCGCTGGAGTTGAAAGCCTGATCCATTATGTATGCTAAACAATAAACAGTTTGCAAGTGAAGTCGTTCGGATATCACCCCTGAAAAGGTATATAGCTCGACCATGGTATTCATCTGTAAAGAAGCTTCTCGATCAGAGCCAATCCACATCGTCACGTTGGTGCTGTAGGAGGAACAGTTGATAGAATCGCCGGAACTGACACATACACAGTCAACACACCCGTCAACGGTACATCTCGGACTCAGCACTGGTTGAACTTGAGGATAAAATCATTGAATAAACACTATATTATGAAACTGTTTAGAAAGGTTTGTGACAGAGTAACCTTAATGTTTTTCTACTGATATAATCCATAAGAAATTGTATCTGGTTATGTGACATTATGATATATACATAGAAACCGTATCCTAGTACTACAGCTAAATCGATCAGATAACGACCCATCGTATAAAATTTAGCTTTATCCGATCGCTATTTTTAGCAAACGTTATTTCAATCGTTCTTTTTAGAATGTTATGTATTTCAATGTGACATCATACCAAATGATAACGCTTTTAGTTAACAAAAAAACGCAGTGTTGAAAAACATAATAGTTTTTTAAAAATATGTGTTTACGCCGTTTAAATGATGTATGAGCACAACATAAAAGGATAAATAGAATCTTATGTAAGTGTTGGGTGAAGATCAAGTGTATCATGCTCGGCTCGAAAATAGCGCTCGGCATGCTCGCGATACCCTGTTTCTCAGCCTTGCATGATAAACTGGATCTTTATCCAACACTCGCATTATATTCTCTGCATATTTAAATTATAACGCATAGCAGATAACCATAACAGATAAAATATGTATGCTCAATGTATTAACAGTATATTATCCGTTAGCAGTTCTGACATAAATTGTTGAAACGTACGAGTACACATTTACCTAAACACTTATGTAACACAATGTACGTACATTTATCCAACCATATTTACCAAAGTACATGTCTATGCCGTTAGTAGTGATGCTATGACTGTTGCTTAGGCATTCTAAATAGTATTCCTTGGGCGCTGTAAAATTGTAAATTGTGAGTACATAAGTGACATCTTCTGTGTGCCTTGTTTCTTTATAATACGAATGGTTGAGGTTGATTATGCCCCCGTTTTGGTCATGCCATTTGCGATAGTAAATTCCAGGGCTTTCAATGACCTTGCTGCTCGGGTAGTATACGATCTGAGCAGTGTCGCCTGTCTGCGCAGGAAATTTCTCCGCGAGCAATTCACCACAGTCGTTGGTGAACTCTTGCATGAAAAAGAGAAAAACGATTGGATGTTTTTGTTTATTATTCAAGTCGGATATTAAATGCTGATGTCAGAACAGGGTCCGATAATACATCTTATAAATGGAACGAAAAACGAAGCCACATTTTTCGCGTTAGTGTTCATAATAATATTGACGGTACCATATTTACTTATCAACCATTGCGACACTTGCAATTAACAATTCGCAAAATTAAGATCTAATCAGTTCAGATTTGTGGTTCGTTATCATAGGCAATATATTTCGCGGTTCGTTATTATAGGTAATATATTTGTAAAATAACAAGGAGGATGTTTATAATTCTCATGTAATTTTGTATTTAAGGATCATGTAAATTGTAAGCATTTGAAATATGTGTTTGTTGAATGTACCTACATTTTTCTTATGTCAGGTGTAACAGCTAATATGTCTTAAAATTTAGAACATAGGCTGTAATTATTCATTTCGTTTCCCGAAAGTTGCAGAGAAGAGTGTTTATGACTATACATATTTTTCATAACGATATTTTGTTGTAAAGATAATTAAAAGGTTCTTCTGAGAGTGGTTTTCTAAAAGCATACTTCCCAATGTTGAGAAATGAAATGCAAATACATATTCGTATTTTTAATTAATTTATTAATGTCTTTATTTGTTATTAAATAATTGTGTTTGTTTATGAAATGTAAATATTACAACCTACAGACATTATACGTGCCAACATACCTTGCAGTTGAAGCGTAAAGGTGGCGGCAACCACTCCTTTGTATTTAACTTGTACAAATGCCTCATGCCACTTCCTATCCACACGAAAGAGCTTCATGTTAAATGCTCCGTCAGTAACAGATTCCCAGTGGCTGTCCGTGATATTTGTGAACCACCTATTACCATTAAACAAGACCTCCCATTTAATGTTTGTTGCATCAATGTCTTCACCGAAAAGCTTAAATATGAACGTCACATTTCTTCCGAAGAAAGCTGGTCCAACTAACGTTACAGTTCCAACTTTGTTCATAAGGTCCGCACCATGTACCACTGGAAAAACTACATTATGCAGGCATGTATAAATAATGGTAAACAATAACATAAACCAAAATCATGTTATTAACCAAATGCTGGTGGTTCAGAGGGTGTTCATAATTGTTTTTAATTGCAAACCATCTACGTCTGAATGAATATTGTTAATGGCAGTAATTAATATGACGTTTAAACATGTTGGTTGTAAAGTTATTAATAACAACAAAACCCAATGCCAAGTTGCTAAAATGTCTATTATTAATTGACTTTATAATATTAAACGAGAATCTGGTCAGTTTGTTCTCTTGATATGATGTTAACCTCGCCAATAAATTTCAAAACTCGTCCAATACGGAAAAAACTCAATATGGGAAAACGCGGCCAATACGAGATTCAGCCAATAAGAATTCAGGATTAATTCGGCCATAAACGAGATGGAAGTTATTTCGACGCCATTTTGAAAACGCTTAGCATAATTAACTTTGCGCTTGGTATTTCTTACTAAACGTTTCTACATGTAGCACTCCCATAAAATAAAGTAAGGGCAACATTCGTACTTATTAATGTATTGGACCGAATCTACAGAGTGACGAATCATGAAATAGAGACGACATCGACCACCAAAACACACATTTACTTCCCTTGATGTATTCTTCAATTTAGCGTTCGTTTATATGAACATGATGAAATTATTAAATTATTTTTAATATTTGGATTAATATTGGATTGGATGCACCTCAGAAAGGGAAGGGAATCGGCGAGTTAGCTGAGCGTTTGCTCTGTCAACTCGCCGACATCATATTCACAGAATCAATGACAAGAGAGGTTTCAGATGAAATGAGGATGGTTGAAGGTTAACGTAAGGAATTTGAAAATTTTCTTAGTAAATTATTCATTTTATTTCACATCTAGTCGTCATCTTCTACTTATCAATAATGTCTTAAGCATACTCTGGAGCATACTTGGACTTTTTAAGAATATTCTTAAACCAAATGCTTTGTTGAATTTTAAAAGTTTATTTTGTGGAGTCAGTGTCTATCCTTTATTCTTAAGTCTAAGAATGGTTAACCAATGTGTTTGTGAATACTAACAGGTTTGCCAAGACCTGATCGGATCACAGCGGATAACGATTGGTGGTGTTAAACCTTTTGCGACTTTCTCGATATTTGTTTTTTAGCAATTATAGTATGTACTGTTTAGTTGTTATATTTCACAATACACAGTTAAAAGAAGAAAAACTTCGTTAATAATTTATGCTGGCAC
Organism: Congeria kusceri; assembly: GCA_027627225.1. NCBI lineage: Eukaryota > Metazoa > Mollusca > Bivalvia > Myida > Dreissenidae > Congeria > Congeria kusceri. The sequence continues at coordinate 12,571,285 of CM051028.1, read as the reverse complement.
TGTTGCATTCTATTTATATCGAAACAATAGTTATGATAGATCTAACGTGTACTATTAAAACTGAAAGATGCAGCATACTATTTCTATTTATATCGCAACAATAGGAACGTTTACGACTGACGTCACGCGCACATGGTATGTTTAGACTCCGCCCACTGGTTGGCAACAGGTGGTGGGCATAACGTAGACATATCAAGATAGTGTTGAAAAAATATTGATTTATTTTCACAATAATTCAATGTTTTAAAACATGTTGCCACACAATCAGGTCATAATACGAGATATTTCATTATGAAACGTTGTTTTTATAATTATTGTTTACTAATGATGTACAGTCGAAACGCGATACTGCGAATCGCGATACTACAAAATGACGGGATACTACGAATAAGGTGCCGGTCCCGTCCGTTTTCCTTATATGTTTAACTACAAAAAGAATCGATACTGCGAATTTGCGATACATGTTCTACGAAAGATGCGTTACCACGAACACATTTTCCGGTCCCATCATAAGGTTTGTATTGAAATGTTAACGCGATACTACGAATCATATCGGCAAGGTGACGTTTCACACCTTCTCAACGAAGTTTTCACACCTCTGCCCAGTCAGACACATAGCCTGTTTGTTTGCACCGTGGACAAAGATCGCTGTTAACAAATTTATTAACCATTTTTACCCACCTTTAATGATGCAGTGTGAGATTTTTGCATTTGTCTAAATGACTTTCGTGTATGTCATTGCGAATTTGATAACTGTGCGTGGAATGATTTCATATTTTTTATTTAATTTATAATGCAATACATACACAATTGTAATTTCAACTGCAATTACTTTAATAAGTGTGTTAATGCTCATTAACGCTACGACATGACGCAGGTTACACGTTATGGAAGAACAATTCGTTAATACCGTAATTTCCGAAAGATGCGAAACTACGAAAAACGCGATTCTACGAACAAATCAGTGTCTCCCGTGACTATTCGTAGTATCGTGTATCGACTGTATTTAAAAGTACTTAATGTCAATGTGCCCAATATTCATGTATGCAACACTTATACATGACAAATTGTTGTTCATGACAAAAGAAAATAACATATATGCATTTTAGTTGACTTGTTCCAGAATACAGGGCACTAAACAACTAATGATGCAACGCAATTCATGGATCGTGCAAAATAGGCTTTACGTAATACATTAATTACATATTGAAACCTTACCAGAACCAACAAAGGTCAGAAAAACCTTACCTGGTTATATGCCGTGTCACCCTAATTTCGTGGGTCTTATTTACGATTGTGACGCATGCGCGTTAATACATTCTGTTATCTCTCACCACTGAGTTGGATAAAACACAATTTGCAATGTCCTCTTTGCAAACAAAGTAATTAAAAGACCGAATTTTTTTACTATTTCATGTATATATTAAGTTATTGTACCTGACCCTTCTGATCTGTATCGTTTGGAAGCTTCTCATAATTTCGTGGGTTCTGATTGGCCGGCCTACTTTGGTTGTGAAAGAGTGTTTACAGCATCGATTTAGTTTCACTTTGTATGTGCTGAACCATGTGCTGATCAACAAACGAAAATCTTGGTGAAAACTAGCGTTTTTGAAAATTTTATCATTATAAATACACAGTCCTTATCGTATTTTTTAAAAGGTAACAAAATAGGCCTAACGAAATCTACACACTTGTTCAATTTTGGTTGTGTAGGTTTAACTTTAGGCTTCATGAATCTATAAATATTCTACTGTATTGTGTTATTTATTGTTCTTAAATATTAAATAAATGATAAAATTGCACGCAGCGATTCATGGGTAGAAATGCTAACTTAAAGTTAAAAGTTTGAAAATGTCAGTCAAATTTAGGGAAGGGAATTGTTTATGTTTTTTTTTACTGAAAATAGCAAAATACCATTGAGAAATAAAAACAAGGGAGATAATCATACATGTGCAATTATCCTTGGAAAACTGTTCTACATATACGACTTTTATAGAACGAAATGTCACGAATTTAATTCCAAAGTAGTTGTTGGGTAGTGAATTAATGTCATTAATTGGTGATTTAAATGACAAAGTCATTCACTGGTTGACATTTAATATGATTTCCTTTTCAGATACTACAAAATATACAATTAAGTTAACAGTTATAATAATTCGGACAGTGTTTTCGGATGCACGAGCGAAAATTCTATTAGTTTCAAAGGGCCACGAAATTATGGTAACCCCGAAATTATGGTAATTAGGCATATATGTTAATCCATTTTCATAAAAATAAAATGGTATCAAACTTAATCTTAATGTGTATGTTTCCACATGCTTGTGCATATTTCAAACACTACCCATCGTTAAATAATTTAATCCGGCGTTTAATTGCCCCTTTGTTTGAGCAAAAAACCTATTATCTCATAATGATCAGATGCTACCCAGACAAGTAATTAACTAACAACATAGTGTCAACTTTGATTCTAAGTGTCCTAAAACCACAGGTGGCAGACGTATGTCTGATCATTGAACAAAATGTACAATACCTTCATGGCATTTAGCAGTCATGGGTAATATAAACGCAAACAATACTTCAAATTCTCGCTCTTTTATAATGTATTTCTAGGAAAAGTATAAATCATATTTTAATATTGCCTTTAAACCAGTATTGCGCTACAGGTTTGTTTTAAGGTTGATATATGTCTGATCAATACATTCGTTGTACTTGACAATGCACCTCTTGCCACTTTCTTTCAGAAAAAAATAACACATGAACACTGGCACACACAATACATTCATATCATTACTGTTCTGGTACAAATTGTTAGTATTCGTAATTAACCTTATCATTTTTAACAACAGAAGTTATTTTATTCGTGTCTAACAAAATTTAACGGATGACTTATACATGAATGATATAGCTTCGTTCAAAACATTGAAACTTTTTGTTTAAGCTAAATGACCAGCCCATTAAATATATATATTTAGTTTATTATATACCAAAGTCTTTATGTGATGGGTGTTTTTTTTTAAATATTTTATTTGAAGTGTTTTAAAACATATTTGAGAAATTCTGAACGATTAATCGAGTAAACACATGTACGTATGCATGTTTCTGTATCTGTAACAAGCGCTTTTGCCAACTAGTCAGTGCGCATGCGCGAACAATCCCGATTGTAAACAATAACAATCAACGTTACTATAGTTTTCATACTATAAAACCCGAATATGCTGCATAATATAATAAGATTAATTAATAAAATTGTCATTAATTAGTTGAATTCATATTCGCCTGGTTATTGGTCTTCAGACAGCCTTCGGACTCAGACCAATACGGCAGTCTTCAGCCCAATAAAAAGGCCAATATGAATTCAACTAATTAATAACATTATATTATTTACCAATAAGTAATATTAAAGTCCACATCATTTTCGAGAAAACTGAACTCGCACTCGCCATCCGTGTGTTTCCGTTAGCCAGAACGAAACGCCGGCATTATTGTTTTCAAAACTCTTGCACATTGCACATTGTTTATATAATAACAGGAAATTATATCCTTGTAGACCACATGTGATTTAATGCATCTGTGTTGGTATATGAGCATGTTTATATATATAGTAAAATAGTAAGGCGTCTCTGTCCACAAACTAGCCATTTGAATACATTGTGCTCTTTTTGTTTGTAGTGGTGGCATGATGCTGTCCGTTACTGATGTCATTTAAGACACTACAAACACGTGGCTTAAATCAAACAAAATAAATACATTTGGAATATGGTCTTACAGCGGTCATACATGTTTGGTGAATAGTATTATTTGACTACACCAAATGAATCAGATATATATTTAACTCACTTTACATATCATACATGACTATTAGTATATTGATTTATCGAACAGCGTGTGACGGTTTAAAGCTGATGCTATACTATTCAAGGCTCTCATTATCATTAACGAATGAGCTTGAAAACAAATTAGAAAAACTAGTCGATCCGAAATGCCTAACCGAATACCTTGAAATGTTGAAGCGCTAAGTCTAAACGTTGTACTGTAATACCGTTCAACACATACGTATTGCGTCTGTATATATATTAAAATAAACAACATAACAACATATTATCTACATCCATCTGTATAAAGAGACACATTACCTTGAAATAAATAAGTTTAACCTTGAATTTTGAATAACATTACTACCAAAATGTAAACATTTTAATAACAAGTTGAAACCAGTTGGGAATCAGAGACACATGTGTATGTTGTTTTATACACGGGCGGTCACTTGTTTTTTGCAAGACCATATTTAAGTAGGTATGAGTTTATTATCGAATGACAATGTGTTCGCCAAGAGCTCACTGTCAAATGGGTTTTTTACCAGATAATAATTTTACATCATGGTTTGTTGTCGAATAAGCCATAGTCGGATGTTTAGAAAGAAACTATATCAGGAGTGTGTAGCTTAAAACACAGCTTGAAATTGACCGATTATCCTAATAATCGTGAAGATGTTAGGTATTTTTTGTTTATATATAATAATGATGAAACTGCAGAGACATCATCAGGAGAGAAACAACATAAAAATGATTAAAACTGGGGTCGCCAACTTGGAATGGTCAATGCAAAGCATTTTGGGTTTAAACCAGCTTAAAGGGATGCCAAACCTCAAACTTAGCCCAGAATTAATCACTTAAAAGGGAAAATACACAATGGACAACATACAGGCTGTCAACTCGCCCACAGTAAAAAAGTAGGAAAAAATAGGAGCTTTCTTTTTTATTAAGTAGGAAAAAGTGTATATTTCTCGTCAAAAAGTAGGAATATTTAAAGACTTACCATAGTTATGTTCAAATTGACTCAAAAATGTAAAATAGCCTTTAATATTAGAACAATAGGCAACTGTTCAGCTTGAGGACTGTGATCTACCCAATATCCTGAATTGTTTTTATTTTTTATTTTATTTTTATTTTCTAACTTGTAATTCAAACATTCCAACAACTAGCTCAATATGAACATAAGCTTATACCTACAATAACATGTACACTGCAGATTATGTTACATCAATAGCAAAGCAGCCTGCAATGTTTCACAGAGTTACTACTACCAATAGCATCAAGCACTTTGAAATCAATTGTCTTTTTTTATAAGTTGTACTCCCAGTTGTACCTGACGATCTTTGCCAACTGTTTATTGGATTTAATGTCACACTAATCAGCCAGTTTTAATATGGCGATTTCCAGCTTTTCATGGCGGAGAAAGACAAAAATCATGCAGGCACATGGGTAGAACCACTAACCTTTTATAAGCTAGATGGGTTACTAAGCTTTCTCACTTGAAATAATATGACACAATTAAGGCTTGAACCTAGTGTGGTTTGCGCCTACAGTGGTAAGGGGCAAGTGATCAACAGACAGAGACTTTAACCCACATTAATATGTCTGTGTCTGTCAATTCTTACGTCCCTTGAATTTGTTTTACACCAATGGGTAGGGAGGATATCAGGCTTATGAATAGGTGAATTCAGCACGACTTATCACAATTTTCAAACACACGAGGATTTTTAAGATATTGGTTTGACATTTACAAAATCAAGGATGGGGTTATATACCATTTTTGAGATTATCTTTTATAACATAAAGGAAACAGCACTTGGTAAATATTAAGATAAATCTTGATAAATAGTTTTATTTTCAAAAATCGCTAAACATGTTAACAGTAAGAAGATAATTGGTTAATGCATTGCATTGGTCAGGTTGTCAATACAACTTTGTTGAAACTATTGTTTTGATTGTCAATTTAGGTGATAAAGAAGTATACAACAACCTGTTAGATTTCTGAGGCAGTCAGGCATTTATCCCAGATTCTAAATATCTTATGTGGTGTATTTGTATTTGAATTAGCATAAAACATTATATGATAAAAGATCTGCATAAACTCTACACTAGAGATTTTCAACTGGGTAGTGCACTGAGCTCCATCAGTTAGCCCACCATTTTGAACAAAACCTCCATTATATCTTCACTTTTATATGACAACAGATTCACTCTTCTTCTGAGTACATGACAATTAACTTGATTTTAAATATCTTTTAAATATCTAAGACCTTTAGTATCAGGAAACAGTCAAATTAGCACATTGTCCGATCTATACAACACATCTCCAAAAAGACTTTTATTGTTTGTTTCATATAAAACATTATTTTATTTATCTTCATTTCTGGCAAACTAAAACAGTAGGTATAATAGGAGTTTTTTTACGAAAAAGTAGGAAAAAGTATGAGTGAATCAAAAAAGTAGGAAAAAGTAGGACCAGTTGAAGCCTTACAGGCTGTCAACTCGACCACAGTGAAAAAGTAGGACAAAATAGGAGCTTTTTTTTAAGTAGTAAAAAATGTTGGAAAAAAGTATATTTCTCGTAAAAAAGTAGGAATATTTAAAGACTTACCATAGAATAGTTATGTTTAAATTGACTCTTAAATGTAAAATACCCTTTAATGTTATAACAATAGGCAACTGTTCAGCTTGAGAACTGTGATCTACCCAAAATGAAGCTTTTTACAGATTCGTAATTTACGACAAATGTATTAATTAGGCCACTTCCCTTAATTTATATAAGCGTACTTACTGAATTCATAAACGAATATGTATAAAACATACAACAATATGGGCTACGTTTTCGGCATAGTCTTATATATTTCAATTATATATTTTTTTAACTTTCGGTTGAATATAGTGTTTAATTCATTGTAATGGTGTTTCATTTTGTGTGTTTTATATGGAGTTAAACCGAAGTGATATCGAATCGACATTGCACTATTCTGTCTCAACCTTATTCAACAAAACAGAAAACCCATTTGCGCTTGAGAAATGTTTATCTGGCAACAGTATAATAAGAAAGAAGTCAAAAAATCTAGCAGATAAACACACATTTTAAGTCACCATACGAGCATGTCGATCGAATCTTGAGGATTACATGTAAAGTTATTCTCATGCCCCGACATTGTGCAAGCACCGAGCTGACTTCGACACAATATTTGATCATTATTCGCTATAGGAAAACTGGCCATCCATTCATTCTTTGTCAAAGTTACCAAACCGCCAATGTATTGTGCTTAGGAATCGGGAGAGAAACAATATAATTATTTTTATTTAAAATTACATTGCTGTTAACAATAATCTCAATTATGTCCGTGTTCTTACTTTTAATGTTCGTTGATTAATATATAGTGGATTGAAAAGTCAGTTGAATGTTCAAGGAAATAAAATGTCACGAATATTTGCCGATGGTTATGCATACTAACAGAAACTGAAATATCATTCAAATGTGAAACCTTCCTGTTGTTATTTCTGTATATATTTTACAATACAGACACTGTAGCAAAGGTCACTCGGTTATCCAGATTTAATATTATATAGATACCTTATTTAAAGCATTAACTGCAATTTTAAGGAGACGTCCACGGAATCATAAGATGTCAATAAAGAACATGTATGTTTTCGTTGTCAATTTGGGTGTGTATACATTGGCGGATTGAACGTTTGCGGAAGTGTAGTTCCCCTCCCGCTTATCCGAAAAATTGTCAAACTTTTATTTTTTTTTAATTCCAGAGACATTCTCTCTGAGAAAAGAATAATATAGTTTTATCATATTTCGATTTGAACTTCTGATGTAAATTATGTAATGTGCATGCTAATTTAAAGTACTTTAATGTAACAATATATCAGAAAAAAACCGCACACTTATAGGGAGCAATAGTTATAGATGACAAATATTGTAGACATTGGTGCATTTAAAAATGGAAAAAAACTTTTTTTCATCATACCACGTAATGCGTGTTACTTAGCACGTTGAAATTTACATTCTGTGGTTGCTAAACTTTGATTTAAACAAAATGTACTTAATGGGAAGTCCTGCTTTAAGGAACATCAACGTTTACAGAAATAATAGACAGTCACACACAATATGTGATAAAGCGTGTAGATGCAATTGGGACATTATGCTCCCGAATCATAACGATTATCACGTCCGCGATCCAACATGAGCAATCGTATCCAAAATCTTGACAGTGTGACTTAGACGTAAAGCTTGAAACCCACGTTACAAACAGTCGTTCTTGACGGTACGTTGACTCTTATATAAAAACAATACACGTGCCGTTCTGCCACATAGTGTGTGTGCACTGGATACAAGTTCAAATGTTTATTAAAGCTTTTTTCATGGTATATGTCCAGTTTTGATCACGTATAAATATCTGCGTGTTGTGTTGTAGTATTTCATGGTTGGGATTGCAATTTGGTAAAACGGGGATGTTTTAATGTTTTTTTTATATCTTGCTCATAATTGCATTTATTCCAGATCGTATTGTTGTTGCATGTATGCTGAAATGGCAGTAATACATTATAAGGTAGCTTAACCAGTTTGGCCAAATACTCTTTATATATAATTATACTGTTTATGTCCATGTTAATTTTTGTATCTACTGATTTATAAAGATTGCTACAGACCAATAGTTTAATTAGCTAAATCAAAGTCTATCCGGTTACTGCTTTCTGTTGGCTCAAAGCAATTGCAGACGCTAGGCAGTGACATTCTGTTTATTTTATAACAAACATTGTAAGTGCTCATATTTTTCTAATTAATGTGTTTAGAAAATAAAACTAAACATAAAGTAGGGAAATGTTTAAGAAATACAATTTTGTATATTGGAAAGAATTTGTATTTAATGAATAACAATTAATTGAAATACAAATGTATATGTTGCGAAAAACGAACTTATAACACTGACATAATTGTCCTCAATGTGTGTGACTTGTTATGTGTCATTGTCTTGCACTGATATTTGAAATGATTAGTCCAAATGATGTAGACGTTTTATTCCAACTTGCAATGAAAACAAAAGTGAGCACGTCCCATTAAATAACATGTGTTTTAAAAATGTTTCGTTGAACACAAGCCGAAAGTTTATGTTTCTAGCGACCCCCATTGAACTCTGAATATTAATATTGCTTTTTATCTCACCTGACCACAACGTGCTCATGGTGAGCTTTTGTGATCGCCTTTTGTCCGTCGTGCGTCGTGTGTCGTGAATCGTTCGTCGTCAACATTTACCTTGTGAACACTCTAGAGGCTACATTTGTTGCATAATCTACATACAATTTGCTCCAAATATTTTTCACAAAATATATCTTGGTCGAGTTCGAAACTGGGTCATGTGGGGTCAAAAACTAGGTTTTTAGGTAAAATTGAAGTAAAAGCTTGTGAACACGCTATAAGTCAGCTCTAAAATGGTTCCGTTCCGTTGAACGATATGGCCGTCATGGGGCGGGGCAGTTTTCCTTATATGGCTATAGAAAAAGCTTGTGAACACAACACTCTAGAAGTCTCATTTTTGCCCAATCAACATGAAACTTGCTCTGAACATTTGGTTTTATGATACTTTGGCAAAGTTCAAAAATGATTCCTCTCCGTTGAAAAACATGACCCCCAGGGGCGGGGCAGTTTACCTTATATGGCTATAGACAAAGCTTGTGAACACTCTATGAGTCACATTGTTTGCCGAATCAACATGAAACTTGCTCAGAACATGTGTTTTTATGATATCTCAGCCGATTTCGAAATGGTTCCGCTCCATTTAAATACATGACCGCCAGGGGGCTGGGCAATTTTCCTTATACGGCTGTATTGAAAACTTTTAAAAGCTTGTGAACACTCTAGAAACAATATTTATTGCCCACTCTTCATGAAACATTTGTCCTCATGATAACTCGGAAGAGTTTGAAACTAGGTCATGTGCGGTAAAAAACTAGGTCACTAGGTCAAATTCAATAAAAAGCTTGTGAACACCCTACAAGTTACATGTTGTGCCCAGTATTCTTGAAACTTGCACAGAACATTTGTTTCAATAATATCTCGGACAGGTTCGAAACTAGGTCAAAAACTAAGTCACCATGAGAAATTTAAGAAAAAGCTTGTAAACAATCTAGAGGCCATATTCATAGCCTTATCATCAAGAAACTTGCTCAAAACATTTGTCCCATTAAGATCTCAGGCGAGTTAAAAATTGGGTCAGGTGGGGTCAAAAATATTAAGTCACAAGGGCAAATTGAAGAAAAAGCTTGTGAACACTCAAGAAGTCACATTTTCTGTCCAGTATTCTTTACACTTGGTTAGAAAATTTCTTTTAATAAAATCTCAGACGAGGTCGAAACTAGCTCATGTTGGGTAAAACTTGGTCACCGGGACAATTTTAAAAAAAGGCTTGTGAATACACATTTATTGCCATTTATAGCCCAATCATCATGAAACTTGCTCAGAACATTTGTCCAAATGATATCTGGGATACGTATGTAACCAAGTCACATGGGGTCAAAAACTAGGTCACTAGGCCAATTAAAAAAACACACTATAGAGGCCACATTTTTAGCCGAATCTTCATGAAACTCGCTCAGAACAGTAGTTCGTTAGCCCCTCAGGTGAGCGACATAGGGCCTTATGGTCCTCTTGTTATTAAATAAGAATTGTGTGCATATTTGTGAAGTTGTGCCAGCAATTAAATGTATTGTACTTTTGTTCAATCTTGAATTCCAATATCACAACTATTTATATGCAAAATTAATATTTTTCGTAGTACCGTGCGATTTACATGCAATCTTATTTTGTTTTGTTATTTTCTAAACTGATTCAAGGATGCACATGTATTGACTGTTTTGATAATTTAAAAAAATCATTTTGCAACTTAAAAATATACACATTCCTCTCCCTTTGTAGATGATAAAGACATATTGTGGATGTCATAATCAATTGTAATTATTTGTCGCCACAAATGTCCATGAGAATAGTTGTTGATAAACATATACATGGTATATGACATCGTATTTTCACAGTATTTGCTTAGGAGGTAAGAAAACAAACAACATTCCAGTCATCGGCAATTACCGAACCAGACTTGTTTTTGTCCGTTATTGTATTAATAATGTACCTTCTCACTGTGTTCTTTATCTAAAGTAAATTAGCCCACATGCATTGTAATTGAATTAAATTGTATTTATCTCAACATTCTTTAAACATGTATGTTATAAATTATCAATAATTTTAAATGTTTTAAATGCTTCAAAATCATAATAAACAATACCCATGTTTGATTTACAATAGAATATGGTATGTACATTGCAGCGACAACATTATCATGAAGGCAATCTAGTTTGTTTTGAAACCGTACATTTGGTTATTCGCAATATATAATTTCAAACCTGAATAAGAAGAGCAAAATTGTTATGCCTTAAGAATGTCATCAATTTTAACACTAAATGATTGGCAAAATGAAAACACTGTTAAATCAACATATACCATATTTACATAGTTATTTACACTGTACGTAAAGGAAATGAAATGTTTATATCGCATCAATAAAGTGCATTCTTCATTTAGATGTTGACGGTGACAGTCTCATATATGTGGCGGCCCTGTCGTGCTGTGACCATACAAGGTCTTCGTATCGTGCCGGTGTAGCGTCTTCGGTCTGTTATAAAAAGGTATCATTTAGGATGATACGTTTGTTACACGATTTTCAAGGTTTTAACTATTTTAAAGTAGTTATAGATTATGCAATACATATGATGATAATGCTTTCAGAAAACTATCTGTACTACAATAATAAATACAATATATAAAACCATTGTTGAATTTACTATTATAAAAAATGAATTCTTAAATGTAACAGAAAGCTATACTTAATGGCGCAAATATTTTTGCAGTTCGACGACATTATGTTGTACTGCTATGTCTGTCTGATGTGCCTATAGATATAAAATGAAAAACTCTTTAAGCATGCATAGAATATGTACGACAAAAATGAACGGAATTTTTGCAGTCAAAACGGAAGAAAACACGTTTTAGGCGGTACTTATTCTAGGCATGGAAATTATACTTCTTATCTGTGAAATAAATTGAACATTTAATTTTCTATGTTTAAAAGGAAGTAAATCCGAAGGACGCTTAACTTACAATAGCAAACTCGGATTTTGATGTTATAATTACGACTGGAATGTATTTATTCCTTAACATAATGTATTAAATAATTTAAATAACGACATGTATTCATGAAATCCATTATGAAAATCCTCCCTTGACAGTTTTGTATTTTTAGGATTGTGGAAATTCCGCAGACAGTACAAAAAATATATATGTTTTGTGAAATGATGCTTTTGTCGTCATTTAGCCCGAAACATATGCACTGCAAAATAATAGATCGACAGTCCTGCATACAGTATAGAAAAAAAGAGAGTTATTGTGGAAATCCGCTGTTTTCTTGACAAATCGAGCAATGCTGGAGTATTATGCGTTGGCACGACCTACTGCACTTATACCTTCGTCCGAAATTTTTTAATACAAAACACATGTATGGTTATAAATACAAAGCAAACTACCTAAAACATGTTTTTGAAAAAAAAACGCTCGTAAGCATTATGAGCTAATTCTCCTTTTGTCACGTTTTCAAAAGTTGTCTACTGTAGTCATTTATACAGCTAAGACAATCGTGAACTAGATCCTGCCATTGTGGCAACATGTGTTGGGAAAAGGTCGATTGTAATAACATTAGATAATAATTTCCGCATTTGCGCGGTTCGTATACTAGTTAGTATAGAACGAAACGTTTCGTCACGTAATATATTGTCTATGTAAATAAATCACAAATTATACATGCATGACGACAAGCTGACCGAGAATTGTCATGAATGGATATGCGTGTTTCATAATGTGAAATAGCGTTTACATCAGTACTAAAGTTTAACAGACCAGGTTCGCAGCGCTTCTCGACGTAGGTTCAACTTCTTCGTATTCATGTTCGTTCCTTTCTGTGACATTACTCAGTTCGGATGTAGCTGGCTGAACTTTAATTACAAATATGTCACAAATAACTCTTCAAACAAAACTATTGAATTTACTGAATACCAAATATCATACGCTCTAAAAGGAAATATTGAACAGGGTTTTATTTACTGACAATTCAGCATGTAGCAAACACTTTTAATAGCATTTGCATGATTACCGAATTCCGATTGTCCCGATGCTCGGTGCTGATTTCGATCCAGTCTGCAATAAATAAATTATATGGTTATTCTTTCATTATATTCTCGGGCAAAAAAATCGATAAGCGTATTAAATCTACTTGCATCGATATTACGCCTTAAATAATTTACTACCCATTTTCGACGTTAGAGAATACGGTACATTTGCACCTAAAATATTTATTTACCTATTTAACCATAATAATAAACTTAGGTAAAACAGAACAAAACATACGGGCTTTCCTGACGTTTCTTTGTAATGCACCCTGCAAAGAAAATATACACTGTCAGAAAATATTTCTTAATAATTATCTTAACGCTATTATTAAACATAAAGTATACTCATTCTGAATTATTTGTTTTTCGTAGATGCTATATTTGTTAACATCAAGGCGACTTACGCTTGCCAACTATAACTGTGCCACTGACAATGCCCGCAACTGCCAGCATGCCGCCTATGCTTATCACAATATACATCCATTCTCTGTTGGCCTGTGTATTTTCGGAATTGCCTGTTGGGGAAACGAAGCTAATCAGACTAATAGATGAACAAACAACAACAACTTGATATGCATGGATAGAATTATGAATACAATCTATCGCTTATTTACAATGTTCATTACTTTTCAATTATGAATAGGTGTTATTATCAATGTTAATTGTTAGCGTACATTTTTAACAAACATTTAATTACAACAAGTATGATTGAAGAACATTCTAATACTGTTGCTGCTGCTTTTAATTGTTTAAATGTACTCATCCAATATAATAATAATAATAATAATAATAATAGTAATAATAATAATAAATAATAATAATAATTATTATTATTATTATAAATTACCATTCTCATTCAATAATTGTTATATCCCGCTTATCACATATACATTGTATCCAACAATTTCCCAAATATATTTTGCATATTTATACACACCCGTTAGTAACATTAAAACGTATTCCTCTTTCATCTGTACGTTAAACGTCTCACACTGTAGCTCACAGCTTATCTTTCCTCCTGCCCTGTCTTGAGAAACGTTAACACGTATCAGCGACGTTATGTTGGTGACATTCTGGTCAGCAGTTCTGTGCAGCATTAAGTTATCAATGTCAGTGTACCATTCTATAAAGCACCTATCACTTGTATCACTTGTATCTACAGCGATGCAGGCAAGGTCAAGTACATACCACTCAGACCGTTGCTTTCGTGATTCAGGCCGCACCATATGCATAATGTTTGGGGGATCTGAAACACGAGTCATTTTATGAAATCATTGACTATAAAACTGTACAGGTGCGGTATAATACCATAATAGAATATCTTATAGATGTTTCAATGTAAACAATAGATGCAAATGCCGAGTCGTACATATGTACGTCACTGGTTCACTGGTACCATTTAGTTTTGTTTCCTCTACAATGGGAGTGCGTGTTAAGTTCTTGCCATGCCACGTCCGGTTAGCCGATGTCACAGTCAGTATGCTAGTATAGAGATTGTTGGACGCATTGTAAACACGCTGTTCCACATCTGACAGAATGACTTGTCCCAAGGTCAACTGAAGTTTTGGTGACGGTCTACTGTTGAATGATACGCAGGTTATGTTCACCTTTTGACCTTCAATCAGTTCAGGAACATGAAGATCTATCTCTGTTGGAGGTGCTTAGAAACATTAAAATACAATGTGCGGATTTAGTCAGTATTTACATTTTGCTGTAAGTGTGTCGGCAATACATAGTGTTTAACCACATTGCAAATAAGAATACCAAATAAGTCCTAAAATATCCAAACTATTCAGTCGTTTCTAGCAGCTTAAGTATAAAAACTTCAGGAAAAATATGGTATATCAATCAAATCAGTTATCAATATAAAGGCTATTTCAAATGAATGCAAAGTATCAAACATCTCACCAAAAACGTATATAACAGCGCAGGAGTTGAAAGCCTGATCGATTATGTATGCTAAACAATAAACTGTTAGCAAGTGAAGTCGTTCGGATATGACCCCTATAAAAGCGTATGGCTCGACCATGGTATCATTCTGTCAAGGAGCTTTGTCAAAGCCAATCCACATCGTCACATTGGTGCTGTAGGAGGTACAGTTGATAATATCGCCGGGACTGACACATAGACAGTCAACACACCCGTCAACGGTACATCTCGGACTCAGCACTGGTTGACCTTGAGGATAGTCATTGAATAAACACTATATTATGAAACTGTTTAGAAAGGTTTGTGACAGCGTAATCTCAGCTTTTTAAAAATATGGTTTTAAATCGTTTAAATGATTTATGAGCACCACATAATAGGATAAATTGAATTTTATGCAAGTGTTGTGTGAAGATCAAGTTTATCATGCTCGGCTCGAAACAGAATAGCGCTCGGCTAAACTCGCGGTACCCTGCTTCTCAGCCTCGCATCACGAACTCGATCTTTATCCAACACTCGCATTATATTGTCTTCGTATTTAAATTATAACGCATAACATATAACCATAACAGATAAAATATGTACGCTCAATGTATTAACAGTGTATTATCCGTTAGCACTTCTGACATAAATTGTTGAAACGTACGAGTATACATATACCGGAACACTTATGTAACACAATGTACGTACATTTATCAACCATATTTACCAAAGTATATGTCTATGCCGTTATTAGTGATGCTATGACTGTTGTTTAGGCATTCTAAATAGTATTCATCGGGCGCTGTGAAATTGTAAATTGTGAGTACATAAGTGACATCCTCTGTGTGCCTTGTTTCTTTATAATGCGAATGGTTGAGGTTGATTATGCCCGTGTTTCGGTCATGCCATTTGCGATAGTAACTTCCAGGGCTTTTAATGACCTTGCTGCTCGGGTAGTATGCGATCTGAGCAGTGTCGCCTGTCTGCGCAGGAAATTTCTCCGCGAGCAATTCACCACAGTCGTTGGTGAACTCTTCCATGAAAAAGAGTAAAACGATTGGATGTTTTTGTTTATTATTCAAGTCGATTATTAAATGCTGATGTCAGAACAGGGTCCGATAATAAATCTTATAAACGGAATGAAAAACGAAGCCATTTTTTGGCGCATTAGTATTCATACTAATATTGACGATACCATATTTACCTATCAACCATTGCGACACTGGCAATTAACAATTTGCAAAATTAAGATATAATCAGTTCAGATTTGTGGTTCGTTATCATAGGCAATATTTTCGCAGTTCGTTATCATAGGTAATATATTTGTAAAATAACAAGGAGGATGTTTATAATTCTCATGTAATTTTGTATTTAAGGATCATGTAAATTGTAAGCATTTGAAATATGAGTTTGTTGAATGTATCTACATTTTTCTTATATCAGGTGTAACAGCTAATATGTATTAAATAGAACATATATTTTAATTATTCATTTCGTTTTCCGAAAGTTGCAGAGAAGAAAGTTGGTGATTATACATATTTTTTTCATAACGATATTTTGTTGTAAAGATAATAAAAAGGTTCTTCTGAGTGTGGTTTTCTAAAAGCATTCTTCCCAATGTTGAGAAATGAAATGCAAATACATTTGCTGAAATATTCGTATGTTTTAGTTAATTTATTAATGTCTTTATTTGTTATTAAATAATTGTGTTTGTTTATGAAATGTAAAGCTTACAACATACAGACATAATACGTGCCAACATACCTTGCAGTTGAAGCATAGTCGCGGCGGCAACCATTTCTTTGTATTTAACTTGTACAAATACCTCTTGCCACTTCCTATCCACACGAAAGAGCTTCATGTAAAATGCTCCGTCTGTAAAATATTCCGTGTGGCTGTCCTTGATATGTGTGAACGACGTCGTACCATTTAACAAGACCTCCCATTTAATGTTTGCTGCCACATTCTTTAACCAAAAGGCACAAATATGAACGTCACATTTCTTCCGATGAAAGTTCGTCCAACTAACGTCACAGTACCAAGTGTGTTCATAATGTACGCACCATGTACCACTGGAAAAACTACATTATGCAGGCATGTATAAATAATGGTAAACAATAACATAAACCAAAATCATGTTATTAACCAAATGCTGGTGGTGCAGAGGTGGTTCATAATTGTTTTTAATTGCAAATCATCTACGTCTGAATGAATTTTGTTAATGACAGTAATTAATATGACGTTTAAACATGTTGGTTGTAAAGTTATTAATAACAACAATACACAATGCCAAGTTGCTAAAATGTCTATTATTAATTGACTTTATAATATTGAACGAGAATCTGGTCAGTTTGTTCGCTTGATAAATTTCAAAACTCGTCCAATAGGGAAAAAACTCGGCCAATATGGAAAAACGCGGCCAATACGAGATTTAGCCAATAAGGATTCAGGATAAGCTCGGCCTTATACGAGATGGCAAGTTTTTTGAAGCCATTTTGAAAACGCTTAGCATTATTAACTTTGCGCTTGGTATTTGTTACTAAACGTTTCTACATGTAGCACTCCCATATAATAAAGTGAGTAAGGGCAACATTCGTACTTATTAATGGTTTGGACCGAATCTACCGATTGACGAATCATGAAATAGAGACGACATCGAGCACGAAAACACACATTTGCTTCCATTGACGTATTCTTCAATTTAGCGTTTGTTTATATGAACATTATAAAATTATTAAATTTATTTTTAATATTTGGATTAAATTGGATTGGATGCACCTCAGAAAGGGAAGGGAATCGGCGAGTTAGCTGAGCGTTTGCTCTGTCAACACGCCGACATCATCTTCACAAAATCAATGACAAGAGAGGATTCAGCTGAAATGAGGATGGTGGAAGGTTAACGTAAGGAATTTGAAAATTGTCTTAGTAAATTATTCATTTTATTACACATCTAGTCGTCATGTTCCACTTTTCAAGAATGTCTTAAGCATACTCTGGAGCATACTTGGACTTTTAAAAAATATTCTTAAACAAAATGCTTTGTTGAATTAGAATTTTAAAAGTTTATTTTCTAGTTTCTTGCTATAAAACACTTAAGTTTTAAACGGATAAAAAACCACAATCTTAGATCGCCCATTCCAGCAATGTACAAAATTATGAGCATCATTAAATAATAATAATATTTAACCACAGTGATATTTTAAAATAATGCAACATTGTTGCGCTAAACAAAAGCAATGATTTAAAATGTAAGATATATAGGAAATTCAATTTTCATTCCCAGTATTTGCTAATTAACTACAGAAGCCTTTAATGTTTCTTTTTTTTCGAGATATAAGTAATGAGATCATCAAATAGCGTATTCCACAATTTTCTAGGAAAAGTATAAATCATATTTAAATATTTTCCTTAAACTAGTATTGCGCTACAGGTTTGTTTTAAGGTTTATATATGGTTGATCAATACATTCGTTGTACTTTACAATGCACCTCCTGCCACTTTCTTTCATAAAAAAATAACACACGTACACTGGCACACATAGAACATTCATATCATTACTGTTGTGGTACAAATTATCAATATTCGTAACATTATTATTTTTAACAATAGAAGTTATTTTATTCGTGTCTAATAGAAATTTAACGGATGACTTATATATGAATGATATAGCTTCGTTCAAAACATTGAAACTTTTTGTTTAAGCTAAATGACCAGCCCATTTTATATATTAATTTAGTTTATTATATACCAAAGTATTTATGTGATGGGTGTTTTTCTTAAATATTTTATTTGAAGTGTTTTAATACATATTTCAGAAATGCTGAACCATAAATCGAGTAAACACATGCATGTATCCATGTTTTCTGTTTCTGTAACCAGCGCTTTTGCAAATCAGTCAGTGCGCATGCGCGAAAAGTACCGATTGTAAACAATAACAATCAACGTAACTATAGTTTTCATACTATTTAAACCCGAAAATGCTGCATAATATTATGAAGTTAATTAATAAAATTGTCATTAATTAATTGATTTCATATTGGCCTGGTTATTGGGCTTCAGACAGCCGTATTTGTCTTCGGCCTCAGGCCAATACGGCAGTCTTCAGCCCAATAAAAAGGCCAATATGAATTCAACTAATTAATAACATTATGTTATTTACCAATAAGTAATATGTACGTCCAAATCATTTTCGAGAAAACTGAACTCGCATTCGCCATCTGTGTGTTACCGTTAGCCAGAACGAAACACCCGCATTATTGTTTTGAAAACTCATGCACATTTCACATTGTTTATATAATAACAGGAAATTATTTCCTTGTAGACCACATGTAAAATGCATCTGTGTCGGTATATTAACATGTTTATATATATATATAGTAAAATTGTAATGTAAGGCGTCTATATCCACAAACTAGCCATTCGAATACATTGTGCTCTTTTTGTTTGTAGTGGTGGCATGATGCTGTCTATTATTGATCACCTTTAAGACACAACAAAAACGTGGCTTAAAGCAAACAAAATAAATACATTTGAAATACGGTGTTACAGCGGTCATACATGTTTGGTGAATAGTATTATTTGACTACACCAAATGCATCAGATATATATTTAACTCACTTCACATTTCGTATAATACATGATTATTAGTATATTGATTTATCGACCAGCGTTTGACGGTTTAAAGCTGATGCTATACGATTCAAGGCTCTCATTATCATTAACGAATGAGCTTGAAACCAAATTAGAAAAACTAGTCGATCCGAAATACCTAACCGAATACCTTGAAAGTCTAAAATTTGTATTATAATACCGTTCAACATATACGTATTGTGTCTGTAGGTATATTAAAATCAACAACATAACAACATATTATTTACATCCATCTGTATAAGGACACATTACCTTGAAACAAAATATGCTTAACCTTGAATTTTGAATAGCATTACTTCCAAAATGTAAACAATTTAATAACACGTTGAAACCAGTTGGGAATCAGATACACATGTGTAAATTGTTTTATACACGGGCGTTCACTTGTTTTTTGTCAGATTATATTTAAGTAGGTATGATTTTATTCTCAAATGACAATGTGTTCGCCAAGAGCTCACTGTAAAACGGGTTTTTTACGAGATAATAATTTTACATCATAGTTTGTTGTCGAATAATTCATAGTCGGATGTTCAGATAGAAACTATATCAGGAGTGCGTAGCTTCAAACACAGCTTGAAATTGACCGACTATTCTAATAATTGTGAAATGTTCGGTATTTATTGTTTATGAAGCTTTTCACTGAATCGTCATTTATGACCAATGTACTAGTTAGGCTCCTTATCTAAAGTTACATAATGGTACTAACTGAACCAATATGCATAAAACATACAACAATATGGGCTATGTTTTTCGGTAGTCTTATTTAGTTTAACTATATATTTTTTATAACTTTTGGTTGAATATAGTGTTTATTACATTGTAGGTGTGTTTTATTTCGTGCGTTCTATATGGAAATAAACCGAAGTGATCTCGAATCAACATTGAACTATTATGTCTCAACCTTATTCAACAAAACAGGAAACCCTTTTGCGCTTGAGAAATGTTTATTAGGCATCAATAGCATGAGAAAGAAGTAAAAAATCTAGGACATTAACACACATTTTCAGTCACCATACGAGCATGTCAATCGAATCTTGAGGTTTACATGTAAAGTTATTCTCATGCCCCGACATTGTGCAAGCACCGAGCTGATTTCGACACAATATTTGATCAGTATTCGCTATATGAAAACTGGCCGTCCATTCACCCATTTTTCAAAGTTACCAAACCTTCGATGTATTGTGCTTAGGACTCGGGAGGGAAACAATCTATTTATTTTTATTTGAAATTACATTGATGTTAACAATAATCTCAATTATGTTATTGTTCTTACTTTTTTATTTAATTTTACTTGATTAATATATAGTGGATTGAACGTCAGTTGAATGTTCAAGGAAATTAAATGTCACGAATATTTGCCAAACGTTATGCATACAAACAGAAACTGAAATAATATTCAAATATGAAACGTTTCTGTTGTTTGTTTTTTGTATATATTTCCATTAACGATTTCCAGTTGATTGTTTATTATTGTAAAATGATGAAAATGAAATTAAACAGACACTGTAGCAGAGGTCACACGGTTTATCCAGATTTAATATTATATAGATACCTAATTGGAAGCATTAACTGCAATTAATAGAAAAGGTTCACGGAATCATACGATGTGAATAAAGAACATGTATGTTTTCGTTGTCAATTGGGATGGGTATACATTGGCAGATTTAACGTTTGCGGAAGTGGCGTAAACCTCCCCTTCTCCGAAAAATTGTCAAAATTTCGTTTTATTTTAAATCTAGAGACATTCTCTCTCATGGAATAATAATATACTTTTATCAAATTTCATAGTGGTTAACGATGCAATGAAGGTAAATACACGTCTATAATCTATACAAAAAAGCATAAATATGATATCAAGCATCAACAATGTCGTTGTTTTGGAAATGTATAGTGTTGACATATGTCGTTTGGTAGGTTCCAACTTTTTCTGCCCCCCCCTCCCCCCTCTAACTCCAAATTCTGTATCCCTGTAACCGCGCCTGGTTAACATGTAGTGTAAGCTAGCATTGTTAATAGATCCGTTGGCACAACAAGAATGTACAAAGTTTCCGCTTCTGAGTAATGTTTTCCCCGTCGACTAAGCATCTGTATCAGTGGGCGTTTTTATCTTCCTTCTTGTGTCATATGCACATATTTATCTGCTTTCTTGTTACGGTCTGAACTTCTGATGTACATTATGTTATGAACATGCTCATTTAAAGTACTTTAATGTAACAATATATCGGAAACAAACAGCACTCTTTTAGTTAGGAGCATTAGTTCTAGTTGACAAATATTCTAGAAATTGGTGCAATGAAAATGGAGAGAAGCTTTTTTTTCTTCATACCACGTCATGCATATTACTTAGCAAATTGACATTTACATTCTGTGGTTGCTAAACTAAAACATTTTTGGCTTTCATTTAAACAAAATGTATTTAGAGCGAGGTCCTGCTTTAAGGAATGTCAACGTTTACTGAAATAATAGACTGTAGCACACAATCTGTGATAAAGCGTGAAGATGCAATAGGGACATTATGCTCCCGAATCATCACGATTATCACGTCCGCGATCCAACATGAGCAATCGTAGCCAAAGTCGTGACAGTCTGACCTAGACTTAAAGCTTAAAACCCACGTTACAAATAGTCGTACTTGACCGTACGTTGCTTCTTATACGAAAACAATACAAGTTCCGTTCTGCTATATAATGTGTGTGAACTGGATACAAGTTCAAATGTTGATTAAAGATTTTTTTCATGGCATATGGCCAGTTTTGATCACGTATAAATATCTGCGTGTTGTGTTGTAGTATTTCATGGTAAAGCAATGTGCTTAAATGTGGATGTTTTAATGGTTGTTTTATGTTGCTTATAATTGCATTTATTCCAGATTATATTGTTCTTGCATGTATGATGAAATGCAATAATACATTATAAGTAGTTAAACTATGGCCAAATACTGTTTATTTGCTTCTTGTGTATATAATTATACTGTTTATGTCCATGTTAATTTTTGTGTCAATTTACGTTTCTGGATATGGGTTCCCATTCCGTTATAGGTCCATCCACGTGTTATGTCACTTATGCTTACCGACTGATTTATAAAGATTGCTACAGACCAATAGTTTAATTAGCCAAATCAAAGTTTCTCCGGTTACTGCTTTCTCTTGGCTCAAAGAAATTGCAGACGCTAGGCGGTGACATTCTGTTTATTTTATAACCAACATTGTAAGTGGTCATATTTTTCTTATTAATGTGTTTGGAAAATAAAACTATAAATAAAGTAGGGAAATGTTTAAGAAGTACAATTTTGTATATTGGAAACAATTTGTAGTTAACGATTAACAATTCATTGCAATACAAATGTATATGTTGCGAATCACGAAATAACAATGGCATAATTGTCCTCTATGTGTGTGACTTGTTATGTGTCATTGTCTTGCATTGATATTTGAAATGATTAGTCCAAATTATGTAGACGTTTTATTCCAAATTGCAATGAAAACAAAAGTCAACACGTCCCATTAAATAACATGTGTTTTAAAATTGTTTCGTTCAACGCAAGCCGAAAGTTTATGTTTCTAGCGACCCCTCGTTGAACTCTGAATATTAATATTGCTTTTTAGCTCACCTGACCACAACGTGCTCATGGTAAGCTTTTATGATCGCCTTTTGTCCGTCGTGCGTCGTGTGTCGTGAATCGTTCGTCGTGAACATTTACCTTGTGAACATTCTAGAGGCTACATTTGTTGCCCAATCTACATGAAACTTGCTCAAAATGTTTATCCCACAATAAATCTTGGTCGAGTTCGAAACTGGGTCATGTGGGGTCAAAAACTAGGTCCTTAGGTAAAACGGAAGCTGGTGGACACGCTAGAAGTCAGTTATCCTTATATGGCTGTAGAAAAAGCTTGTGAACACTCTAGAAGTATCATTTTTGCTCAGTCAACATGAAACTTGCTCTGAACATTTGGTTTTCTGATACTTTGGCCGAGTTCAAAAATGGATCCTCTCCGTTGAAAAACATGGCCGCCAGGGGCGGGGCAGTTTACCTTATATGGCTATAGAAAAAGCTTGTGAACACTCTAGGAGTCACATTGTTTGCCCAATCAACATGAAACTTGCTCAGAACATGTGTTCTTATGATATCTCAGCCGATTTCGAAATGGTTCCGCTCCATTGAAATACATGACCGCCAGGGGGCTGGGCAACTTTCCTTATACCGCTGTATTGAAAACTGTAAAAGCTTGTGGACACTCTAGAGACCATATTTATTGCCCACTCTTCATGAAACTTGCCCAGAACATAACATTAGTCCTCATGATAACTCGGAAGAGTTTGAAACTGGGTCATCTTGGGTAAAAAAGTAGGTCACTAGGTCAAATCGAATAAAAAGGTTGTGAACACTCTACAAGTCACATTTTGTGTCCAGTATTCTTGAAACTTGCTCAGAAAAAGTTGTTTCAATAATATCTTGGACAAGTTCGAAACAAGCTTATGTTAGGTCAAAAACTAAGTCACCATGAGAAATTTAAGAAAAAGCTTGTGAACAATCTAGAGGCCATATTTATAGCCTACTTATCAAGAAACTTGCTCAAAACATTTGTCCCAATGATATCTCAGACGAGTTAAATACTGGGTCAGGTGGGGTCAAAAATATTAGGTCACAAGGGCAAATTGAAGAAAAAGCTCGTGAACACTCAAGAAGTCACATTTACTGTCCAGTATTCTTGAAACTTGGTCAGAACATTGATTTTAATGATATCTCGGACGAAGTCGAAACAAGCTCATGTTGGGTCAAAAACTAGGTCACCAGAAATTAAAAAAAAAACTTGTTAATACTCTAGATGCCACATGTGTAGCCCAATCATCATGAAACTTGCTCATAACAGTAGTTCGTTAGCCCCTCAGGTGAGCAACCTAGGGCCTTATGGTCCTCTTGTTATTATATATAAATTGTGTGCATATTTGTAAAGTTGTTCCAGAAATTAAATGTATTGTACTTTTGTTCAATCTTGAATCCGAATATCACAACTATTTATATTCAAAACTATTATTTTTCGTAGTACCATGCGATTTACATGCAATATTATTTTGTTTTGTTAGTTTCTAAACTGTTTCAAGGATGCACATGCATTGACTGTTTCGATAATTAAAAAAAATCATATTACAACTTAAAAATATATACATTCCTTCCTCTTGTAGATGACAAGGACATATTGCGGATGTATGTTGTAAATAATCAATAATTTTAAATGTTTTAAATGCGTCAAAATCATAATAAACAATACCCATGTTTGATTTACAATATTATATGGTATGTACATTGCCGCGACAACATTATCATGAAGGCAAAATAGTTTGTTTTGAAACCGTAAATTTGGTTAATCGCAATATATAATTAAAAACCTGAATACGAAGATCAAACTTGTTATGCCTTACGAATGTCATCAATTTTAACATTAAATGACGGGCAAACTGAAAACACTGTTTAATCAACATATAACATATTTACATAGTTATTTACACTGCACATAAAGGAAATGAAATGTTAATATCGCATCAAAATAAAATGCCTTCTTCATTTAGAAGTCGACGGTGATCGTCTCATATAAGTGGCGGCCCTGTCGCGCTGTGACCATACAAGGTCTTCGTATCGTGCCGGCGTAGAGTCTTCGGTCTGTTATAAAAAGGTATCATTTAGGATAATACGGTTATTACACTATTTTCAATGTTTTAACTATTTTAAAGTAGTTGTAGATTATACAATATATATGCCGATAAATGCTTTCAGAAAACTATATGTACTAATAGAAATACAGTACTACGCCAATAGTTCGTACATGCTTCGCGGATGGATCTTCGGACAGCATGCAATCAGGATCAATTTCATCATACTGATTTTCGCTACCGGTCACGTCACTACAAGCTTTTGCAGCATGTATTGTACCTGAAATGGGAATGTGTAAATCTTGTTTATGTACATGTATGGACAATGTGCCCCAAAGCACAATGTGGCTTTAAAATATTATTGTTAATTTCATGACATCTCACTTAATAGAGTAAACAATAAAATGCATTACCTTGACTCTACTGAGTTTGTTGGAAACATCTCTGTCTGTGAAATTTAGCACGATAGAAAAACAGTGTCAATTACACTCACATAAAACATTTAATACGTTACTAAGTGTATAACAATACATATTAGATTTCGTACGTTGTATATTATAATTGTTAGATACTAAATACAATATATAAAACCAGTGTTCTATGTGTAAAGGGAGGAAATTCGAAGGACGCTAAACTTAAAATAGCAAACATGATAGTTCGGATTTTGATGTCGCTATATATGTTACAATAACGAATGGAATGTATTATTCCTTAACATAATGTATTAAATAATTTAAATAACGACATGTATTCATGAACTCCATTATGAAAATCCTCCCTTGATAGTTTTGTATTTTTAGGCTATTGGAAATTCCGCAGAAACTACAAAAAAATATATACGTTTTGTTAAATGATGCATTTCTCGTTATTCAGCCCGAAACATATGCACTGCAAAATAATAGATCGATAGTCCTGCATACAGTATAGAAAAAAAGGAGAGTTATTGTGGAAATCCGCTGTTTTCTTGACAAATCGAGAAAGTGGGAGTATTTTGGTCGGCATGACCTACTTCACTTATACCTTCGTCCGAGATTTTTTAATACAATACACATATTTGGTTATAAATACAAAACAAACTACGTAAAACATGTTTTTTGAAAAAAACGCTCCTATGCATTATCAGCTAATTCTCCTTCGTTCACGTTTTCAAAAGTTGTCTACTGTAGTCATTTATACAGGTAAGAAAATCGTTAACTAGATCCTGCCATTGTGGCAACATGTGTTGGGAAAAGGCCGATTGTAATAATATTAAATAATAATTTCCGCATTTGCGCGGGTCGTATACTAGTTAGTATAGAGTTATTAACAAAAACAATACCCAATGCCAAGTTGCTAAAATATCTATTATTTACCAATCAGTAATATTAATGTCCGAATCATTTTCGAGAAATCTGAACTCGCAATCGCCATAGGAGTATTTCCGTTAGCCAGAACCAAACACTTGCATCATTGTTGTCACAACTGTTTCACTTTGCACATTGTGTATATAATAACAGGAAATAATATCATTGTAAAACACATGTGAAATGAGTCATATCTGGGTTGGCCGATCAAAACGTTCAAATATAGTAAAATAGTATTTTAAGGCGTCTCTATCCACAAGCTAGCCATTTTAATAAATTATACCATATTTGTTGGTAGTGCTGTTATGTTTTACCCATGAGTGAAAACGTGGCTTAAAACTAATACAATCAATATAGTTTGAAATATGGTATTACAGCGGTCAAACTTGTTTGGGGAATAGTATTATTTGACAACAGGAAATGTGTCAGATATATATTTAACCAATTTCACATTTTATGGTTAACTTGTATACGTATTCATACATGACTCTGTTAGTATATTGATTTATCGACCAGCATTTGACGGACTAAAGCTGATCAATATTCGATCAATTCAGGGTAGACTAATTTAAGTCCCTGAAAACAAACCGCTGACATTGTGTATGAAAAGCAAAGGTCGACGAATCCTGTTTCTTGTTTTATCTTACTAAATATTTCAGTTACTGTCTTGAGCAAGTTCAAAATGGCAAGCACGTTACACAAGGAGCAAAGTACGAGAAAAGTATGATGAATTCGATATTTGACCAAAACGACTGCATCAGTTTAAATTCAAGGCTCTTTATTGAATTCTGCCCCAAACTTAGAACAACATGTCAATCCGAAATACTTTACCAAATACCTTGCAAAGTTTCAGCTCTCGGTTCATATAATTTTCTAAGTTTGAGTGTAACGAATTAGTAGAAAATTAATTTCCCTTGTTTGGAATGAAATAATCGCAAGGTGGCGTTGTATAAGCACGAAATTATTCGTGCGCTAAGTGTATGCGTAGGTCATTCAGCTTTGGGGAACCGATACAATCACACGCATCGGGATTATCTTCGTGTTTAAAATTTTGAATCACAATGGACAATAGTTTACATGACGACGCGGGAGAGAAATTGACATTGAAAGATTTATTTAACGAAATTAAAAAGCAACGTTCAGATGTTAATTCTTTACGTGAAGAAGTGAGGGGTACGACGGAAAACGTTACCTGCGAAGTGAGAAAGTTAAAAACTGAACAGGAAATTAAATGGAAGTTCCAGAGCAACAAAATTCAATACGAATTTAACAACAGCATTGCAGACATTACTCGTCAACTACAATGGGCGACAGAGCATGGAAAACTGGACTATGCCAGTGAGCTTTGTGGCGAAATTGCGGAATTGGTCAAGAAACGAAACAAATTAATCCGTATTGCTGATTCATCTACCGGTGGCTGGGAGACAGTTCGCCAATATGAATGTAATCCGGTGGCGAGCGACTCCGACGACGAGAGTAAAATTCTCAAGGCAGAGAATAGGGCGCTCAAGCGTAAGCGGTTTAGCTCGCGAGGGCGTGTGGCGGCAAGCAGTACTGCACAGTATCCTGGCAGTGTTATGGACAGCAGTGTTCGACCTTGGAATTCGAGTGCAACATCCAGGCAATGGTTGCCTCAATCAGCCGCTCGGGGAAGGTTTTTTCGTGGCACCAGTAGCTACGGTCACGTCGGGTACGCTCCCGGTGTTGGAAACAGCTCAACAGCAACAGGTCCCTGTTTTGCCTGTGGAGAGACCAACCACTTCCGGCGA
Source organism: Congeria kusceri (assembly GCA_027627225.1). Lineage (NCBI taxonomy): Eukaryota > Metazoa > Mollusca > Bivalvia > Myida > Dreissenidae > Congeria > Congeria kusceri. The sequence continues at coordinate 12,542,923 of CM051028.1, read as the reverse complement.
AACTGTCCTCATGTCGCATGTGCCGCGGTCTCAACCGGAAGTCAACCCCATAACGGGAAGTAGTTCTGTAGCTCCCGCGCAACCCGATCAGAGTAACAGCGAGTACTTAAAAGATGAGTATCATTTTGACTTTAGTAGATTTACTACCGACTATTATGAGTATGAACAGGGTCAAAAACATATGATTGTAAGAAATAGGTTGAAAGAAAATATAACCTTCTGGAAACATATTGGAGCTAATACATTTGTGATTGATTTAATTGAAAATGGCTATAAAATACCATTGTATTCCAATCCGCCTAAAATGTACAACACAAATAATCAATCTGCATTGGTAGAAGCGGATTTTGTTTCAGAGGCCATTGGTGATTTGTTAGATCGGCATTTGATTGAAAAATGTTCTGAAATGCCCCATGTTGTAAATCCATTGACGGTTTCCGTTCACCGCTCTGGCAAAAAGAGATTAATTTTAGATTTACGCATGGTCAATAAACATGTTTGGAAACAATCAGTTAAATATGATGACATTAAAATTGCTATGTCATATCTCAGATCTGGCTATTTTATGCTAAAATTTCATCTTACAAGTGCCTATCATTTTATTGAGATATTTGAGCCACATACTCAATATTTAGGATTTTCATGGAAAGATCAAAATGATAATGAAATATTTTATAAATTTTTGGTTTTACCATTTGGTCTATCAAGTGCGTGTTATGTATTTACTAAAGTTACAAGACCGCTGATTGCTAAATGGCGGGGCGAGGGTAAGCTTGTGTCCATGTTTCTAGATGATGGGTTTGGTTGTGCAGTGGATGTTGTTGTATGAGTGTGCAAATAAAACAGGATTTATTGTTATCTGGATTTGTTCCTAACGCTAACAAATCGATATGGATACCTGTTCAAAAAATGGAATATTTGGGTGTGTTTCTTGATTCATCACTTGGTGTCATATATATTCCTGAGCGGAGATTGGTTAAAGCCAATGAAACAATTAAAGATATTTTCCAATGTCTAAAATGTCACAGACGTGTTCCGGTTCGAAAATTGGCGAGCATTGTGGGTCAGTTGATTTCGTTGTCGATAGTGATTGGTCATATTTCTCAAATAATGACACGATATCTAAGTCTAGATATTCTTACTGCACGCCATTGGGATTCGTATGTAGCACTTTCACAAAACAGTATTGATCAGCTGAGTTTTTTGGCAGTCAAATTTATCATTGCTAAACAGTACCTATTTGGGAAAAACGGTAAATTGTTCGAAGATCGTTTATTCTGATGCCAGTCAGACTGGTTATTCTGGGTACGAAGTAAGCACCTTAAACGGAACGGCACACGGTCAGTGGAGCGCTGATGAATCAGTTAAATCGTCCACGTGGCGCGAATTGACGGCTGTTTTTAGGGTATTGCAATCCCTATTGCATGTGTTACAGAGACAAACAGTAAAATGGTATTCTGACAATCAAGCTGTTACGGCCATTGTACGTAAGAGTTCTATGAAACAAGAACTACAGGATATTGCCATAAGCATTTTTAAAGTATGTACCACACATTCAATTACACTTTATTTAGAGTGGCTGCCTCGATCTGATAATGACAAGGCTGATTATTTGTCTCGAATTGTAGATTGTGATGATTGGGGCATATCATTTGAGATGTTGAACATGTTACTTTCGAGATTCGGTGCAGTAGAGGTTGACTGGTTTGCGTCTGAGCATAATGCAAAGTTAGCGGTTTTTTACAGCAGATTTTGGAATCCCTCTTCAACTGGAGTAGATGCGTTTTCAGAATCATGGACAGAGACTTTTGGACTTTTGCTCCACCCATTTCTATGATTCATAGAGTATTACAAAAGATGGATATAGATAAGGCGAGGGGGATTTTAATAGTTCCACGTTGGAAATCCGCTGTGTTTTGGCCGATGATTTGTCCAAATGAGACGTTTATTCCTCAAATAGTAGACTGTGTTGATTTACCAACAGAGCGAAAGAATTACATTAAATATAAAAGTGGCATGGGAATATTCGGCAATGTAGATTTGAAATTTACTATGATTGCACTATTGATTGATTTTAACGGAAAATAATCCTAATTGTGATTATTAAATATGGTGTTGTATCCTTTTGAAACATCAAGGTGTTGTTCCATTTGGTAGTTTTAGTACAAATTGGTGGCTTCGCCAAAACGTTAATGTACAAGACACTTGTCATGGTGATAAGCGGTTTTCCAACATACAATGGCGGCATTGCCTGTTCTTAAGTAGCATGTACAAGACGCATGTCATGGTGATATGCAGCTTAATTATGAAATGGCGGCATCGCCTGTTCTTACATAGTAGTAGTTGAATTAAGCGCATACTGCTTAAAAAAAAGGAAAAAAACAAAAAAAACACATCGTTCAGCGGCATCGCAATTTATGGCGGCTTCGCCAAAAAGTACAAGGCGGTTTCGCCAGACAGTACAAGGTGGCTTCACCAGTACGTGTATTTACCAAAAATATTGTTAAATGGTTAGATCAGAAGTATTTTTAAGTGGTAATTACAATATAATTGTATACATGTATACTTATTGTTTGTATTATTCTATACGTCTATTTTTTCAGACTCACAAAGACGATATTGCTGGTCTACCTGAAGTTTTGGCGGGCAAGGTGGATCTTCTCCCGAATCTGTTACAGAAGTCCAGGGCCACTAGTACTACGCGAAAATATGAAAACAGTTTTATTCGCTGGAAAAAATGGGCATTGTCAAATGGTTTAGGGAGGGGTGATATCTTGCCTGCGAAAGCTTTTCATGTAGCCATGTACTTGTGCTCACTTATACAAAGTTCGAAGGGTATAAGTCCTGTTCTGTCTGCATTTTATTCTTTGAAATGGTATCATGATATCTATGATTTGGAGTCTCCATCCAATTCTAAATTAGTTTGTAATGTTGTAGAAGCTGGTAAAAGAATTTTAGCAAAACCCACAGTTAAGAAAGAACCTATTAGCCCAGAAATTCTTCTGTCTATGTATAATAAGATGTACGAGCATAAAAATATAAAAAATCAACGTATCATCTGCGCTTGTTTAGTAGCTTTTGCGGGTTTTATGCGAAGTTCAGAGCTTTTAAATATTAGAGTTTTAGACATTCAATTTTGTGAAACATTTATGTCTATTTTTATAGAGAGTAGTAAGACTGATCAATATAGAGATGGTTCTTGGATAACAATTGCTAGGACAGGTTCTACTTTATGTCCAGTATCTAACGTAGAAAAACTTATACAGTGGGCAGACATGAAAGAAACAGATTTTTTGCTCTCTAATTTGTGTGAGACTAAAAATGGATATGCTGTTCGAAAATCCAATAAGCCGATGTCGTATACAAATTTACGTGATGAATTTGTGAGAACACTTTCACCGCATGTTGAGGATATTAAGAAATATTGTTTACATTCGCTCAGATCTGGTGGTGCAACGTGTGCTGCAAACAATGGTGTTAAAGACAGAATGTTTAAAAGACACGGTCGTTGGTTGAGTGAATCTGCCAAAGATGGCTATGTAAAAGATTCATTAAAAGAAAGACTTTCTGTATCTTTGTCTTTGGGACTGTAATTATTATTGTTGCGTATGTACATGTTCTTTACATGTAGCCTGAATTATGAGAGAATCATTTGAATATGTATCCCGTTCTTTGGTTTTCATCGGTTTCCCCAAGTGCTATCTCTACATACGAGATAACCAAATATATTATTTAAATGTTTCTATGATTTGTTGTTTGTTTGAAGATTATGGTATGTCAATCAGGGAAATATAATTTTCTAAGTTTGAGTGTAACGAATTAGTAGAAAATTAATTTCCCTTGTTTGGAATGAAATAATCGCAAGGTGGCGTTGTATAAGCACGAAATTATTCGTGCGCTAAGTGTATGCGTAGGTCATTCAGCTTTGGGGAACCGATACAATCACACGCATCGGGATTATCTTCGTGTTTAAAATGTTTGAAAAAATTAGGAAATAAAAGTTAATTTTTTTCTGTGATTCATGATCTGCATTCATGTATCGTTAAAGACACATTTTAAGCCTATAGTATTGTGAATCATTAATAATAAATTAGATTATAAAATGATATGTTTTCAAATATGTTTAATGTACGTGTTTCGTGAATATTATGGTTGAATATGGTTCATACGCTATGTGTGTTTTGACATATGCATTTGGAATGCCAAAAATAAGTTATGTTAACGAATATATACAAGAAAAGGGCATGTTTTTATATGTTGATAAAATCGGTTTCCCCAAGTGCTATCTCTACATACGAGATAACGAATGGAATGTATTATTCCTTAACATAATGTATTAAATAATTTAAATAACGACATGTATTCATGAACTCCATTATGAAAATCCTCCCTTGATAGTTTTGTATTTTTAGGCTATTGGAAATTCCGCAGAAACTACAAAAAAATATATACGTTTTGTTAAATGATGCATTTCTCGTTATTCAGCCCGAAACATATGCACTGCAAAATAATAGATCGATAGTCCTGCATACAGTATAGAAAAAAAGGAGAGTTATTGTGGAAATCCGCTGTTTTCTTGACAAATCGAGCAAAGCGGGAGTATTTTGGTCGGCATGACCTACTTCACTTATACCTTCGTCCGAGATTTTTTAATACAATACACATATTTGGTTATAAATACAAAATAAACTACGTAAAACATGTTTTTTGAAAAAAACGCTCCTATGCATTATCAGCTAATTCTCCTTCGTTCACGTTTTCAAAAGTTGTCTACTGTAGTCATTTATACAGGTAAGAAAATCGTTAACTAGATCCTGCCATTGTGGCAACATGTGTTGGGAAAAGGCCGATTGTAATAATATTAAATAATAATTTCCGCATTTGCGCGGGTCGTATACTAGTTAGTATAGAGTTATTAACAAAAACAATACCCAATGCCAAGTTGCTAAAATATCTATTATTTACCAATCAGTAATATTAATGTCCGAATCATTTTCGAGAAATCTGAACTCGCAATCGCCATAGGAGTATTTCCGTTAGCCAGAACCAAACACTTGCATCATTGTTGTCACAACTGTTTCACTTTGCACATTGTGTATATAATAACAGGAAATAATATCATTGTAAAACACATGTGAAATGAGTCATATCTGGGTTGGCCGATCAAAACGTTCAAATATAGTAAAATAGTATTTTAAGGCGTCTCTATCCACAAGCTAGCCATTTTAATAAATTATACCATATTTGTTGGTAGTGCTGTTATGTTTTACCCATGAGTTAAAACGTGGCTTAAAACTAATACAATCAATATAGTTTGAAATATGGTATTACAGCGGTCAAACTTGTTTGGGGAATAGTATTATTTGACAACAGGAAATGTGTCAGATATATATTTAACCAATTTCACATTTTATGGTTAACTTGTATACGTATTCATACATGACTCTGTTAGTATATTGATTTATCGACCAGCATTTGACGGACTAAAGCTGATCAATATTCGATCAATTCAGGGTAGACTAATTTAAGTCCCTGAAAACAAACCGCTGACATTGTGTATGAAAAGCAAAGGTCGACGAATCCTGTTTCTTGTTTTATCTTACTAAATATTTCAGTTACTGTCTTGAGCAAGTTCAAAATGGCAAGCACGTTACACAAGGCGCAAAGTACGAGAAAAGTATGATGAATTCGATATTTGACCAAAACGACTGCATCAGTTTAAATTCAAGGCTCTTTATTGAATTCTGCCCCAAACTTAGAACAACATGTCAATCCGAAATACTTTACCATATACCTTGCAAAGTTTCAGCTCTCGGTTCATATAATTTTCTAAGTTTGAGTGTAACGAATTAGTAGAAAATTAATTTCCCTTGTTTGGAATGAAATAATCGCAAGGTGGCGTTGTATAAGCACGAAATTATTCGTGCGCTAAGTGTATGCGTAGGTCATTCAGCTTTGGGGAACCGATACAATCACACGCATCGGGATTATCTTCGTGTTTAAAATTTTGAATCACAATGGACAATAGTTTACATGACGACGCGGGAGAGAAATTGACATTGAAAGATTTATTTAACGAAATTAAAAAGCAACGTTCAGATGTTAATTCTTTACGTGAAGAAGTGAGGGGTACGACGGAAAACGTTACCTGCGAAGTGAGAAAGTTAAAAACTGAACAGGAAATTAAATGGAAGTTCCAGAGCAACAAAATTCAATACGAATTTAACAACAGCATTGCAGACATTACTCGTCAACTACAATGGGCGACAGAGCATGGAAAACTGGACTATGCCAGTGAGCTTTGTGGCGAAATTGCGGAATTGGTCAAGAAACGAAACAAATTAATCCGTATTGCTGATTCATCTACCGGTGGCTGGGAGACAGTTCGCCAATATGAATGTAATCCGGTGGCGAGCGACTCCGACGACGAGAGTAAAATTCTCAAGGCAGAGAATAGGGCGCTCAAGCGTAAGCGGTTTAGCTCGCGAGGGCGTGTGGCGGCAAGCAGTACTGCACAGTATCCTGGCAGTGTTATGGACAGCAGTGTTCGACCTTGGAATTCGAGTGCAACATCCAGGCAATGGTTGCCTCAATCAGCCGCTCGGGGAAGGTTTTTTCGTGGCACCAGTAGCTACGGTCACGTCGGGTACGCTCCCGGTGTTGGAAACAGCTCAACAGCAACAGGTCCCTGTTTTGCCTGTGGAGAGACCAACCACTTCCGGCGAAACTGTCCTCATGTCGCATGTGCCGCGGTCTCAACCGGAAGTCAACCCCATAACGGGAAGTAGTTCTGTAGCTCCCGCGCAACCCGATCAGAGTAACAGCGAGTACTTAAAAGATGAGTATCATTTTGACTTTAGTAGATTTACTACCGACTATTATGAGTATGAACAGGGTCAAAAACATATGATTGTAAGAAATAGGTTGAAAGAAAATATAACCTTCTGGAAACATATTGGAGCTAATACATTTGTGATTGATTTAATTGAAAATGGCTATAAAATACCATTGTATTCCAATCCGCCTAAAATGTACAACACAAATAATCAATCTGCATTGGTAGAAGCGGATTTTGTTTCAGAGGCCATTGGTGATTTGTTAGATCGGCATTTGATTGAAAAATGTTCTGAAATGCCCCATGTTGTAAATCCATTGACGGTTTCCGTTCACCGCTCTGGCAAAAAGAGATTAATTTTAGATTTACGCATGGTCAATAAACATGTTTGGAAACAATCAGTTAAATATGATGACATTAAAATTGCTATGTCATATCTCAGATCTGGCTATTTTATGCTAAAATTTCATCTTACAAGTGCCTATCATTTTATTGAGATATTTGAGCCACATACTCAATATTTAGGATTTTCATGGAAAGATCAAAATGATAATGAAATATTTTATAAATTTTTGGTTTTACCATTTGGTCTATCAAGTGCGTGTTATGTATTTACTAAAGTTACAAGACCGCTGATTGCTAAATGGCGGGGCGAGGGTAAGCTTGTGTCCATGTTTCTAGATGATGGGTTTGGTTGTGCAGTGGATGTTGTTGTATGAGTGTGCAAATAAAACAGGATTTATTGTTATCTGGATTTGTTCCTAACGCTAACAAATCGATATGGATACCTGTTCAAAAAATGGAATATTTGGGTGTGTTTCTTGATTCATCACTTGGTGTCATATATATTCCTGAGCGGAGATTGGTTAAAGCCAATGAAACAATTAAAGATATTTTCCAATGTCTAAAATGTCACAGACGTGTTCCGGTTCGAAAATTGGCGAGCATTGTGGGTCAGTTGATTTCGTTGTCGATAGTGATTGGTCATATTTCTCAAATAATGACACGATATCTAAGTCTAGATATTCTTACTGCACGCCATTGGGATTCGTATGTAGCACTTTCACAAAACAGTATTGATCAGCTGAGTTTTTGGCAGTCAAATTTATCATTGCTAAACAGTACCTATTTGGGAAAAACGGTAAATTGTTCGAAGATCGTTTATTCTGATGCCAGTCAGACTGGTTATTCTGGGTACGAAGTAAGCACCTTAAACGGAACGGCACACGGTCAGTGGAGCGCTGATGAATCAGTTAAATCGTCCACGTGGCGCGAATTGACGGCTGTTTTTAGGGTATTGCAATCCCTATTGCATGTGTTACAGAGACAAACAGTAAAATGGTATTCTGACAATCAAGCTGTTACGGCCATTGTACGTAAGAGTTCTATGAAACAAGAACTACAGGATATTGCCATAAGCATTTTTAAAGTATGTACCACACATTCAATTACACTTTATTTAGAGTGGCTGCCTCGATCTGATAATGACAAGGCTGATTATTTGTCTCGAATTGTAGATTGTGATGATTGGGGCATATCATTTGAGATGTTGAACATGTTACTTTCGAGATTCGGTGCAGTAGAGGTTGACTGGTTTGCGTCTGAGCATAATGCAAAGTTAGCGGTTTTTTACAGCAGATTTTGGAATCCCTCTTCAACTGGAGTAGATGCGTTTTCAGAATCATGGACAGAGACTTTTGGACTTTTGTTCCACCCATTTCTATGATTCATAGAGTATTACAAAAGATGGATATAGATAAGGCGAGGGGGATTTTAATAGTTCCACGTTGGAAATCCGCTGTGTTTTGGCCGATGATTTGTCCAAATGAGACGTTTATTCCTCAAATAGTAGACTGTGTTGATTTACCAACAGAGCGAAAGAATTACATTAAATGTAAAAGTGGCATGGGAATATTCGGCAATGTAGATTTGAAATTTACTATGATTGCACTATTGATTGATTTTAACGGAAAATAATCCTAATTGTGATTATTAAATATGGTGTTGTATCCTTTTGAAACATCAAGGTGTTGTTCCATTTGGTAGTTTTAGTACAAATTGGTGGCTTCGCCAAAACGTTAATGTACAAGACACTTGTCATGGTGATAAGCGGTTTTCCAACATACAATGGCGGCATTGCCTGTTCTTAAGTAGCATGTACAAGACGCATGTCATGGTGATATGCAGCTTAATTATGAAATGGCGGCATCGCCTGTTCTTACATAGTAGTAGTTGAATTAAGCGCATACTGCTTAAAAAAAAGGAAAAAAACAAAAAAAACACATCGTTCAGCGGCATCGCAATTTATGGCGGCTTCGCCAAAAAGTACAAGGCGGTTTCGCCAGACAGTACAAGGTGGCTTCACCAGTACGTGTATTTACCAAAAATATTGTTAAATGGTTAGATCAGAAGTATTTTTAAGTGGTAATTACAATATAATTGTAGACATGTATACTTATTGTTTGTATTATTCTATACGTCTATTTTTTCAGACTCACAAAGACGATATTGCTGGTCTACCTGAAGTTTTGGCGGGCAAGGTGGATCTTCTCCCGAATCTGTTACAGAAGTCCAGGGCCACTAGTACTACGCGAAAATATGAAAACAGTTTTATTCGCTGGAAAAAATGGGCATTGTCAAATGGTTTAGGGAGGGGTGATATCTTGCCTGCGAAAGCTTTTCATGTAGCCATGTACTTGTGCTCACTTATACAAAGTTCGAAGGGTATAAGTCCTGTTCTGTCTGCATTTTATTCTTTGAAATGGTATCATGATATCTATGATTTGGAGTCTCCATCCAATTCTAAATTAGTTTGTAATGTTGTAGAAGCTGGTAAAAGAATTTTAGCAAAACCCACAGTTAAGAAAGAACCTATTAGCCCAGAAATTCTTCTGTCTATGTATAATAAGATGTACGAGCATAAAAATATAAAAAATCAACGTATCATCTGCGCTTGTTTAGTAGCTTTTGCGGGTTTTATGCGAAGTTCAGAGCTTTTAAATATTAGAGTTTTAGACATTCAATTTTGTGAAACATTTATGTCTATTTTTATAGAGAGTAGTAAGACTGATCAATATAGAGATGGTTCTTGGATAACAATTGCTAGGACAGGTTCTACTTTATGTCCAGTATCTAACGTAGAAAAACTTATACAGTGGGCAGACATGAAAGAAACAGATTTTTTGCTCTCTAATTTGTGTGAGACTAAAAATGGATATGCTGTTCGAAAATCCAATAAGCCGATGTCGTATACAAATTTACGTGATGAATTTGTGAGAACACTTTCACCGCATGTTGAGGATATTAAGAAATATTGTTTACATTCGCTCAGATCTGGTGGTGCAACGTGTGCTGCAAACAATGGTGTTAAAGACAGAATGTTTAAAAGACACGGTCGTTGGTTGAGTGAATCTGCCAAAGATGGCTATGTAAAAGATTCATTAAAAGAAAGACTTTCTGTATCTTTGTCTTTGGGACTGTAATTATTATTGTTGCGTATGTACATGTTCTTTACATGTAGCCTGAATTATGAGAGAATCATTTGAATATGTATCCCGTTCTTTGGTTTTCATCGGTTTCCCCAAGTGCTATCTCTACATACGAGATAACCAAATATATTATTTAAATGTTTCTATGATTTGTTGTTTGTTTGAAGATTATGGTATGTCAATCAGGGAAATATAATTTTCTAAGTTTGAGTGTAACGAATTAGTAGAAAATTAATTTCCCTTGTTTGGAATGAAATAATCGCAAGGTGGCGTTGTATAAGCACGAAATTATTCGTGCGCTAAGTGTATGCGTAGGTCATTCAGCTTTGGGGAACCGATACAATCACACGCATCGGGATTATCTTCGTGTTTAAAATGTTTGAAAAAATTAGGAAATAAAAGTTAATTTTTTTCTGTGATTCATGATCTGCATTCATGTATCGTTAAAGACACATTTTAAGCCTATAGTATTGTGAATCATTAATAATAAATTAGATTATAAAATGATATGTTTTCAAATATGTTTAATGTACGTGTTTCGTGAATATTATGGTTGAATATGGTTCATACGCTATGTGTGTTTTGACATATGCATTTGGAATGCCAAAAATAAGTTATGTTAACGAATATATACAAGAAAAGGGCATGTTTTTATATGTTGATAAAATCGGTTTCCCCAAGTGCTATCTCTACATACGAGATAACGAATGGAATGTATTATTCCTTAACATAATGTATTAAATAATTTAAATAACGACATGTATTCATGAACTCCATTATGAAAATCCTCCCTTGATAGTTTTGTATTTTTAGGCTATTGGAAATTCCGCAGAAACTACAAAAAAATATATACGTTTTGTTAAATGATGCATTTCTCGTTATTCAGCCCGAAACATATGCACTGCAAAATAATAGATCGATAGTCCTGCATACAGTATAGAAAAAAAGGAGAGTTATTGTGGAAATCCGCTGTTTTCTTGACAAATCGAGCAAAGCGGGAGTATTTTGGTCGGCATGACCTACTTCACTTATACCTTCGTCCGAGATTTTTTAATACAATACACATATTTGGTTATAAATACAAAACAAACTACGTAAAACATGTTTTTTTGAAAAAAACGCTCCTATGCATTATCAGCTAATTCTCCTTCGTTCACGTTTTCAAAAGTTGTCTACTGTAGTCATTTATACAGGTAAGAAAATCGTTAACTAGATCCTGCCATTGTGGCAACATGTGTTGGGAAAAGGCCGATTGTAATAATATTAAATAATAATTTCCGCATTTGCGCGGGTCGTATACTAGTTAGTATAGAGTTATTAACAAAAACAATACCCAATGCCAAGTTGCTAAAATATCTATTATTTACCAATCAGTAATATTAATGTCCGAATCATTTTCGAGAAATCTGAACTCGCAATCGCCATAGGAGTATTTCCGTTAGCCAGAACCAAACACTTGCATCATTGTTGTCACAACTGTTTCACTTTGCACATTGTGTATATAATAACAGGAAATAATATCATTGTAAAACACATGTGAAATGAGTCATATCTGGGTTGGCCGATCAAAACGTTCAAATATAGTAAAATAGTATTTTAAGGCGTCTCTATCCACAAGCTAGCCATTTTAATAAATTATACCATATTTGTTGGTAGTGCTGTTATGTTTTACCCATGAGTGAAAACGTGGCTTAAAACTAATACAATCAATATAGTTTGAAATATGGTATTACAGCGGTCAAACTTGTTTGGGGAATAGTATTATTTGACAACAGGAAATGTGTCAGATATATATTTAACCAATTTCACATTTTATGGTTAACTTGTATACGTATTCATACATGACTCTGTTAGTATATTGATTTATCGACCAGCATTTGACGGACTAAAGCTGATCAATATTCGATCAATTCAGGGTAGACTAATTTAAGTCCCTGAAAACAAACCGCTGACATTGTGTATGAAAAGCAAAGGTCGACGAATCCTGTTTCTTGTTTTATCTTACTAAGTATTTCAGTTACTGTCTTGAGCAAGTTCAAAATGGCAAGCACGTTACACAAGGCGCAAAGTACGAGAAAAGTATGATGAATTCGACCAAAACGACTGCATCAGTTTAAATTCAAGGCTCTTTATTGAATTCTGCCCCAAACTTAGAACAACATGTCAATCCGAAATACTTGACCAAATACCTTGCAAAGTTTCAGCTCTCGGTTCAAAATCTGTACTGCAATATTGTTCAATGCATACTTATTATGTTTGTAAATATAATTAAAAAGCCAACAACATAACAACATATTATTTACATCCATCTGTATAAAGAGACATGCTAATTGAAACAAAAAATAAATAGCATTACTTCCAAAATTTACACGTTGTAATAACCAGTGAAACCAATGGGGAATCTGATACACATTTGCATGTTGTGTTTTTATACACGGGCGTTCGATTACTGTTCTAAAACCATATTTTAGTAGGCATGTTCTTAATCTCCAATAACAATGTGTTCGCCCAGAGCTCATTGTAAAACGGGATTTACGAAATAATAATTAAGCGTTATAGTTCGTTGTCGAAGTTCACAGTCAGAAGTTCAAGTGATCTCGAGGTTGAACTATGTAAACTTTCTTCAACACAACAGTAAAGCCATTTACGCTTGAGAAAGGTTTAACAGGCAACAGTAGCATGAGAAAGAGGTTAACACACATTTTAAGTTATTTTCATGCCCCAACATGGTACAAGCCATTTGAAATACCGAGCTTACGTCAACACAAAACGTAATCAAATATTCGCCATATGAAAACTGGCCATCCATTCATTCTACTTCAAAGGTACCAATCCTTCATTTTTCTGTGCCAAAGAATTGGGAGGGAATTGGCAAATTCTTTATTTGAGATTACATTTCGGTTAACAATTATCTCAATAATATCCTTGTTCTTACTTTTTTTTTTCGTTGATGTTGTTGATTAATTTATAGTGGATTGAAACCACAGTTTGAAAGTTCAAGGAAATAAAATGTCACGAACATTTGCCGATGGTTATGTATGCAAACAGAAACTGAAATATTATTCAATTATGAAAGGTTTCTGTTGTCAATTATATATTTCAATTATTGATTTTCAGTTGATTGTTAATTATTTTAAAATGATAACAATGAAATCGAACAGACACAGTAGCAGAGGTCACTCAGTTTATGATCTGGGATTTCTACTATATGATGCTAGGTCTTGAAATCTTTTCAACAAGAAGGGATTTAGTTGATAATTGTCTTTACTTCATTTCATCGTGCCGCAGAAAGTTGCAATTCTGTTGATCTGGTGAACATTCAACCACTGTAATTCAATTGAATTAATATTCTCTTTTATTACTATTTAATTTGAATTTCAATGCTATGAGGTTATTGTTTATTTACAATTGCGTGTTTTGTGATTAATTCTGGGCTAAGTGTGACTTTAAACCGGTTTAAACCCCCAATGCTTTGCATTGACCGTTCCAAGGCGTTGACCCCAGTTTTTCTCATGTTTATGTTGTGTGTTGTGTTGTATGTAATGTTCTGTATTGTATAGGCAATTGGTCACTTGCCTCAAACAAAGGACCAACGGATGGTAATCAGGGTTTCTCTCCTGATGATGTCTCTGTAGTTTCATTATTCCTATATATAATTATCCAGATTTAATATTTCATAGATACCTTATTTAAAGCACTGATTGCAATTCAAAGGAGACGTCCACAGAATCGTAAGATGAGAATAAAGAACATGCATGTTTTCTTTAATTTGGATGTGTATACATAGGCGGATTTAACGATTGCGGGAGTGACGTAAATCACGCCCTCCAAAAAATTGTCAAAAATTCAATTTTGTAAAGTCCAGAAACATTCTCTGTCAGAGAGTAATAATATACTTTTATCAAATTTCGTAGACGTTAACAATCAATGAAGGTTAGAACACGTCTATAATCTCTACAAAAAACATAAATATGATATCAGGCAGTTACAATGTCATTGTTTTGAAAATGAATAATTTTGACATAGGTCGTTTGGTAGGTTTTCATTCCACCCCTCCCCTCCCCTCTAACTCATAATCCTGTAACCGCGCCTGGTTTACATGTAGTGTAAGCTTGCATTGTTAATTGATCCAGTTGCAAAACAAGAACGCACAAAATTTCCGCTTCTGAGTGATGTTTCCCCGTCGACTAAGCATCTGTGGCAGTGAGTTGTTTTTATCTTCCTTCTCGTGTCATATACACGTGTTTATCTGATCTGCTTTCTTGTAACGGTCTGAACTTCTAATGGACATTATGTAATATACATGTTCATTTAAAGAACTTTAACGTAACAATATATCAGAAAAAAACCGCACACTTATATTTAGGAGCATAAGTTCTAGTTGACAAATTTTGTAGTAATTGGTGCATTTGAAAATGGAGAGAAGCTCACTTCATGCATATTACTTAGCACAATGACATTAAAAGTATATGGGTGTTAAAATAAAACATTTTAGGCTTTTATTTTTAAAATGTCCTTAATTGGAGATCACAAGGGAGATTAAAGGAAATCAACGTTTACAGAAATTAATGACAGTCACACACAATATGTTGTAAAGCATGAATATGCAAAAGGGACATTATGCTCTTGACTCATCACGATTATCACGCCCAAGATCAAACGTGGGCACCCTTAGCCAAAATAGTGACAGTGTGAAATAGAATTAAAGTTTGAAACCCACATTACAAACAGTCGTACTTGACCGTATCGAAACTACTTATACGAAAACAGTGGATGTTGTTTTTGCATGTATGTTGAAATCGCAATAGTACATGTACATTATAAGCTATTTTAACCATGGCAAAATATTGTTTATCTTGTTGTTGTTGTTTTTTTCATGTATATGGAACTATGCTTTTTATATGCCTGTTGTTGTTTTTGTCCATTTCCGTTTCTAATAATAGGTTCCCATTACGTTGTAAGTTCATCTACGTGTTTTGCCACACATGCTTACCAACGGATTTATTCAGATTGATGTAAAACAAATATTGTATTTAGCCAAATCAAAGTTTCTCCATTTAATGCTTTCTCTTGGCTCAAAGAAATGGAAGACGCTAGGCGTAGATATTCTGTTTATTTTTTAACCAACATTGTAAGTGTTCATATTTCTTAACTATATTTTTTTATTATTGTGTTTAGAAAATAAAATTAATGTATAAATAAAGAGCGAAATTGTTAAGAAGTACAAGTTTGTATATTGGAAATAATTTGTATTCAATAATAACAATTATATAAATGCATATATTACGAAAACCGAACTAATAACAATGACATAAATGTCCTTCATCTGTGTCACTTGTTATGTGTCATTGTATTGCACTTGATATTTAAAATGATCAGTCCAAATGCTGTAGACGTTTTATTTCACATTACAAAGAAAACAGAAAGTGAACACTTTCCATTAAATAACATGCGTTTTAAAATTGCTTTTAATTAAACACAAGCAAACCGTTTAAGTTTTTCACGATCCCACATTTAACACTGAACATGAATATTGCATTTTTTATTATGTATGAATTGTGTGCATATATATATATATATATATATATATATATATATATATATATATATATATATATATATATATATATAAAGTTGTGCCAGACATTAAAGGTCCATTTTCAATCTTAAATCCCAATATCATAGCTATTTATATTGAAAACTATTATTTATCCGTACCGTGTGATTTACATTCAAGGTTTTTTTTATAGTTATTTTCTAAAATGATTCAAGAATGCACATGTATTTATTGTTTCGATTACTTAAACCATCATTTAAAACTTAAATATATACACACTTCTCTCCCATTGTAAATGACATGGATAATATTGTGGATATCATAACCAGTTAATAATTAGTGTTCGCCGCAAATGTCCATGAGAGAATTTTTTCATAAACGTATACATTTGATATGACATCGTATTTTCACAGTATTTGCTTAGAAGGTAAATATGACATCTTATTTTTACAGTATTTTCTTAGAGGGTAAATATGACAACTTATGTTCACAGTATTTGCTTCGAAGGTAAATATGACAACGTATTTTCACAGTATTTGCTTAGAAGGTGAATATGGCATCTTAGTTTCACAGTATTTGCTTAGAAGGTAAATATGACATCTTATTTTCACAGTATTTGCTTAGAAGGTACAAAAACAAACAAAACTCCAGACATCGGTAGTTACCAGACTTGTTTATGTGTGTTATATTATTAATATTGTACCTTCTCACTGTGTTCTTTATCTAAAGTAAATTAGTCCACACGCATTGTAATTGAATAACATTTTATTTACATCAGCATTCTAGGTACATGTATGTAATAAATTATTCAATAATTTAAAATATAGCGTTCTGCGTCAAAATCATAATTTAACAATACCCCCATTTTACTTATAGAATTATAAGATATGTACATTGCAGCTACAACATTATCATCAAGACAATAATCGAGTTCAGTATAAAAATGTGGTATATTCACAATATATAATTTAAAACCTGAATATGAAGAGCAAATAGTTATGCCTTACAAATGTCATCAATTTCAAAATTACATGACGGGCAAAATTAAAACACTGTTTAATCAACATAAAATATATTTACACAGTTATTTACACTTTACATAAAGGAAATGAAATGTTTATATCGCATCAATAAAATGCACTGTTCATTTAGAAGTCGACGGTGACAGTCTCGTATAAGTGGCGGCCTTGTCGCGCTGTGACCATACGGTCTTCGTATCGTGCCGGTGAAGTTTCTTCTGTCTGTTACAAAACGGTACAATTTAGGATCATACGGTTATAAAACGATTTTAACTATTTTAAAGTGGTTTTAGATTATACAATATATATGCCGATAATGCTTTCAGAAAACTATCAGTACGTTCAGAAATACATTACTACGCCAATAGTTCGTACATGCTTCGCGCATGGATCTTCGGACAGCGCGCAATCAGGACCAATTTCATCATACTGATTTTCGCTACCGGTCACGTAACTTCTAGATTCTGCAGTTTGTATGGTACCTGAAATGGGAATGTGTAAACATTTTTAAGTATGGACGATGTTCCTGCCCCAAAGCACGACATCTATACATATAAATTTAGCTTTAAAATACTATTGTTTATTTCATGGCATCTCACTAAATGGAATACACAATAAAATGCATTACCTTGACCACACTGAGTTTGTTGGACACATCTCGGTCTGTGAAATTTAGCAGGATAGTAAAACAGTGTCAATAACACTCACATAAAACATTTAAAACGTTACTAAGTTTATAACAATGTATTAGATGTCGTACTTTGTATATTATAGTTGTTAGATAATAAATACAATATATAAAACCATTGCTGCATTAACTGTTATAAAGAATGAATTCTTAAATATAACATAAAGCTATACTTAATGGCGGACATATTTTGCAGCTCGACGACATTCTGTTGAACTGGTATGTCTGTCGGGTGTGGCTGTAGATATAAAATGAATAACACATTTAAGCGTGCACAGAATCTACACTACAAAAATGAGCATAAGTGTTTGCTGTCAAAACGGAAGAAAAAAAAAACGTTGAAGCATTTAAATATCCTAGGCATGGACATTATACTTTTTGTACTTGAACAAAAAATGAAAATGTAATTTTCTATGTGTAAAGGGAGGAAATCCGAAGGACGCTAAACTTATAATAGTAAACTTAATAGTTTAGATTTTGATGTCGCTAATAAATGTTATAGTTACGGATGGAATTTATTTATTCCTTAACATAATGTATTGACTAATTTGAATAACGACATGTATTCATGAAATCCATTATGAAAATCAACCCATGATAGTTTTGTATTTTTAGGATTATGGAAATTCCGCAGACACTTAAAGATATGTATGTTTTGTTAAATGATGCTTTTCTCGTCATTTAGTCCAAAACATATGCACTGCAAAATAATAGATTGATAGTCATGCATACAGTATAGAAATAATGAGAGTTATTGTGGAAATCCGCTGGGAATAAGGTCATCAAGTCGCCAACAATATCTTATATTAACAAATACCACTGTATGTTTCGGCATGACCTTCTGCACTTATACCTTTGTCTGAGATATTTTTAGACAATACACTTGTTTGGTTATAAATACAAAGCAAACTGCCTAAAACATGTTTTTGAAAAAAAAACGCTCCTAAGCATTATGAGCTAATTCTCCTTTTGTCACGTTTTCAAAAGTTGTCTACTGTAGTCATTTATACAGCTAAGAAAATCGTGAACTAGATCCTGCAAATGTGGCAACTTGTGTTCGGAAAGGTCGATTGTAATAACATAAGATAATAATTTCCGCATTTGCGCAGGTCGTATACTAGTTAATATAGAACGAAATGTTTCGTCACGTTATGTAATGCGTATTTAAATAAATCACATATTATACATGCATGGCGACAAGCTGACCGAATATTGTCCTGAATGTGGGTTTCATATTGTGAAAGAGCGTTAACAGCAGTACTAAAGAACAACAAACCAGTTTTGCAGCGCTTCTTGACGTAGTTTCAACTTCTTCGTATTCATGTTTGATCATTTCTGTGATATTACTCCGTTCGGATGTAACTGGCTGGTCTTAAATTACAAATATGTCACAAATAATGCTTCGAAAAACTTTTGAATTTACTGAATATCAAATATCAAACTTTCTAATATGATATATTAAACATCCTTTTATTTACTGATAATTCAGCATGTAGCAAACACATTTAATAGCATTTGCATGCACTGATTACCGAATTCCGATTGCCCCGATACTCGGTGCTGATTTCGATCCAGTCTGCAATAAATATATTCTATGGTCAAACTTCAAAAATTCTCTGGCAAATAAATCGATCAGCGTTTTAAATCATACTAGCATCGACATTTCATCTTGATTAATATACTACTCATCTTCGACGTTAGAGCATACGGTATATTTGCAAGACTTATTTACCTATTTACTCTACTAATAAAGGTTAAAACAGAACAGAAAATACGGGCTTTTCTGGCGTTTCTTTTTAATGCACCCTGCAAAAAGTATGTAAACGATAGGATTTAACACAAAATATACACATTCTTAATTATTTGTTTTTCTTCGATGTAATAGTGTTTAACATATCAAGGAGACTTACGCTTGCCAAATATAACAGTGGCAATGACAATGCCCGCAACTGCCAGCATGCCGCCTATGCCTATCACAATAGACAGCCATCCACTGTTGGCCTGTGTATCTTCGGAATTGACTGTTGAGGAAAGGAAGCTATCAGGTTAATAGTAAAAAAAAATCAAATTGATATCATATTGTTAATCATTAATAATGCTGTACTCAATAATTTAGACATAAATGGATAGTATACCACGCGTTTACAATGTTACTATTGAATTATAAACAGGTGATATTAGCTATGTTTATTTTGAACGTACGCTTTTAATAAACATTTAACTGCATTTAATATGATGGAAGAAAATGCTAAGACCGTTGTCGTTGCTTTTAGTTGTTTAAATTTACTCATCCCATCTATACAGTTGAACTATATTTAAAAGGTAGATATTACACATTGTATATGTATAGATATACAAACGTTTTTAACATAGCCAAAATAATATGAGAAAAAGATGTCTTTGTAAGTGGTAAGTTTTTCTACAACTTTTTAGCACACGCTTTCTGTATAGTGTGCTTGTGTGTCAAGTGTGCAATTGTTGTATACTAATTAAGCTAAAATCCCGTTAGCGTGTTATGGTATTGAAGTAAGAAGCAGTCAAAACATCGTACATATAATAACACTTAAAATGATATCCCATTTTAGTTATATAATATAAATTAATACTTTATACCCAACTTTAAATTTAGGTAATCAAATAGTGTGTCATATGCACAATGAAATACATTTTCATGAACGCAGTACAGCAATAACAAGTATACCAACCTGTAGGTAACTTTAAAACGTATTCTTCTTCCATCTGTAAGTTCATCGTCTCACACTCTACCCTGCAGCTAATATGTCCGCCAATCATTGTTTGAGAAACGTTAACACGTATCAGGGACGTTATTTTGGGATTGTTGAAGTCAGCACTTCTGTACAAAAATTAAGTCTTGTATGTTAGTGTAGCATTGCATTGAGCATACATCGTTTGTATCTGTTGCGATGCAGGCAAGGTCAAGCTCATACCACACAGACGGTTGCTTTGGTGACTCTGGCCGACCATACGCAAACTACTTGGAGGATCTGAAACGCGGGACTTTTAATGGAACTATTGAAATATGTCATAAAACAGGTAGTTTATTAAGTTCAACACATAATCGAAACAAACGAGAAAAAGATGATCTTACATTTGTACATCACTGGTTCACTGGTGTCATTTAGTTCTGTTTCCCCTACGATCAGAGTGCAGGTTAAGTCCATGCCATGCCAAGTCCTGTTAGCGGATGTCACTGTCACTATGCTAGTAAAGAGATCATTGGACGCATTGTAAACATCCCGCTGTTCCACATCTTATAGTATGGCTTGTCCCATGGTCATCTGCAGTTTTGGTGGTGGTCTACTGTTGTATGAAATGCAGGTTATGTTAACCTTTTGACCTTCCCTCAGCTCAGGAACATGAAGATCTAACTTTGATGGTAGCGCTTGGACACATTAGAATACAAAGTGTGTTGTTAGTCATTATTTTTCGGCGTTGCTGTCTAAGATCACTTTTGACCTAAATTTATTGCGATGATTATGCAGCGAGAAAATTGAATGCCAATAGAATTAGACACATTTTCTAATTTTAGGGAATGCAAATTTTCATTCCAGAAACTGTAGTGTCATTCTAAAAATAGCGCGCATAGCTAGCAACCGTTGTATAGCTGTTTTAATATACGCGTTCATGCATCAATCAGCGTTCAGAGAATCAGAAACCTACAAATTTCAATAAATGAGGTATTTATATTTATAAACTGACTGTTAATTTGAATTTAAATTACGATGGTTACGATTAATTAAGAATTATTTATAATTGCACCTTTCTATCAACTTCTCCAGTAGATGGTATTCGATCTGTAAAAAGATGCTACATTTTTCTAAAGATAAAATGTTATGAAAGAAGATTCGGAGTACGTCGAATTGTTATTCGCGTAGCATGAATACACAATTTGCGATACTAATTATACAAAGGAACCCTTGATACATGATATCCCTACCGAATATTATTTAAAATCGTCATAGTCTAAGGAATTTTTATGTCAAAACTAAAGTCTAAACATTTAAAAAAATCGCTAAATGTTCCCTGAAGATTGCTTTTAACTGGGATACACAGTATAAATGCTTATTGGACTTCCAATCGTGTATATATTAGATAATTTCTAAAATGAATGTATGGTATATTATTCGTCTGATTCATTCCCGAAATTACATTGCTTACATTATTACATTCAGATAACAATTATGTTAACGTAAATTAGTTTGGTTATTCATAGATCACTGGTGTAAACACGGAGCTGTGTCATCGGTTTATTTACGGTACAGATATAAATAATAATTTTTTTTATTTTTAAATTAATAATTTTATCTCAAGTTAACCTTTGGGTCGAAAAAGTTTTGTTATGGTGTCCGAAAAATCTGCGGTTGAACAAGTCTCCTTATATGGGTGGGGACCAAAAAAACTGGGGTCTGAGAAGTCACTCATCATCTTGGCCCTTTCTTATGTTTAGGTAATTTTTAAATGATATCTCAATATTAAGTTTAACGACGATTGTCTTTTTTAAAGACATTTCTAGTTTCTATTGCAATATATATATTGTTTTACATGAGCGTCTGCATTAGTACGGATACATAATAATATAACAAGATTGCAAATAACACTATCATGTCATTCCATATAATGAAGATATCTGTCTGTCTAAACGTTCATCAAGCGACACTAAAATAATTATGTATTAGCCATGATGTGTTCTGTTCTGTTCTGGTGTAAGTGCAGTCAACTGTAGTTTATTGGGTAGTTACTGTATGTGTACAGATGTAAATTTACGAAACAATTTTCGATTTTGAGATCTTTATCTGTAAATAAACAACGGTTTTGAGTTTAATAGACGCGCATCAGAACTCAAAATCATTGTCCCTTTACAGATAAACAACGATAAAGCGAAAAGTATTTCGATTACAACATGACCTGACAACATATTCTGCAATTACAATTCAACTTTATTTTACTCTTTCGGAAGTACTTTTTCGAGTTGTTTATTGGCAATTTAGCAATGAAAACGTTTCATCTTTGTCAATAGAAAACTATGTCATGTTAGGATAATGTATAAATCACAACATTAATAAACGATTCTTAGTTTGATATAACGACTGAGAAGAATATTAATGTGCATATTGCGAATTCACCTAGGTGGCGATGCTAACTTACCTCGTACGGGTCATTCAGCTTTCAACATAAATTATTGTCGGAGGATGCTTTTGGAGTGAATATATACACGAACTTTGTTTCACATATTTACATGGTGTTTTAATATTATGCAATTTTATAAAATAATATTACTTAGAAATTGACGATTATATTATTACGATAGGTACTTATACGCAGCAAATTTGCTCAAATGTTAAATACAAATAATAATTTAAATTTCTTTGAATAAATTGAACGCTATAAGACTAGTAGATAGAGTACGACAAATAATGACACAGTTAAATGTTTTTGTATTGGATTAAAAATCTTACCAAAATGGTATAAAACTGCGCAGGAGTTGAAAGCTTGATCATGGTCCACTATGTAAGATAAACAACAAACAGTTTGCAAGTGAAATCGTTCGTTGATGGATATCATCGTTGAAAAAAACATATGGTACGATATTGGAATCAATTTGTAAGTCAACATTATCAGAGCCAATCCGCATCGTCACGTTGGGGCTATAGGATGAACAGTTGATTGAATCTCCTGGATGGACGCATAGACAGTCGACACAGAAGTCAACGGTACATCTCAATCTCAAAACGGGTACACCTTCAAAAGAAGGGTATATGGTATGCACTGTATACCGGTAAGCGATATAGGAACATGTTTAATATGATATAATGCATGCGAATTAATGTTATTGGTACGTTATGTTTTGCTACTCATATTGTCCGTATGAAAACGCAAAACGAGTTATATGCACCATATTACGTTGATACTGTTCACAAACAAATACAAAAATTAACGATATTTCAACAAATCAACAAATACATTCAATGTATGTTATTTGCTAGTAGTTCTGATATAAATTGTTCATAACATATACCTTAACAAGTGTGTAACACAATTTAAGTGCGCCTATGAATACATTTGTCCATTCATATTTACCAGGAAATATGTATATTCCGTTAGTTTTGATGCTACGTTCGTTGTTGAGGCATTCTAAATAGTACTCCTCGGGTGCTGTGAAGTTGTAGATGGTGATTACATACTTAACATCCTCTGTGTAAGTCGTTTCCAAATAATCTGAATAGTTCATATTGATAATGCCAGTGCTTCGCCCGAACCACTTGCGGTTGAAACGTCCGGGACTGGCAATGACCTTGTTGCTCGGGTAATAGGCGATCTCGGCATTATAGCCTTTTTGTGTGGGAAAAGTCTCCACCAGCAATGTACCACAGTCGTTAGCGAACTCTTCCAAAATAATAAATTGTTTGCTCTTTCTTGAGATTGCAATTTTAGAACAGGGATGGGTAGTAAATGAAAATGAAATGTTTCCGAAAAAAGATATCTAACCTGAAAACGTACCTACCACAGCAAAACAAGGTTATATGTTTGTGATACTAATTATCTTGATATTATTAGACGGAAATGAACGGAATTCTGATTCAGCCAGTTAAAATATCGCTCTGCGATGATGCCACATTGTAGTTTTTATTTGCATATCTCGCACTTTGAAAAACGTAAACACACAACATTCAGACGATACATGATGCGCAAATTTCGCGTGTCGTTGAAATTAACCAGTAGATACTTGTCAGTCAAGAATTGAGTTGACCAATTATGGGTTTATATTTCACCGGTAAATAATAATAGCACATGGTTGCGTAATCCAGTGCATTTACTTCAAATTCTTGGACAAACAACCTTACACGAACAGAAGGCGGAGCGATCTATGTTCGCCTATTGGTTAATTGAAAAATCTATAAATATCGCCCAAATGTCACCTTGTCGAGGTCTTTTACACGACGGTAATTATCGCCCAAATCTCGCATCGTCGCAAAATCGTATCGTCGCTCCCGCATTGATTGTGGCAGGATGACATGTCTGTACTGACAACGGTTAAACGAAAAAGTTGTTTTTCTTGCATAACTGTAAAAAATATTGCACATGGAGTCGAATATAAAATATATGGTCGTTTGTAAGTTCATAAACAATACAAATGTGTATGTTTGTAATATAAATGTTATATCTGTATTGCGGTGCGTGGGAGCAATATGAGTGTCGGTGCGATAATCCATATTATCTCGTGCATATTGTCTGGGTGCGACAACGCGGCATTGTATCTTTTATATTTTGCAGATCTCGCACTAAGATAAACGTGGCGACACGAAATTTGGGCGAAAATCATCTTGCAAATTTTGTGTATCAATGAAATTTTTCGAGATCTGCAGAAAAAATGTTAAAATGTCGCATTGTCGCGGTTAAGTGCAGGGCGAAATGTAACTGGCAGAATGAGGAATCCATAGATACCCTATAAATGCCATATTTATGTTAATATAAACTGTAAATATTAGTATAGTGTATACATATTTTCTTCACTTCAGGTGTAATCGTACGTTTTGCATTAGAGAACACAAGCTTTTTCCGGTCATTTAGTTAATTGAAATCACTGCAAAGTGTATTTTGGATGTATAGATGATATTTGTTTATTACGGTGTAAGGTCGTATTTTATTTTCACGAGTGTTCATAGAAAATGATTTCCTCTGTAATCAACTTTTACATCGGCATTTTGCCATTTATTTCCAGCATGAATGAGATTCATGTAAAGTGCTTTGCCCTCGGCATATTGTTTGTGGCTGTCCTTGATTTCCCTAATCGCCGTTGTCCCGAAGAGCATGGCCTCCCATTTCGGGTTTGCTTACTTATCAATTTTTTCAGCGAAAGCTTCAAATTTGAAATTAACGTTTCGTCCGAGGAATGCAGGTCCAACTAACGTTAAAGTACCTAGTTCGTTGAAAAGTTCTACATCATGTATCACTGAAAAAACAGCAATATATTTGCATGTCCAAAGTAACGAGTATGCAATTATTTACTTATTGGCTGTAAAAATGCTGTGATATGGACCAAAAATCAGCATTGACAGATGCGATAGACAATCGGTCAATAAAGCCTAGGTCACACATAGGTCGCCGACCGATTACCGACCTCCGACAACTAAAATTTGCGGCGACCAATGACAACCTCAGGCGACCAAAATCCATAAAAATTCAATGGAATTTTAGTCCGAGACTTGTCGGCGAGTGATCAAAGACTGGTCGTAACCGGTCGTACGAAATGTCGGCGATCATCTTTCGACCAGTAACAACAATCAAAGACTGGCTGGCGACTAGTTGACGATTGGTTGGCGACTAGTTGGCGATTAGTTGGCGACGGGTTGTCGATGTTCGGTGGTCGGAATTAAAATAATTCGATATTTAAATCGGTTCTATGGTTTGCTCATTGTTCAAAACAATGTTTGCACATATATATGACATTGAACTATATTTTAATTTATGCCTTGTGAAAATTTAATTAACTGAATTTATTCTTGTTGTTTTATTAATTATTTAATTCAATAATAATAATAATTACGTTTCCTGTCACGTTTTAAAGAATTAATGTAAAAATGTGCGTTCATTTTCTAAATGTGTTTTGAAAACGAAGGTAACTCGGCGAGCGGTTGTAAGATGGTATGCGACTAATGACCGACCAGTTGGCAAGCAATCGGCAATCAATCGCTGACCAGTCGGTGATCAAAAATTGGTTCGCGACAAGTCACACTTGGTCTGCGACTAGTCGGCGATCGTCGCAGACCAGTCTGCGATT
This sequence comes from Congeria kusceri, assembly GCA_027627225.1. Classification (NCBI taxonomy): domain Eukaryota; kingdom Metazoa; phylum Mollusca; class Bivalvia; order Myida; family Dreissenidae; genus Congeria; species Congeria kusceri. The sequence continues at coordinate 12,516,536 of CM051028.1, read as the reverse complement.
AATCGCCGACTAAATAAAGACCAGCGAAAACCTTTTCACAACCTGTTTAGTCGGTAAAAGGTCTTCGATGCAACATCGAACATCTGCGACCAACCAAAATGGGTCTGAAGACCAGTCGGCGACCATCGACAACCAGCCACCAACTTCCAACTACCTGTTAAGCCTAGGTCACACATAGGTCGCCGACCAATTACCGACCACCGACAACTAAAACTTGCGGCGACCAATGACAATCTCTGGCGACCAAAATCCAGAAAAAATCTATGTAATTTTAGTCGGAGACTGGTCGGCGACCGATCGTTCGTAAAATTGGCTATCGTCTACCGACCATCAACAACCATCAAAGACTGGCTTGAGACTAGTTGGCGACTGGTTGGCGACAAGTTGGCGATTGGTTGGCGACTGGTTGTCGATGCTCGGTGGGCGAAATTAGGATTATTCGATATTTATTTTTTTCTATGATTTTTCTCATTGTTCCGAAATCGTTTGCCTATATGACATTGGGCTATACTTTAATATATGCCTTGTGAAAATTAAAGAAACTGAATGTATTCGTTTGGTTTTGTTGATTATTTAATTCAATTATAGTTATTATATTATTATCCTCTTCTATGTCCGGCAGCACATTTGAATGTTAAGGTAAACTATCAAGTACACATTGCTTATCCGGCAATATCCTCTTGTCTCTGCCCTTCCCCTTCTTTGAAAACGGCATGCTAACACTTTTAAATTGTAACTATTACGTTTTCTGTCTGGTTTAAAAAAAGATTCTTAAATTGTGCGTTCATTTTTTAAATATGTTTTGGAGACGAAGGTATTTCGGCGAGCGGTCGTAAGATAAGATGGTATGCGACTAATCGGTAATAAGTCGGTATCAATCCCTGACCAGTCGGCGATCCAAAATTGGTCTGCCAAGAGTCACACTTGGTCTGCGACTAGTTGGCGATCGTCGCAGACCAGGCTGAGATTGATCGCCGACCAAATACAGTCCAACGAAAACCTCACGACCTGTTCGGTCGGCAAAAGGATTTCGATGCATCATTGAAGACCATCTGCGACCAAAAGGGGCCCGAAGACCAGTCGGCGACCTTCGACAACCAGCCGCCGACCTCCAACAACCTGTTAAATACCGTCAGCAACCACTGGTTGTTGATGGTCGGGAGTTGGTCGTAGGCTTTGTGTGACCAGGGTATTAATGACCTTTTTAAGACCGTCATCAAGCACTGGTCATTGATGGTCGGAAGGTGGTCATTAGTTGGTCGCAGGCTATGTGTAACCAGGGTTTTAAAGACCTTTTAAAGACCGCCAGCAACCACTGGTCGTTAATGGTCGGGAGTTGGTCTTTAGTTGGTCGCAGGCTATTTGTGACCATGGGTTAAGTCAAAATATTAACGGTTCACTGACCAGTCGTAAACGTTTTATTTATAGAACAGAACAGAGAGTTTATTTACGACTTTAACATATACAGCTGATTGTCATTTACATATTAAATACAACAAATACACGCGTCAGAAAGAAAGGGCGAAAATACATAAATATATTACAACGGACGTTACATATATTGAAAATATTAAGTGTAATTGCATATATTAATTAGAATTATATGACTTCTAACATTTTCGTATGAAAATGCCAGAATTGTATGAGAAGGCTCATTTAATTATGGAATTAAATTAATTCAATAAATAAAACTATTTAGCGAAACAACAAACGCGGCACTATTTTGATTATTATATTTTTATCAGATGTTTATAAAAAAAGATTTTATACATAAAACTATGAAACAAATAATAACAAATAAGTGAAACTAAAACGTTTACTGTGTTGAATATTTATATGATCAGCTGTAAGTTTCAATGTTTTTCAATAGTAATTTGCATGACGTATCAAAAAAGATGTTCTGGTTTCGTTCAATATATGTAAGCATACTATCTTATTTATACAAATTAGGAATAAGTGTGCTTCTCAAATTAAATTTATTTATAACAATTATTACTATGAAGTTGAAAAAGCGCCGTATATATAGTATTTAATAATAATAACAATAATTAATACAAAGTTACAAACATTTAGTATTTACCAATAAGCATCCGAATCATTTTCCATAAATGTCAACTCTCAGCTGCCACATAATTATTTGATTTGTGTATCTGCTTGCCAGAGATTTACAAAGAATTAACACTATCCCTGGCTTCTAAATTGTTTCATATTTTACTTTGTATATATAATAACCGGACATTATTTATAGTTCCTTGTAGTTATTCCATCAAGTGTCGTCTGATTGAAACGTTTGAATATAAGAATTCAATTAATTTACATTACTGCCTACACAACTGTATATTATAATAATGGCGGATAGTAGGATGGTAGCTCTGTCAAGATGTGTTCATTGATATTAATTCAGGCAACAAAACAATTAGCGTTAAATTACAAACATAATAAATACATATCTTTTCAAATATTAAATAACTCTAGTATCCTCTTTCATTGGCCATCGATTTACGGATTATTAAAAGTCAACCGGTTTTCGATCGTTACCACGGTGTTAAAACGAATCGGTAACCTCCCCGTTAACAATAACCCAAAACGACCTCGTTACTGTACCTGTCCCTCTCCGTTAAAAATCAACACGGAAACTACCGATAGGCCATTAATATAATAGTGTTTAAATCGAGTTTTATTGGATTCACATAATATCTTGGACATTTAACTGCTTATGTATCATGGATTTGACTCCATAAAACAGTATGTTCTAGAAATAGTGAAAACAGATGACAACTCTGACTGACATTTGCTAATTTCAGTGATGCTCTCTGTCGTAATTTTCTTTGTTTAATTAAAAGTGTTTTATGGACCAACCTTAGTTTAAAAATTATTCCACGATGGTTGTATGTTGTAACCGATAGCACATTAAGTAGAAAAATGATATAAATGCCATGAACTTAGGCCACGACACAGAATAGGTAGGAACTTGTAACCTCTCCGTATGAGGAACCGGTACCCTCTCCGTCGCCACAGCTGTTATTGATACTTTCGCTATAAAACAAAACAAATAAAACATATAAATGTTGCATTATGTAATTTGTTATCATAAATACTGTGTTACCGATGACATGTCGAACGCATGTTAATTTATATAGATTAAATACTTGCATCCGTTCTATTTTAATCCACCAGACAAATTTCTAGCTGTTTGCTGCCCTTTCTGAAATTGTATTGTTTTCCATTTGAAGACGAGCTTTTACGTCATCAACTTTTATTGAATTTGATTCACAATTGTTGGTTATTTTGGTACTGTAAGGTGATTAAAAGGGGCGTATCGACGGCTAATACAGAAACTTATTTTCCGAAAAGTAAAATTATATTTGAAGAAGTATTTTTTAAATGATAACTTAACACATAGATCTCGTTTTTATAAACAAACAGTAAAGTGTTGTTTTTTATAATTATATAAAGTGGTCACCATGGCACTCTTCGTAGGCGCGGGTAATTAATAGTAGTAGTAAAATCGATATGAATGAAATGTACATGAAGCTATGTTCATGCGCGCTATTGATAACTGTATTGTGGCGTGGGAAGGTTTTCATTGAAGTGGGCGTGAGTTCGAATCCTACAGGAACTCTGTATCAAAACACAAACTTTTGGCATTGGATTTACATTTTCTTAACAATTCCATCATCATATTATTGCTACTAGAAAATTATAGAAAAAAGCCTACGGGTGCTGGACTCTCGACTTCCTCGTATTTGATAGTACTCTGGCCTATTATTTATAGAATAGGTTCAGCACTGTAATGCAATATGTTGAATTTTAAGGCCATACCTCTTACGGATATTAAAAAAAAATTACCTTACATTTTAAGTTGAAAAAAAGGCAATAACTCCACCAAAATCCTTGATATACTTACCTCATCTTGTATACAGAATGGGTTCATAACTATGATCGAATATTTTTAGTTTGAAGTCAATACCTCTTATAGATATTGTAAAATTTGACCTAAAGCGGAAAAATTCTAAGTTGAAAAAGGGGCAATGACTCAAACACAATTCTCGATAGAGTTATCTCCTCTTGTTTACAGAATAAGTTCATCACTGTGATCAAATACTTTGAGTTTTAAGTCTATACCTTATTTAGGTTTTGAGAAATTTGACATAAAGCGGAAATTGTACGTTTACACGTAATAACTCCGACAAAATCAGTAAAAGAGTCACTTCCTCTTATCTGCATAATGGGGTCAGCACTCTCGAGTCCGTTTCCTGGGAAGAACCAGTACTTGGTGTCTTTGGGGAAGATCTTGAGAACGCCCCCAGAGTGTGGATCGAACCCGGGATCTCAACCAAACCAATACATCGATAAGGGGACATAATAATTATCAAAACAGTTGAAAATTGTATTATTGTGTATTTTAAGTCAAACAATGCAAAAAAAAAAAAACACCTTATAGTCTAGTTTTCTTGTTTTCCCAGTTTTTATACGCTTTTTTAAATTGTCAAAATTGTTGTTTTTGACGTCCAGGCATCCGAAAACCTACTAGCCCGAGGACGCCAAACATGGACTCAAATTGTTATGGCCTAATTAAAAACGCGCATTTATAGCATACACACTATTAAAGTCATATTATTAAGATGCGTACTGTTTTACTTTATCAAACTTTAATTGTTTATAAAGATGACATATTCTAAATGACTATACTTAAAATTACTTTTGCCAATAATAATACTTTTCATTTTCTGATTTTTTTGAAGGAAAATGTCAATGTAATACTGGTCTTGGTTGTATTTTTACTGAAAATCACGTGTATCGTTTTAATTGATCACCAAAGTGGTAGACTTCTACACATCTTGAGTTGAAACGGATTTTTTGACGCTGAAGCTTTTATTTTACAAACTTCATAATCATTATGTTAATAATTTCGGTGTTTTCAATATGTATTAAACCAAAATAAGAATTGCTGGACGTTGCCTAAATACAATTTTGAGACTCCACGATGTGGTATGATGCTTATATGCATTCACGTTATTATTTTCTTGCATTGTAACTCTTTTAATTTTGGTTTGCCATTCAAATCGTACAATATGTGTATGTAAAATGTGTTAATGTGAATTCTTTAGATTATTTAAGTATAATTGATGAAAAACTGGAGGCGGTAAGATCGGAAAATTGTACGGAGATTACATAATGATGAGATTTATCTAAAGCATGCGAATTTTCATACTTTCGTTTTTTAAGGAGCTTACCATTTTATTTATAGTGTTGTGCCGATTAATCATTTCGTCCATTATTCAACGACTAATAGGTACTGATTAATTAGTGGATTAAGATTTTGGATACGTCGATTAATTGAAAATATCTAGGCATGAGTTTTCTTTCTTGATAAATTTCCAATCCCTTTCTTTTAACTTGAACAAATCATCCGATTCATTTACATGTTATAGTGACCAAATGATATAATTAATTAAGAAATACTGTTCGATTTACTGTTGTTTATCGGCCAATAAACAACGATTTGGAGTTCTGATGCGTAGGAATTAAACAACGAGTGTGTCAGCCCGAGTGGTTTAATAGCCACGCATCACAACAACAAAGATTTGCATTGTCCAAACTGGTTCATTTGATCAAGATTTGACGAAAACTTAAGTCACTGTCTTAGACTTTTTGCATTTTCTTTTACAGACAAGGGGTCATAACTTAGTAGTTCCAGCTATAGTCTTATGGTCACATACACATTATGGAATTTTGATGAGATTGGATGAAAAGTCTCTAGACAGGAAATGACAATGTTTGTTACATGTGTCCATCGAACAAAGGGTCATAACTCCAATGTTTATGAAAAATGCAATTTTTGCATTTTCCTCGAAAAAAGCAAAATAACTCTAGTGTTTCAGGCCCGATGTGGCCCATTATGGATTCCATCCGAGTTTTCATGACGACTGAATACAGACGTCACAGGATAGGTCCCATATACCAATTGCTCAACAAGCACTTCATGCTGGGGTGACTTAAAAATAACAAAATTAATAAAAGGCTACACAAATCTATACGTATTGCTTATTCTTCAGACCCTTAGCATTACATGTTGTTTTATCTATGCCATGTTTGTTGTATGTTGTATATTAATTTGGCATTTTTGTACCCAACACAAGTTAAAGATTTATATCGTTTGTGCGGTTGCTAAACTTTTCAATAATTAATATATCTGCTCTGTATCTTGTCAATAGTCCAGTACGTTACTAGAATAATGTAGTTCACAAACTGTATTCACAAAAACATGTATTATGCTCATTTCCTTCGTCATTGCTATATAGATCAGACCCATATTTATTGCCAAACTAAAGAAAACAATGTAAGTCATTGAAATGTTGCAGTCTAGGGTGTATTTCTTTTACTTTCAAGAATCCTGATTAATCGGTTATTTAGTCAGAACTTGTGGCTGATTAACCGACTAAAATTTTGGACACTGATTAATAATTTATAATACGTATTTACTTTTATCTAATGTAGGGTCCTTTTTACGCGATTATTTGATTTTTTGGCGCCCTATGATGCTTTGCATGATTGTTTTGCTTGTATATATTGCAATGCGTCAGGATGAATATACATGTATTAGTTTCCGAAATGTAATCCATTTATAAATCGATTAAGAGCATTACACTGAAAATACAGTTATACCATTAATAAACACGAGGAACAATAGCACGAACAAAACTGAATACACATATGGGAAATAATTCCTACGCGTAATTATACTAATATCATTCATGTGTGTAAGGTTAATTTCTCCGAGCTATATCATTTGTTTATTTTATTTTAACAACAACACGTTGAACGAGGAACTAGTGCTTTCTGATTCAAAAACATATTGTTGAAAATGCAAATTGAATGCATAACTACACCAATGTTTTGTTTATATGTTAATCTTGGCATTACTTTGCTTATACAATAAATTATGTTAACGCAAATAATTCGGTGTGTTTAACAACCAACTGCAGATTAACGAATCTAACATTTTTTTCCGAGTAAATCCTGCACACTTATTCGCACTTACTAATATTAGCACAAGTAATCGGCAAATAAAGCAAAATCAATTGGTCAAACATATTTGTTGGGATAGTATTTAACTTGTGTGAGAATGATATGAAACATTTCGTTCGGGATTCATGTAAAAAAAGATGTATTTGGGAATAATATTAAACTTGTACATATGCACTTCCAGCTCTTTTGTTCATGCTTGGGTTTAGAGGTGATCCTAAAAAGAAATAATGGATTAACTTACATGTTGCTCTACAAGAACTTAATTTGTTACAATTCCTTCACCTTGTAGCAGTTCTCGTGCAGCTCTATTTCATCTTCTTCAATATATTGTGCCAGTTGAAGTTTGTCCATACAATGTCTCACAAAAGTTGGTAGTTTGTCCTGAAGATAGTCTGGAACATTCCCATAGTACAGCCTCCCAAATATGGGAGGAAACTATGTTCTCTTTCATGCATCTGCATAAAAAAATGCAAATTTAATTAGTTACTGATATGTGTCAAAACATTAAATACATGGCTGGGATACTCTATCAACTGATCCATTTACAATTTACAACCATAGTTCTGCCCCCCTTCGAAGAAGTGGGGATATATTGCTTTGCACATGTCCGTCGGTCGGTCGGTCGGATGGTCGGTCTATCCGTAGACCATTTCGTTTCCACACGATATCTAGAGAACGCTTTGACCTACGATCATTTAAGTTGGTATGCTGGTTACTTGGGACATCTATTTATTTTGAGGTCAACGGGTCAAGGTCATAGTTGCTAAAAATACACAAATGGTTTCTGCTCAATAACTTGAGAACGCATCGAGACATTTCAATGAAACTTCATGCATAGATACCTTATATCGAGACCTCGCTTGAAATTGCATATGGGGTTGTTGGGGTCAAGGTCACTGTTACTAAAAATAGAAAAAATCTATTTCCGCTCTATAACTTGAGAGCGCATCAAGATATTTTAATGAAACTTCATACATATATACCTTATATTGAGACCTCGCTTGGGATTGCATAAGGGGTGGGTGGGGTCAAGGTCACCGTTACTAAAAAAAGAAAATCGGTTTCTGCTCAATAACTTTAGAATCAATAAAGATATTTGAATGAAACTTCATACGCAGATACCATATATCGAGACCTGACTTGGGATTGCATATGGGGTGGGTGGGGTCGAGAACAGGGTCACCAAAACTAAAAATAGAAAAACGGTTTCTGCTCAATAACTTGAGAACGTATCGAGATATCTTAATGAAACTTTATACATATATACCTTATATCGATGCCTTGCTTGAGATTGCATATGGGGTGGGTGTGGTCAAGGTTAAGGTGACAGTTACTAAAAATAGAAGATGGTTCGCGCTTAATATCTTGACAACGCATCAAGATATTTTAATGAAACTTTATACATAGATATCTTATATTGAGACCTCTCGTGGGATTGCATATGTGGTGGGTGGGATCAAGGTCAAGGTTACCGTTACTAAAAATAGAAAAACATTTTCTGCTCAATAACTTGAGAAGGCATCGATATATTTTAATGAAATTTCATACATAGTTACCTTATATTGAGAACTCTCTTAAAAATTGCACATGGGGTGGGTGGGGGCGAGGTCAAGGTCACCATAACTAAAAATAGAAAAACTGTTTCCGCTCAATAACTTGAGAACGCATCGAGATAATTTAATGAAACTTTATACATATATACCATATATTGAGACCTCGCTTGGGATTGCATATATAGATATAGGGTGGGTGAAGTCAAGGTCTCCATTACTAAAAACAGAAAAATGGTTTTCGCTCAATTACTTTAGAATGCATCAAGATATTTGAATGAATCTTCATCCATAAATACATTGGATATAGACCACGTTTGGGATTGCATATGGGGTGGGTGAGATCAAGGTCAAGGTCAAAGTTACTAAAAATATATAAACGGTTTCTGCTCAATCATTATGCCCCCCTTCGAAATAGTGGGGTTTATTGCTTTGCACCTGTCGGTCGGTCGATCGGTCGGATGATCGGTTTGTCTGTCCGTAGACCATTTCGTTTACGCACGATATCTAGAGAACACTTTGACCTACGATCATTTAAGTTGGTATGCTGGTTACTTGGGAGGAAAAGAAGAGGCCTATTGATGTTGAAGTCAACAGGTCAAAGGTCAAGGTCACAGGGACTTGTAACATGAAATTCGTTTCCGCACGATATCTAGAGAACGCTTTGACCTACGATCATTTAAGTTGGTACGCTGGTTACTTAGTAGGACAGGAAGACGCCTATCAATTTTGAGGTCAACAGGTCAAATTCAAGGTGACAAAGGCTTGTAACATGAAAACTGTTTCCTCTGTAGACCATTTCGTTTCCGCATGATATGTAGAATACGCCTTGACCTACGATCATCCCAGTTGGTGTGATGGTTACTCGGGACGAAAGGAAGACGCCTATCAATTTTGAGGTAAACGGATCAAAGGTCAAGGTCACAGGGGCTTGTAATATGAAAACCGTTTTCTCCATAGACAATTTTGTTTCCGCAGGATATCTAGAGATGTATTGGCCAATTGATGATTAAATCAAACAAAAAACAGGTATACTTGTATAACAGACTGTAAAAATGAATCCATGATTATACTCAATATTTCACTCAGCTTTATTTTTACTTTCTAAAGCATCAACTTCAATTTCCACCCCATGTGTTAATGTGAATATACAATATAAAAAAAAATCTTAACAATTGCACATATTCACGACTTGGCTGCAAGTTTGGGGGCATACATGTTTTACTAACATCTCTGGTAATGCTATACTCTCAAGGTATGATTGTTTTTGAATTGAACAGCCCATGAACCATGTTTATTATTCAAATATATTTACACGCTATTTGCCATTCAGAAATATGTTTGCTTCATTATGTAGATTATCAATGTTCTGGGATCAGAACCATTTCACATATAGTCATATATTAATCTTAGGATTGCATGCGTATTTTAACAAGAGGACCATAATTAAGGCCCTAGGTAGCTCACCTGAGGGGCTAAGGAACTAAACAGACAAGCTGGTAAGCATCAATATTGCATAAAGTTTAAAGATGCAGGAATTATATAACAAGGTCATATTTGTTAACATGACTTTGTGTACTGTCAAACAATAATTTGGCAGTTTTAAGTGCCGGACAAAATAAGTAAAATAACGAGTTTTGAGACGTATAGGCTTACTTCCTTTAAATATTCATTTTTTCTTACTACCCCCGGTGTCAGCTTCCGCGTCTGATCTTCATCAATGTTTATATTTAAAGGTCTTGTAACTTCAAAACTACATATTAAGTTATTCACTTTAAAAAAGGAACATACCTTATCATCAACTACAGTATATGGGGCAACCTCCCTGTAACGCTGTTTTGCATTTTGACAGAGTTATGCCTTTTTTCACATAGATTGTCTGGTTAAAGTTTATAGTGAAAAATGTTATAATTTCAAAACTACACAAGTTATTAACTACATAAGGTTTAAACTTGGAATAATTTGATGAAGTAATTGCCATAACTCAGTTTTGCATTTCAACACATGTGCGCTGTCCTCTGAAAGCTCTTGTTTCAGTACAAGTTTGGAAGGAGAATCATTCCCAGACGAACTTGATGTACTAGGATGTACTGAAGAATCACCCGCATTGAAGGACTGAAAAATATTAAAGATGAAATCAATTTTGTTTTAAGGACAAACACAGCAACAGAAGCTTAAAATATTTATTTAAAAGTGTAATGTAAACTTTAGGGCCAAATTGCTAAACATTTAGGTTTTAGATTTCCAACATGGTTTTTTAGCTCACCGACTTGGGTTTGTCTAGGTAAAACCTTGATTAAACTCGGTTAAACAAACATAGTGGATTTTTATACTAACTTAAAAAACCAATTTAAGTGGTTTGATAGTGAGTGTGTTCTTCGTCAAACAGTTGTGTTTTGTGGGTGTTTAAACCCACTTAAACCAGCTTTTTGCTATGAAGTTGTTTTTTTCTATTCTTAAGCGAGTGAAAAGTGGGTTTTTCGTGAGCTTAAGGCGAGCCTTACCGTGGCTTTTCACAGCTTAAACACGGCTTAAATTGGCTTTAAAACTGGGTTTAAACAGGTGTTTAGCTGTAAAAAAAAAACACATAACTTTGCTTTTAGCTCAGTATAAACTCATTATTCACCGACGTGAAAGCTGAAAAATATCTTGGTAATAATGAAAACAACAATAAACATAAAATAATAAAAAATTACTTCCTGAATGCTCAAACTTAAATTTAAACATATGTACACAGCTCGAAGGACATGGCAACATTAAGATATGACTGCTGAAAGCCATTGCAATATTTAAGGATTATGAACGCAATGGTCAAACTGGCAAATCCGTGATGTGCACTAGCTCTTCATAGCGCTTCATGGATAATTTGCCAGTTTGACCATTGCGTTCATAATCGCTTGTACGCAACCAAAATGAATTTCAATCCTTATATTTACATTATATTTGGGATGATTTCATAGCTTTCATATTTTTGTTTAGCATGCATTGTATTGCCATTCTAAGAGAAATATCACGCACAGCAGTTTTCTTATCGGAACAGCGAAGTACCGCCCCTTGTAACCGAACTACATAAAATATAATGCAAACTACGATTTATAAAATAGTTCCCTACAAAAATGTCAGTTTTTCCTTATTTTGCATTCAATTTTCTGCGACAAATGACATTTAATGTAACCATTTACATTATAAGTAATAATATTTTTATTTTCCTTACATAAATCATATCGCTACAAAACTAATAAGTAACTTAAACAAATGCACAAATACCTGTGACATCAAGAAGAACTGCTATTTCGGCCGGTATAGCCAACAAGCACCAAACATTATTAATGCTTTAGAAAGATTAATATAAAATAAGAGGTGCTTTGTTAGTAAGACAGTAAATCCACATTATGAATACTTCTATACCACAGTTGAGTTCTGTCACTTTAAAATCACACAATTCCCAGGCTGAGAGTTTATAATAATCCTGTTTAATTATTAACATAACACATGGAGACTTAAATGCTTTAAATCCACACCATATATCATAATTTTCACTCGGCGAGAAAAATGCAAAACAATCCACAAATGACATCACTAAACAAGTGATGACGTGTAAGCTAGGTCATCGATCAATAGCATCCACACGGGCGTGTCTAAGCTCTTTGCATTGCCTGGGCATAACTTGTATTATTAAGGATAACATTTTAATATAAAATCTCAAAATTCATTTTTTTCTTATTTTACATGTTAAACAATTCATCATTATTAACTGTGATATAAATACACAATACATTAGACGATCTAAATGCATCTAGAAAATAGACACATCAATGTGAAATCAAGTCCATTTTAAAGCTACGTTCCTGAACCGGTGTTACGTCATGGAAATTTTCTGCGGTCGCTTCTAAGAAAAGTAATGTTTACCTAAAATACCAACATGTACATGTTGCATGCTAGCGAAATGGCTTTGTTAAATAATAGCACTTGTAGACCTTCCATGATATAATACTATCAGGCAATAGTGAAAAAAACATGTCAAATTGATTTTTGTAGAAGAAGAACTGAAACTAAAAGTTCATGTATATTAATTAAAAAAATATTTAATCAAATGTGAACAATAAATGCAAAAAGAGTAACATTAAACAATGTAAGACATTTAAGTTCATGTAAATATTATTGTCGAAATATAATATGCATAAAAATAGGACACACAGATATTACTACGCCGGTGATACGGCATTGCGTTCATACGATTGTGAATGCATACCCCTTCCATATTTAAATGCATATGCAATGTAAATATTATTATATTAAAAACATATAAAGAGACAAAAAAGAAAACAACAATAAAACATAAATAAGTTGGTAATAAATAATGAGGGAAAATGTTGAATAAATAATGAGTGAAAATGTTCAATAAATAATGAGTGAAAACTAATTATATTGTGAAAAAGAATATTTAACAATTATGAAAAGCACATATCATACACCATTATGTACATGACAACTTTCGTATATAGCAGTCACTACTTAATAGTCTTAGTCTTTGTTGTGCATCGCCTGAAGGCGCCTCAGCGACCCCCTCATCTTTTCTTCAACCTGCACCAGCGCGATGCCGAACTTGTTGGCTATCACATCTGAAAGTATAAAATATACAAACCAATTTTGTAAACATGACACAAAACAAGTGCTGTCACCAAAATGAACCTTTGTAAATAAAAGCAAATGATAAATGTAAACGTATTACTTCAGTCAAAATGGCTGCTCAGGAAAAAACTACAACAGTTTCTAAATTAAAAAAGGGGCATAAATATGTCCGAAAACAAAACAGAGTTAGGGGCTGCTTTACCTGGTGGGAACAGTAAGTTTGAAGATTCAAGTAAATAGCTTTGATAGTATGTAAGATATTAGACTGTATTCAAAACTTAAAGGACGGCCAGTTAGATTTTAATATGCCCATCTTTGTGGGTATAAAAAACACCATTGAAATTAAGATTAATCGGATTAATTTCTTCACCTTTTTAAAAGAGATCGTGATCGAATATTTAATGATAAACTGTACAAACGCTAGCTAAAAGTGCAATTTAAAGTGTATAATTTTCCTTCAAATACAAATTCTTAAAGTTCTAGTACAGACAGCTTTTTACCTGAACTTTAATACTGGTTTTTAAGATAATTTTTCCTGATATACACTAGAAAAAAGTGTAAAATAGCAATTATTGCATTTCGCTCTGCAAGAGGGAGACATGGTCTTGCTGGCTCTGTTGTTGTCGGTGCTTCCTTCATTGAGCAGTTCACCAGTTGCTGGGGGGTAAATAGAAGATTCATACAGAGCGTGATAGCCTTTGCCAGCCTTGTCTCGTGCTGAATTTTCGCTTGAATGATCTGCTGCAACCAGAAAAGAAAATCATGTGCTTAAATATTCAACAACGTAGTGTATTAACAACAATAATAAGTTCTTTTTAAAATCTCAATCTTTCAATGTCCCTAAATTAATGCAATTACATTTCTTTCTGTAAATTATCTCAAGGCAAATAGGGATATATAGAGAATAGTAATTTAGTGTTGGATATAGAGAAGTTTATTTAACGAGGCTTAGTACATCGCCCCTGGTAAGCGCTTCCGATGTTCGAGCTGAGCAATATAAACTTCTCTATATTCCACACGTACCCTAGTATTCTATTTATCCCATCATTTTCTGTCTTTATTTTGAACATAAACCGAAGAAAAGAACTAAATAACCCATACTAATACGATAAACATCAATTGACGTCATGAAAATAAACAAAATGGTGTCAGTATAATGCGCATGTTTGCTGTATTCAACAAGGTGGAAATACAGTTTATCCCACTGGGTGTTATTTTGTCAATGCAGGCTTTATGACGGCATTAACAGTTAGCTATGTGTATATAATTTTCATTATATTATATATATACAATATATAATTCTGTATTTTATTACCTGCAGCGTTTGGTCTTTCCCAATTGTAGTTTGTTGGCTGTTAGTCACTAGCGGTTCTCTGGCCGGTATGGCTGGCGTGACTGGTTGACACAGCAGTGTGGCACATAGTGTTGATGTTGGTGATGTTGTGGCAGTTGATATTTTTGCTTGTTGAACCTAAGAAAAACACAAACATATTATTCTGGGCAAATAAAGTTTGTTACATTTTAATTATAAACTTGTCTTCAATGCACTAGTATCTGCGGCTTAAATCATCACATAAAAAATATCAAGAGAGCCAAATGAACAATAAAGGTTTTCGAAAAGGTCAACAGCATATTCAGATATGTTTAAATAAAACATTGAAAATGGACTTCAACAATGGGCCACTGACAGCTATGCTTTTAGCGCGGTGTTCATGTTTGTTAATGAAATCAAATGGCATTTGGAAGAGGGTCATCAAAGAAACATTGCTGTGAAATAATAATTATTTCAAAACCAAAAAGTGGTTTTGACAATAAGATTTCAATTGTTTTCTATATGGCTATATAAGGAATAAAGGCCCCACACCCTGTCGACCATGTTTTTGACAAAATCAACATAATTCGAAATTTGAGGAATATGGTTAATGGGTCACCAAATGAACAATTCTGTGAACAAAAATGTAAATAAAATATAATATATGTTAGTATTAACAATTCATTTATTTTCAAACACTAAACCATTTTGTTGCTTTTATGCAATTACTAACAAGTAACTCAAGCTCCAGCTGTGTGAACCTCGTCTGCAACTGATTGATCAGCTGACAGCAGCTGTGGCATGAGAAGGCCATATCACTGCACTGGGTCATCTGAGTCTGAACCTGGAAAATAAAGATTTTAGTCTTCAGTTTTAAGGCGGTAATTTTATGCACAGTTTTTAAACACAAAACACCTTTAAAACTATACATTTGTATCAACAAGATATCACTTTTGTTGGTGTAACTAAATTTTTTGAAAGACTTTCAAGTTACAGTATTTTTTCCAAGACTTTATGTTTATGGCAACTATCTTTGGCATTAAAGGGTTCTGCTATCATCAGCTTTGAATCCCAGTGTTTTTAGCTCACCTGTGCTCATAGTGAGGTTTGAGGGTCGCCATTTGTCTGTCGTCCGTTGTGCGTCGTGTGTCAACATTTTCATTGAAAGAACAGCTCCTCCTAAACAGTTGGGTAGATTTTCTACAAAATTAAGACAGAAATGTCCTTGGATGACCCTCTTTCAAAATTGTTCAAATTGTTCCGGTCCGCTGCATATGTAGGTCACCAGAGCTAAAAATAGATTTAAAAACTGAAAATTAGAAAATCTTCTCTGAAACTGCGATAGGCTTGGAGCTTTCATGTTTGATATATGACATCCTCTAGTGGTCCTCGATAAAGTTTGTTCAAATTATTCCCCTGGGGTCAAAACTGGCCACGCCCTGGGGTTCACATAGTTTATACTGAATTAAATAGCAAAATGACTGTAAAAATCTTCACTGAAACCACAAGGCTCAGAGGCTTCATATGTGGTATGTAACATTGTATAGTGGTCCTTTACACAGATTGTTCAAATGATGCCCCTGGGGTCAAATCTGGCCACGCACCGTGCTCACATGTTTATATAGCGAATTGACTTTTAAAATCTTCTCCTCTGAAACCGCAAAGCCCAGTGATTGATATTTGGTATGTAACATTATATAGTGGTCCTCTACAAAGATTGTTCAAATTATTCCCCTGGGGTCAAAATTTACCACGCCTAGGGGGGTCACGTGGTTTATATAGACTTAAATAGCAAAATGACTTTAAAAATCTTCTCTGAAACCGCAAGGCTCAGAGCCTTCATATGTGGTGTGTAACATTGTATAGTTGTCCTTTAAAACGATTGTTCAAATGATGCTCCTGGGGTCAAAAGTGGCCTCATCCCTGAGTTCACATTGTTGGCAGATTTTCACCAAACTTCACAGGAATGATCCTTGGGTGAACCTCTTTCAAAGTTGTTCAAATCTTTCCACTGCATATGTAGGTCTCCAGAGCTAAAAATAGATTTTAAAAGTGGAAATTAAAAAAATCTTCTTCTCTGAAACCGAAGGGCCCATAGGTTTCATATTTTGTATGTAACATCCTATTCTGGTCCTCTACAAAGATTGTTCAAATTATGCCCCTGGGGTCAAAACGGGCCACGCACTAGGGGTCACATGGTTTATATAGAATATATAGCAAAATGACTTTAAAAATCTTCTTCTTTGAAACCACACGGTCCAGAGATCTCATATTTGGTATGTAACATCCTAAAGTGGTCCTCTACAAAGATTGTTCAAATTATGCCCATGGGGTCAGAACTGGTCACACCCTGGGAGTTACTTTTTTAATATAGAATATACAGAAAAATTACTTCTCCTTTGAAACTGCAAGGCCAAGAGTATTCATATTTGGTATGCAACATCCTTAAGTTGTCCTTTACAAAGATTGTTCAACTTATGCCCCTTGGGTCAAAACGGGCCACGCCCTGGGGATCACATGGTTTATATAGAATATATAGCAAAATGACTTTAAAAACCTTCTCCTCTGAAACCACAAGGCCCAGAGGTTTCATGTTTGGTATGTAACATCCAATAATGGTCCTCTACTAAGATTGTTCAAATTATGCCCCTGGGGTCAAAACTGGCCACGCCCATGGGTCACATGTTTTATATAAACTTAAATAGCAAAATGTCTTTAAAAATATTCTTCTCTGAAACCGCAAGGCACAGAGGTTTCATATTTGGTATGTAACATCCTATAGTGGTCCTCTACACATAGTGTTCAATTTATGCCCCTGGGGTCAAACCTGGCAACGCCCCTGGGGTCAAATAATTTATATAGACGTGTATAGCAAAATGACTTTAAAAACCTTATCCTGAGAAACCGAAAGATCTAGAGGTTTGTTATTTGGTATGTAACATTGTATAATGTTCCTGTACAAAGATTGTTCAAATTATGCCCCTGGGGTTAAAATTGGCCACGCCCCAGGGGTCACATGGTTTATATAAACTTAAAGAGCAAAATGTCTTTAAAAATATTATCTTCTGAAACCGCAATGCCCATTGATTTCGTATTTGGTATTTAACATCATATAGTGGTCCTCAACAAAGAGTGTTCAAATTATTATTTATGGGTCAAACCAGACCACAACCCAGGGGTCACATGGTTAATATAGCCTTAAATAGCAAAATGACTTTAAAAATTCTTCTCCTGTGAAACCGCAAGGCCTAGAGGTTTCATATTTGGAATGTAACATTTTATAGTGATCCTCTACAAATATTGTTCAAGTGTGCCCCTGGGGACAAAAATGGTAACGCCCGGTGGGGTCACAGGTTTATATAGACTTAAATAGCAAAATGATTTTAAAAATCCTTTGAAACGGCCAGGCCCGCAGCTTTCCTATTTTTGGTTCGTAACATTACATAGTGGTCTTCTTCATTGAGTGTTCAGATTATTCCCCTGAGGTCAAATCTGGCCAACCCCGAGGGGTCACATTGTTTATTTAGAATTAAATAGCAAAATGAATCTTAACCTGAAACCGCAAGGCCCAGAGGTTTGTTCAAGGTTGTTCAACTTATGCCCCTGGAATAAAAATAAGCCACGCCTCGGAGATGCAAATTCCAATTGGTTTACAGGGTCTCAGGTTATCGTCCTAGGGCCCTCAGGACCCTCTTGTATAGACTTATATGGCAAGTGGGCCTTAAACATCTTCTTTTAAACCGTAATGCCAGGAGGTTTCATATTTATAATGAAACATTGTGGAGTGGTCCTCTACAAAGATTGTTCACATTATGCCCCTGGGGTACAAAATGGCCACACCCTGGGGGTCACATGGCTTGTAATTATAAACTTAAATAGCAAAATGAATTTAAAAATCTTCTTCTGAAACCGCAAGTTCCCAGAGGTTTCATATTTAGTTTGTAACATTGTATAGTGGTCCTCTATGAAGATTGTTCAAATGATGCCCCTGGAGTCTAAACTGTCCACGCCCCGGGGTCTTATTGTTTATATAGTCTTAAATAGCAAAATGACTTTTAAAACCTTGTCCTGAATCGGTAAAAACTGGCCCCGCCCCTCGGGTTCTATAGTTATTTACGCTTAAAAAGCTTTTCCTCTGAAACAGTAAGGCCCAGTATTTGCAAATGTGGTATGCAACATTGTATAGTAGTCCTCTACAAAGATTGTTCAAATGATGCCCCTGGGGTTAAATCACGCCACAGGGGTGATATTGTTTATATGGACTTTAATAGCGAACTGATTTTAAAATCCTTCTTGTCTGAAACCGCAAGACCCAGTGGTTTCTTATTTAGTATGTAACATTGTATAGTGGTTCTCTACAAAGATTGTTAAAATGATGCCCCAGGGGTCAAAACTGGCCACGCCCTGGGGGTTACATTGTTTCTATAGACATACATATCAAAATGACTTTAAAAATCTTATCTGAACCGCAAGGTCCAGTGGTTTTATATTTGGTATGTAACGTTGTATAGTGCCAACAACGATTGTTAAAATTGGCCACGCCCTTGGAGTCATATTGTTTCAAGTGACTTATATGGCAAGTTAGCTTTAAAAATCTTCTCCTCTGAAACCATAAGACCCAGAGGTTTCATATTTTATATGTAACATTGTAAAGTGGTCCTCTGCAAAGACTGTTTAAAAGATTCCCCTGGGGTAAAAAAAAGCCATGCCCTGGGGTCGGCTTTAAAAATCTTCTCCTCCAAAACCGCAAGGTCCTCTTCGAAGATTGTTCAAATATTCCCCAGTTGTAGAAAGAGGCCATGCCTTAGGGGACACATGGTTTATGTAGACTTTACAAATCTTCTCGTCAAACTGCAAGGCCCAGATCGCTATACTCAGGTTAGTGCTTAAGAGTCATTTGTCCCTCTTAATTGTAAAAAGCCTTTATCATCCCTTAAACTTAGGTGAGCGACCTAGGGCAATCTTGACCCTCTTGTTGTCCTAGGGGGGAAAGATAGCGTTGCCCTTAAGATGGGGAATTTTACAGCAAATGGAAAAGCATATTATATTTTTATTTTCTACTTTGTTAAATAACAGTAGAGTTGTTTTGTTACAAATGATAACTTAGATTGTGCACAAACTTGGTTTGGTAAAAAATTGCTAGGATTATTTATGAAAATTCCTCCAATTTGTTAATTGTTTGTCCTATGTAAGTAAAATTTTAAAGTTTACATTCTGAGAGAAATTTTAAGGTAAATATAGGGGGAAAATATATACTAATAAGCAGGTGAATTTCTGCCTCATATTTGCACTAAAAACACTGAATCCTTATAGAAATGGTTTATCTCTTAGTTGTTGAAAGGTGCAAGAAAATAAATAATCTCATCGTCATGCAGTGGTTATTCCATCATTTCCAATAATGAAACAGTCCACACAGATGGTCGTGGTGGTCCATAGTCAAATGAGGTGTAGGCCTGCAACAAATTCGGGGGACAGTATCTGGTGAGGTCATGGTGGTGATCGATGATGCCTGTGTGGTTGCAGCATAGATCACTGGTGGAGGGGTCAGAAGAGCAGGGGTCACCGGAGCAGAGGTCACTGGTGCACGGGTCGCTAGAGCAGAGGTCACAGGAGCCGGGGTCACTGGAGCCGTGGTCACTGGATCATACGTTTATGGTGCACAGGCCTCCGAAGCAGGAGTCACTGGAGCATAGGTCTGCGGCGCAGGGGTCACTGGTGCATAGGTCTCCGGAGCAGAGGTCACTGGTGGAAGGGTCACCGGAGCAAAGGTCACTGGAGCATGGTTTACCAGAGCAGGGGTCACAGGAGCCGGGGTCACTGGAGCCGGGGTCACTGGATCATATGTTTATGGTGCACAGGCCTCCGAAGCAGGAGTCACTGGAGCATAGGTCTGCGGCGCTGGGGTCGCTGGTGCATAGGTCTCCGGAGCAGAGGTCACTGTGGAAGGGTCACCGGAGCAAAGGTCACTGGAGCATGGTTTACCAGAGCAGGGGTCACAGGAGCATAGGTCACTGATGCAGGGTTCACCAGACAAGAGGTCACTGGTGCAGGGGTCACAGGAGTTGGGGTCACCATTGAACAACACTTCAACAGAAGCTGCCTCGCCTGTTCCACTGTTTTCAACTAAAACATGCCATATATATGGAAATGTGTAACCATCTATTTTACTTAAAGATTATTTCTACTTTTTTTCCTTTTAATGAAAATTTTTCATTTCCACATATTTTGTAGACCTTTCAATGCCTAATACAAAGAAATCATAGTAATGGCGGTCACCTACTAGATTTTTTGGAAAATGCATGTAAATGACCTACCCGTAGATGCATTATAGAAATACCTTGTGCTGCTTTTATTTTGCAATAAATAGTATTGACCATTGATTGGTAAATACATGGCGACATTCTATTGATTGAAATGGCTTATTGTAAAGAATCAAAGCGTTACATGGTCAATTTTTTTTTAAATATTTGCCAAAAATGCCTTTCCATCCATTTTTGCGAATAAAATCTTCATTTTGTAATCATATAAAAGCTTGTTTGTGACTATAGAAAAAAAAAATCTTACGTAAAAGTTCATGAATTTCTGTATTCAATACATAATTGTATGCTTAATAGACTGGAAAAAAGAAAACAGGGGGTCACCGTGCTTATTATCAAGAGAAAAAAGTTTAAATGTGAGTATTGGATATTTTCTGTTAAAACAGGAAGGAATGACATCCATTATTTGTAACAATACACTTATAAAAGTTAATGGATATATTATATATAATTATTTTAGTATCAGCAGTTAATTATAACCATGTACAAAACGTTATAACAGCCAAAACACTTTAACATTATTCGCTAGCATGTTCACAGCTATATGAAAGATCAATATTCAGGTTGCGTGTTTCTACTTTTGTTTTCATTGTATTAACAAACTTTCACAAATAATTGAGTCACAAGACACTCCTACTATACCCAGGGCAATTATTACGATAATATTTATTCTAGTTGATAATTCCAGTGAATACAATATTTAATAAATAGTATTACCTGTCAAGACACTTCACATTTTGAAGATTAAAATTAACTCCACTGATGCGCGGAAAGATGCACAGAAAAAACTACCAAAATCGTCTTTAAGGTTCTTTCCTCAGAACACAAAACAAGCTGATAGACTGACATTATCAACGTGCCTAACAACATCCACAACTATTCAATTATCGTACTCAGATTTTCATGGGTAACTTTCCCTAAAAATTTTCTTATTGTTAAATTTGGTACAAAATATGCACCCCTTAATGCAAGAACAAATTAATTCAATATATGAATGTTTGAATCCAAAGTTATTATTGTTATGGATATTTTCTTCACTAGTTATATAAATAGGTATGCATAATACATAACCACATACCAAGAGGTTCTTGAGTCTGTAAATCAGTTTGATCCGACTGATGCCGCCTCTTTTTTTTCGCTCACCTGAGCACAACGTACCCCTGGTGAGCTTTTGTGATCGCCATTGTCCGGTGTACGTCGTGCGTCAACATTTCATATAATCGACATCTCCTCCTAAACCGCTTGGCAGATTTTCGCGAAACTTCACAGGAATGATCCTTGGGAAACTTTTTTTCAAAGTTCTTCAAATCGTTTTGGTCCGCTGCATATGTAGATCACCAGAGTTAAAAATAGATTTGAAAACTGAAAACTTTAAAAAATCTTCTCAGAAATCGCAAGGCTCGGAGCTGTCATATTTCATATCTGACATCCACTAGGTGTCCTCTACAAAGATTTTTCAAATTATGCCCCTGGGGTAAAAACTGGCCACGCCCCGGGTGTCACATGGTTTATATTGATTTGTATAGCAAAATGACTTTAAAAATCTTTTTCTCTGAAACCACAATGCCCAGAGGTTTCATATTTGGTATGTAACATTGTATAGTGGTCCTCTACAAAGATTGTTCAAATGATGCCCCTGTGGTCAAAACTGGCCACATCCCGGGGGTCACATGTTTTATATAGACTTGAATAGCAAATGACTTTTAAAATCTTCTCTGAAACCGCAAGGCCCAAAGGTTTCATATATGATATGAAATATTTTAAAGTGGTGCTGGAGACACCCGGGCTCACATGGTTTATATAGACGTAAATGGCAATATGATTTAGACATTCTTCTCTGAAACCACAAGGCCCAGAGGTTTCATATATGGTTAAAATATTATAGCGAGACCTCGATTGGGATTGCAAATGGATGCGTGGGGTCAAGGTCAAGGCTCCTGTTACTAAAAATAGAAACACCTTTTCCGCTCAATAATTTTAGAAGGCATTGAGATATTTTAATGAAACTTAATACGTAGATACCTTATATTGACACCTCGCATGGGATTGCATATGGGGAGGGAGCGGTCAAGGTCACTGTTACTAAAAATAGAAAAACGGTTCCGCTAGATATCTTGAGAACGCATGGAGATATTTTAATGAAATTTAATACATAAATACATTATTTTGAGACATTGATTGGGATTGCATATGGGGTGGGTGGGGTAAAGGTCAAGGTCACCGTTATTAAATATAGAAAACTTGTTTCCGCTAAATATTTTGAAAACGCATTGAGCTATTTTAATGAAACTTAATACATAAGTACCTTATGTCAACACATTGCTTGGGATTGCATATGGGGTTGGTGGGGTCAAGGTCACTTTACTAAAATAGAAAAACAGTGTCCGCTCAATAACTTGATAAGTAAAGCATTGCGATATTTCAATGAAACTTATTACACCTATCTTATATCGATACCTCACTTGTGTTTTCTTATGGGGTGGGTGGGGTCAAGGTCACTGTTATTAAAAGTAGAAAAACGGTTTAAGCTCAATAACTTAAGAACGCATTGAGTCATTTTAATGCAACTTCAAACGTAGATAACTTATAGCGACACCTTACTTCATGTAAGTGGGCGGTGGGGTCAAGATCAAGGTCACTGTTACTAAAAATGGAAAAACTGTTTTCGCTCAATAACTTTAAAACCTATTGAGATATTTTAATGAAACTGCATACATTTATATCAGGTGAGCGACCTAGGGCCACAGTGGCCCTCTTGTTTCTTTGGTGCTTCAGTTTCTATATCTGCAGCTTCTTCCAGAGCAGATCTATGACGCTTGCGTTCTGCTCTGCTACTGTTATTAGGGCAGAGTTGTCAGTTACTAGCATAAGTATGTGCACTTAGTACTGGCAAAATCTCTTTGATCGGCTAAGACGCCCAAGAAATGTTTTAAGTAGGTTTATTGACCGTCGTTAAATGACTGAAAAACTGATTAATATGGCGAAAGCTCCATATGAATGATATGATTGAGGTGGACAAACGCGTTTGATGTCCTTCAGCTGCAAGGGTTTACAAAACAAAATGTATGAACTGGTATGTAATTACATTACCTCGGACGATATATTCATTTACATTTAACATTTGCTGATAAGAAATAGTTAGCGTAGTCTTACTTGCAGATTAATCTTGAAACCTGCATTGAATCTCTTGTAGAGATTGCCTCTGTTGTCTGCAAGAAAGGAAAACGAAAGTGAATGGGACATTTTCTGTTCTCAAACGCTTGTCATTATAAATTTTGACAATCCAAATTAGAACACTTAATTCAATTGCCTATTGAAACAAAAATTAACAAAAACATTTTGACAACTTAGTATGAACACATAGTATACTTCCTTCCTTTAAGAAATATGCAAGGTGCAATCCATTTCATCACATTTTTTGGTGTGGTGGTTGGGTGGGAGGTGGGTTCAGACAAAATCACCTTTGATGGTTTGCTGATTGCATGGGAGGTGGGGTCGGACAAAATCTCCTTTGATGGTTTGTTGGTTACGTGGGAGGTGGGGTCAGACAAAATCTCCTTTGATGGTTTGCTGGTAACGTGGGAGGTGGTGTCAGACAAAATCTCCTTTGATGGTTTGCTGGTTACATGTGAGATGGGGTCAGACAAAATCTCCTTTGATGGTGTGCTGGTTACGTGGGAGCCGGGGTCAGACAAAATCTCCTTTGTTGGTGCGCAAGTTATGTGAGTGGTGGGGTCAGACAAAGTCTCCTTTGTTGATTTGATGGTTGCGTGAGAGGTGGGGTCAAACAAAATCACATTTGATGTTGTGCTGGTTACGTGGGAGGTGGGGTCAGACAAAATTTCCTTTGTTGGTCTGCTGGTTACGTGGGAGATGGGTTCACACAAAAGTTCCTTTGTTGGTTTGCTGGTTACATGGAAGGTGGGGTCGGACAAAATCTCCTTTGTTGGTTTGCTGGTTACGTGGGAGGTGGGGTAAGACAAAATCTCCGTGGATGATGCGCTGGTTACTTGGGAGGTGGGGTCAGACAAAATCTCCATTGATGGTGTGATTGTTACTTGGGAGGTGGGGTCAGACAATATCTCCTTTGATCATGTGCTTGTTGCATGGGAGGTGGGGACAGACAAAATCTCCTCTGATGGAGTGATTGTTACATGGGAGGTGGAGTCAGACAAAACCTCAGGTGATGGTGTGCTGGTTACGCGGGAGGTGGTGTCAGACAAAATCTCCTTTGATGGTGTGCTGGTTACCTGGGAGGTGGGGTCAGACAAAATCTCCTTTGTTGATTTGCTGGTTACGTGGGATCCGGGTTCAGACAAATTTTGTTCCCTGGGAGGTGGTGTTAGACAAAATCTCCTTTGTTGGGGTGCTTGTTATGTGGGAGTTGGGGTTAGAAAAAATCGCCTTTGATGGTGTTCTGGTTACGTCGGAGCGGGGGTCAGACGAAATCTTCTTTGCTGGTGTGCCAGTTATGTGGGAGGTGGGTCAAACAAAGTCTCCTTTGTTGGTTTACTGGTTACGTGAGATGTGGGGTCATACAAAATCTTCTTTGATGGTTTGCTGGTTACGTGGGAGGTGCGGACAGACAAAATCTCCTTTTATGATGTGCTGGTAACGTGGGAGGTGGGGACAGACAAAATCTCCTTTGTTGGTTTGCTGGTTACATTGAAGGTGGGGTCGGACAAAATATCCTTTTTTGGTTTGCTTTTTACGTAGGAGGAGGTGTCAGACAAATCTCCTTTGATGGTGTGGATTCATACAAATTATCCTTTGCTGGTGTGCTGGTTACGTAGGAGGTGAGGTCAGACAAAATCTTATTTGATGGTGTTCTGGTTACGTGGGAGGTGGGTCAGACAAATTGTGTAATGTTGGAGGTGGGGTCAGACAAAATCTCTTTTGTTGGTGTGCTGGTTACGTGGGAAGTGGGGTCGGACAAAATCTCCTTTGTTGGTGTGCTGGTTACGTGGGAGCCGGGGTCAGACAAAATCTCCTTTGTTGGTGCGCAAGTTATGTGAGGGGTGGGGTCAGACAAAGTCTCCTTTGTTGATTTGATGGTTGCGTGAGAGGTGGGGTCAAACAAAATCACATTTGATGTTGTGCTGGTTACGTGGGACGTGGGGTCAGACAAAATTTCCTTTGTTGGTCTGCTGGTTACGTGGGAGATGGGTTCACACAAAAGTTCCTTTGTTGGTTTGCTGGTTACATGGAAGGTGGGGTCGGACAAAATCTCCTTTGTTGGTTTGCTGGTTACGTGGGAGGTGGGGTAAGACAAAATCTCCGTGGATGATGCGCTGGTTACTTGGGAGGTGGGGTGAGACAAAATCTCCATTGATGGTGTGATTGTTACTTGGGAGGTGGGGTCAGACAATATCTCCTTTGATGATGTGCTTGTTGCATGGGAGGTGGGGACAGACAAAATCTCCTCTGATGGAGTGATTGTTACATGGGAGGTGGAGTCAGACAAAACATCCGGTGATGGTGTGCTGGTTACGCGGGAGGTGGGGTCAGACAAAATCTCCTTTGATGGTGTGCTGGTTACCTGGGAGGTGGGGTCAGACTAAATCTCCTTTGTTGATTTGCTGGTTACGTGGGATCCGGGTTCAGACAAATTTTGTTCCCTGGGAGGTGGTGTTAGACAAAATCTCCTTTGTTGGTGTGCTTGTTATGTGGGAGTTGGGGTTAGAAAAAATCGCCTTTGATGGTGTTCTGGTTACGTCGGAGCCGGGGTCAGACGAAATCTTCTTTGCTGGTGTGCCAGTTATGTGGGAGGTGGGTCAAACAAAGTCTCCTTTGTTGGTTTTCTGGTTACGTGAGATGTGGGGTCATACAAAATCTTCTTTGATGGTTTGCTGGTTACGTGGGAGGTGGGGACAGACAAAATCTCCTTTTATGATGTGCTGGTAACGTGGGAGGTGGGGTCAGACAAAATCTCCTTTGTTGGTTTGCTGGTTACATTGAAGGTGGGGTCGGACAAAATATCCTTTTTTGGTTTGCTTGTTACGTAGGAGGAGGTGTCAGACAAAATCTCCTTTGATGGTGTGGCGTCATACAAAATATCCTTTGCTGGTGTGCTGGTTACGTAGGAGGTGAGGTCAGACAAAATCTTATTTGATGGTGTTCTGGTTACGTGGGAGGTGGGTCAGACAAATTGTGTTATGTTGGAGGTGGGGTCAGACAAAATCTCTTTTGTTGGTGTGCTTGTAATGTGGAAGGTGGGGTCAGACAAAATCGACTTTGTTGGTTTGCTGGTTACATGGAAGGTGGGGTCGCACAAAATCTCCTTTGTTGGTTTGCTGGTTACTTGGGAGGTGGGGTCAGACAAAATATCCTTTGATGGTGTGCTTTTTACAAGGCAGGTGGGGTCAGACAACATCTCCTTTGATGGTGTGCTGGTTACGTTGGAGGTGGGGTCAGACAAAATGTCCTTTTTGGTGTGCTGGTTACGTGGGAGAAGTGGTCAGACAAAATCTCCTTTGTTGGTGTGACGGTTGTTTGGAAGGTGGGGTCAGGCAAAGTCTCCTTTGTTGGTTTGCTGGTTACGTGAGAGGTGGGTTTATACAAAATCTCCTTTGATGTTGTGCTTGTTACGTGGGAGGTGGGGTATCAGACAAAATCTTCTTTGATGGAGTGCTTGATACATGGGAGGTGGGGTTTGACAAAATCTCCTTTGATGGTGTGCTTGTTACATGTGAGGTCGGGTCCGACAAAATCTCCTTTGATGGTGTGCTGGTTACGTGGGAGGTTGTTTTCAGACAAATTTTGTTACGTGGGAGGTGGGGTCAGACAAAATCTCATTTCTTGGTGTGCTTGTAATGTGAGAGGTGGGGTCAGAAAAAAATCGCCTTTGTTTGTTTGCTGGTCACGTGGGAGCCGGGTTCAGACATAATATCCTTTGTTGATGTGCCTGTTATATGGGAGGTGGGGTCAGACAATGTCTCCTTTGTTGGTTTGCTGGTTACATGTGAGTTGGGGTCGTACAAAATCTCCTTTGATGGTGTGTTGGTTACGTGTGAGATGTGGTCAGACAAAAGCTCCTTTGATGGTTTGCTGGTTACGTGGGAGGTGAGGTTAGACAAAATATCTTTTGATGGTGTGCTGGTTATTTGGGAGGTGGGGTCAGACAGAATGTCCTTTGATGGTGTGCTTGTTAAGTGGGAGGTGGATTCAGACAAAATCTCCTTTTATGGTGTGCTGGTTACTTAGGAGGTGAGGTCAGACAAAATCTTCGTTGATGGTGCGCTGGTTACGTGGGAGGAGGGGTCAGACAAAATGTGTTACGTGGGAGGTGGGGTCATACAAAATCTCCTTGGTTGGTGTGCTTGTTACGTGGGAGGTGTGTCAGATAAAACCTCCTTTGATGGTTTGATGGTTACATGGAAGGTGGCGTCAGACAAATTCTTTTTTGATGGTTTGCTATTTACGTCGGATGTGGGGTCAGACAATATATCCTTTGATGGTGTGCTGGTTACATGGCAGGTGGGGTCAGACAAATTCTCCTTTAATAGTGTGCTGGTTACATGGGAGGTGGGATGAGACAAAGTCTTCTTTGATGATGTGCTGATTACGTGGGAGATGGGGTCAGACAAAATCTCCTTTGTTGGTTTGCTGGTTACATGAAAGGTGGGGTCGGACAAAATCTCCTTTGTTGGTTTGCTGGGTACGTGGGAGGTGGGGTCAGACAAAATCTCCTTTGACGGTGTGCTAGTGAATTGGGATGTCGGGTCAGACAAAATCTTCTTTGATGTTGTGCTTGTTGCGTGGGAGGAGGGGTCAGACAAAATCTCCTTGCATGGTGTGCTGGTTACTTGGGAGGAGGGGTCAGACAGAATCTCATTTGATAAGCAGCTTGTTACTTGGGAGCGGCGGTCAGACAAAATTTCCTTTGATGGTGTGCTTGTTACGTGGGAGGTGGGGTCAGACGAAATCTCCTTTGACGGTGTGCTGGTTACATGGGAGGTGTGGTCAGACAAAATCTCCTTTGATGGTGTGCTTGTTACATGGAAGGAGGGGTCAGACAAAATCTCCTTGTATGGTGTGCTGGTTACGTGGGAGGTTGGGTCAGACAGAATCTCATTTGATAGTCAGCTTGTTACTTGGGAGCTGGGGTCAGAAACAATTTCCTTTGATGGTGAGATTGTTACGTGGAAGGTGGGTTCAGACAAAATATCCTTTTATGCTGTGCTGGTTACGTAGGAGGTGAGGTCAGACAAAATCGTATTTGATGGTGTGCTGGTTACGTTGGAGGAGGAGTCAGACAAAATTTGTTACATGGGAGGTGGGGTCAGACAAATCTCCTCGGTTGATGTGCTTGTTACGTAGGAGGAGGTATCAGATAAAATATCCTATGATGGTTTGCTGCTTACATGGAAGGTGGGTCAGACTAAATCTTCTTTGATGGTTTGCTTTTTACGTGGGATGTGGGGTCAGACACAATGTACTTTGATGGTGTGCTGGTTACATGGCAGGTGGGGTCAGACAAATTCTCCTTTAATGGTGTGCTGGTTACATGGGAGGTGGGATGAGACAAAATCTTGTTTGATGATTTGCTGGTTACGTGGCAGGTGGGGTCAGGCAAAATCTCCTTTGTTGGTTTGCTGGTTACATGGAATGTGGTGTCGGACAAAATCTCCTTTGGTGGTTTGCTGGTTACATGGGAGGTGGGGTCAGAAAAATCTCCTTTGACGTTGTGCTGGTTAATTGGGATGTGTTGTCAGACACAATCTTCTTTGATGGTGTGCTGGTGAAGTGGGAGGAGGGGTCTGACGGAATTTCATTTGATAGTCAGCTTGTTACTTGGGAGCGGCGGTCAGACAAAATTTCCTTTGATAGTCAGCTTGTTACGTGGGAGCTGGTGTCAGATAAAATTTCCTTTGATTGTGTGCTTGTTACGTGGGAGGTGGGGTTCAGACAAAATCTCCTTTGACGGTGTGCTTGTTACATGGGAGGTGTGGCCAGACAAAGTCTCCTTTGATGGTGTGCTTGTTACGTGGAAGGAGGAGTCAGACAAAATCTTCTTGGATGGTGTGCTGGTTACGTGGGAGGAGGGGTCAGACAGAATCTCATTTGATAGTCAGCTTGTTACTTGGGAGCTGGGGTCAGACAAAATTTCCTTTGAATGTGTGCTTGTTTCCAGGGAGGTGGGGTTAGACAAAATCTCCTTTGGTGGTTTGCTGGTTACTTGAGAGGTGGGGTCGGACAAAATATCCTTTGCTGGTGTGCTGGTTACGTTGGAGGTTGGGTCAGACAAAATCTCCTTTGTTGGTTTGCTGGCCTTTAAAGCCTCAATATTCTTCTCTGTGTCTTGTAATATGACTTACATATACTCTGCCTCAGTAAGTTTATTGTCAGCTGACTGGATTACGACATCTGTAAGATTGTTAATCATTGGTTGTCTTTGATATGTCACATTCCCCTCCTTGATGACTTTATAACTGACTTTAGTGAGTTGGAGGCCAGTGTCCTTAACCTTCTTAACAAAGCTTTTATATGATTGATTGTGTTTTAGAATCTAAAAATAGAAATAGCTGCAGATGTATCGATATATGTGTGACTTGCCATAGATCACAAGTTACAGAATTGTTTAAGAAATCAACTTAAGAAAAACTATTGTCATCAAAAGCAACGGACTGAAAGGAATGCGTTAATGTGATATGGACTTAAACCAGATTTTGAATTTGAAAAAGGAAATAAATATTCAGAAACTCAAAAAATGGTCATGCTTTCCTTAATGGGACCTGTTCACAGATTGTCAAATTGACAATGTTTCAACTGTTGTCACAGATTCCGAAAATAAAGTAACAATATATACAAGGGAGTGAAATAACACTATGGACATAAAATGCCGTTTTGTTTATGCGAACTCACCAGTTGAAATAGCTAAAATTATCAAGTGTTTGTAACGCTAAATGATGGAATAATTTGGAATGTTTCTGATGTTTTTGTTAAAATTGTTGACAACACCTGGATCACTTACATAAAGTAAATAATGAAGGGTCAAATAGAGAAAACAGAATGGCCGAGTGGTTAAGGCAGATGTCCAGGGTTTGAACCCCGGTGTCGCCAACTTGTTTATCTTTTTTTTTATAATCATGTTCTTGTTACTGTACTTAAGCTTTTTAGTTCCGATGCTTAAATCTGTCAAATTAAGACATTTAATGGCATACATCAAACAGGAGGCCATAAGGTCCTAGGTCGCTCACCTGAGGGGCAAAGGAACTTAACTGTTCTGAGCAAGTTTCAATAAGATTCGGTTAAAAGTGTGGCTTATAGAGTGTTCACTATCTTTTTTCAATTTGGCCTGGTGACCTAGTTTTTGACCTTGTGTGACCTGGTTTCGAACCTTTGAACTTTCCCCATTTGAACTTATGTTTGGAATAAAATTGTTACAAATTTCAAACTAGTAACTAAACTTTTCATATGAGATTATTTTAACATAGGGAATAAATGTTTCAAGCTTAAATAAAGTCCTTTTAATCCGATCTGAGATACTAGCTTACTGAAACACTTTAACCTACCCGAATAACATGCAATGTAATTTTCTAAGTGTAAAAAGGCCCATAATTTTGTCAAATTTCAAACGAGAGTTACCATACTTGGACTATCATAAAATATGGTGAATAAATCTTATGAGTTTAAAAGAAATCAAATCAAGTCATTCCTGAGAAACAAGCTTACCAAAAAAGTTAACCTAGGCTGACACCAACATTTTGGCGAGTAGAAAATAAACTGGAGTGTACGTCCTTAATAATTCATTCCTGTTTATAAATTGCCATAATTCTCGATATGGCGACAGTTACAGTACTCATCTCCGTAAGTAAAAGGTCCTCAACCTTGGGATAGTGTCCTTAAGTACAGAGTTTGGAACATGGTAGTCCTTCTTGGTTAATGCTATTTTCTTGCTTGTACTTGTTGGAAGTGATGTAACTTTGACTTTCGTCGAACATCTCGGACACAGCACTGTGGCAATGGCAGTGTTCACCGTTTCTACGTTTCTTGAACTAAGTGGACAGTGCATGTCTGTGGGCACTTAAGTAGCATTAATAGGCCAATCTGTGGAGTCATCATTGGGAATTGAAACTTCCCCAATGTTATCGTTGTGTTGTGTGACCCTGACAATGGTGGGCCAGATGGAAAGACATGTACAGTTACATTAATGTACGAATCACGGGGGTTGACGTGTGTCTCTTGATCATCACACAAGGCCAGTTGTATGGAACCAGACGAATCACTGATTGTGACACCAGTCTTGTGTAGATTTTTTCCTTCAATCTTAAGCTTTTGTGATCACCTTTTGTCCGTCGTCCATCGTCGTTAGTCGTCAACATTTACCATATTGACACTCTAGAGGCGACATGTATTGCCCAATCTTCATGAAATTTACTCAGAACATTTGACCCTATTATATCTCGGTCGATTTCTCAACTGGGTCATGTAGGGTCAAAAACTAGGTCACTAGGTCAAATTGAAGAAAAAGCTTGTTATCAATCTAGAAGTCACATTTTTTGCCCAATCTTCTTGAAACTTGCGCAGAACATTTGTTCTAAGGATATCGAAGCGGAATTAAAAAATAGTTTTATCGGGGCAGTTTTGCATATATGGCTGTATTGAAAACTTTATCAAGCTTGTTACCACTCTTAAAGTCCACATTTTTGCCCAATCAACATGAAATTTGCTCAGAACATTAGTCCCAATGATATCTCGGACGAGTTCGAAACTGGGTCATTTGGAGTCAAAAACTAGGTCGCTAGGGCAAATTGAAGAAAAAGCTTGTTATCAATCTAGAAGTCACATTTTTTGCCCAATCTTCTTGAAACTTGCGCAGAACATTTGTTCTAAGGATATCGAAGCGGAGTTAGAAAATAGTTTTATCGGGGCAGTTTTGCATATATGGCTGTATTGAAAACTTTATCAAGCTTGTTACCACTCTTAAAGTCCACATTTTTGCCCAATCAACATGAAATTTGCTCAGAACATTAGTCCCAATGATATCTCGGACGAGTTCGAAACTGGGTCATTTGGAGTCAAAAACTAGGTCGCTAGGGCAAATTGAAGAAAAAGCTTGTTATCAATCTAGAAGTCACATTTTTTGCCCAATCTTCTTGAAACTTGCGCAGAACATTTGTTCTAAGGATATCGAAGCGGAGTTAGAAAATAGTTTTATCGGGGCAGTTTTGCATATATGGCTGTATTGAAAACTTTATCAAGCTTGTTACCACTCTTAGAGTCCACATTTTTGCCCAATCAACATGAAATTTGCTCAGAACATTAGTCCCAATGATATCTCGGACGAGTTTGAAACTGGGTCATTTGGGGTCAAAAACTAGGTCGCAAGGGCAAATTAAAGAAAAAGCTTGTTAAGACACTAGAAGTCACATTTGTTGCCCAATATTCTTGAAATTTGCTGAGAACATTTGCTTCAATGCTATTTCTGACGAGTCAGAATCTAGGTCACATTGGGTCGAAAACTAGGTCACCAGGCCAAATTGAAGAAAAAGCTCGTGAACATTCTAGAGGCTACATTCTTAGCCGAATGTTCATGAAACTTTCTCAGAACAGTTAAGTGCCTTAGCCCCTCAGGTCAGCGACCTAGGGCCTTATGGCCCTCTTGTTTCTGTTAAACTTTGAGTCTGAAATGAACGACGGTCACGGAGATGATGTTTGGAATCTTGTCCATAAATAGGGCACATATTCACTTGAACACTTTGTTTAAAACTTGATTGTCAGCTTCCAGTTTTGAAAAGCATCACGATTGTCAGTGAAAAGAAAGAAACATTGCAGCATGAGATCCTTCTTTAGCAAATATTGTGATAACTGTGCAAATGGTATGTTTTGCATATAATTAGCTTTACAGTCAATATGATCGTGTCTTTGTTCTGGTTTTGGGAGTGGTTTACTCGTCTGTATTTCTAAAAGTTTATAATTTTCTGCTTCAGGCTCTGGAATTGGATTGTCAACATTGCCAAAATGTTCATTTATAAATTTACAAGTCTGATCTTGTTTCACATTAGACCTAGCTAGCTCGTCATCTTCTAGAACTGCTAGCAATTCAGCATTAGCTATTTCAACATCTCGTTTCCGAATGTATAACTTTAAGTTCAAATTCAGTCTGTTTTGGATTTCTTTCAGCTTCAGCTTTGAGTTCATCTTCCTCCATTTGAGCTCACCTTCTTCCAATAGCCATTTTTCTCTTAAAACATTGAAACGAAACTTTAGCTGCCTCGGCTTGTGCCTTTTTTTTGAAGAATTACAGATGAGACGCCTGTAACATTACTCAAACTTGATCACGTCTTTCTACTTCCTGACTTACACGATTTTGGTGTGTTTAACATTTGCCAAACACTGTTTGAGACTGATTCAACTACCTTATTTTGAATTTGTAACTCTTTGAGACTTGCATGTATATTGCACCTAGATAACCAATTGACAAATTCATTGCACATGTCTGTAAATTTATTAAAATGTTCGGTAAGCCTAGCAGTATAACAACAGGGCTTTGCTTGTTCTAAGGTGATAGCAATTATCAGACTTTATATTTTATTGCCGTTTCTGGTCACTGATTCCTGGTAGGCTTCTGTAGCATTTTTGGTTATTGTTCTGAAGCGTCTGCCTTCTACTGCATGGGCCGCTATACCTTCTACCGCATAGGCCGCTATGCTTTCTACCGCATGGGCAGATATACCTTCTACCAAATGGGCCGCAATATCTTCTATCGCATGGACTGCTATGCCTTCTACCGCATGGGGTGCTATGGCTTCTACGGGTTCTCCTTCTGATGCGGACGACATTTTCCTGGCCTATTCTTCTATATGGTTAATTTGGAGTTTCTACTGTAACGGCTAATTCTTTATTTCTTACATAGAGACTATATTTTACTAAATAATTGAAAAAAATCAATCAAATTACACGTTTAACAACATGCATGATTTGCCTATAATATCATGCCCAATAGTTGACGGTTACATATTCTACTATTAACTTGTTCCTAAACCAGCACAATGGCCATCATGCACATAAACATAACTTTCTAATCACCACTATGACTGTCAGAAAAATAAACATACCTTCTTTCTCACCACTATGACTGTCAGACACATAAATATACCTTCTTTCTCACCCCAATGACTGTCAGACATATAAACGTAACTTCCTAATCACCACTATGACTGTCAGACACATAAACATACCTTTCTTCTCTCCACTTTGACTGTCAGACACATAAACATACCTTCCTTCTCACCACTATGACTGTCAGACACATAAACATAACTTCCTTCTCACCACTTTGACTGACAGACACATAAACATACCTTCCTTCTCATCACTTTGACTGTCAGACACATAAACGTAATTTCCTAATCACCGCTATGATTGTCAGACACATACACATACCTTCCTTTGACTGTCAGTCACAATATACCTTCCTTCTCATCACTATGATTGTCAGACACATAAACATACCTTCCTTCTCACCACTTTGACTGTCAGACAAATACACATACCATCCTTCTCACCACTATGACTGTCAGACACATAAACATACATTTCTTCTCTCCACTTTGACTGTGAGACACATGCACATACCTTCCTTCTCATCACTATGACTGTCAGACACATACATTTTTTAGCTCACCTGAGCACGAAGTGCTGGGTGGGCTATTGGTATAGGGGACCTCTCCTGGGTCGTCCGTTGTCTGTGTGCCCTCAACAATTTGGTTCGTTCCCACGCTGGAGACTTCACTTTTTATCCAATCTTAACCAAACTTGCTTAATTGGTGTATGACCATAAAATCTCGGACAGGATTGTTATTGGGCCATATCACACCAGTAACACTAGAGATATTACCCACTTTTCATGCGAAAAAAATGCAAAAATGCCTTTTTCCAACATAGAAACTTTATTTTCCATCCAATCTTAACTAAACTTTCTCAAACTGTGTATGACCATCAAATCTCAGCAGACGCCCAAAATGGCCAGATCGTGTTTCAAATACTAGAGTTATTCAGGGTTCGCACCGGCCTTGACACTTGTTTAAAAACGTAGTTGCTCTTAAAAAGTCCTTAATCGGGTATAGACTTGCAAAAACGCCAAAATTGTACTTAAATTTTACACAAAGCCCTTGAATTTCTTAAAACAACCTTGAATTTACCTTTGCCATAATCTAAGAGTATAAGTATACGGAAAAAAGCAAGCGTTAGGTGTTTTCTTCAAAAACGAATTTGTCCATGCGGAAGTATGAATACGTTGTAAGTACGTTCTAATGTGTGTACGAATTGAGGCTTTTGCGTACTACATCATCATTGCAAATGGCGGCGCCCAGTGAAAATTAGCGTGATGGGTAAACATGGAAAATGATGTTCATTCAAATAGAAATGGCTGGAAAACTACAGTTGGTTAAAGTCAGTTAAATTTCCATAAAGGGCAAATTATTGATATTATATTAAAACGAATAACTTGTCCACGTAGGCGAACGTGCACTGTCATTACATACAAGTAGACTACTACAGACGTATAATGTAGTAGTTGAAACCATCAAAAAATCTCAAGGTTACAGCGCCTTTTGCAAATGATGGCATATTTTTCTCAAAGGAAGACAACTGCATAAAAGTGTTAAACTAGGACAAAGCTGCCAACGTGTATAGTGTGTTGTAGTTTCAGTAGACGCATGTGGATCTTACAAAAAATGACCAATAATCATTCAATAATTAAAATTGCACATGCACATTGTGTGTGTCATGTCTCCAGGCAGAGGTCCATTGCAAGCAAGTTTAGTTTGTATTTGTGAAATATATAAGACTGCTTTCATGTATTTGGCAGTGTTAGGAATCGCAAATTAATTCCTAGAAATACGTAAATATTAGCATCCAATTCTTGGTACGTATTTACTGATGCACTAGTTTGTTTTGTGATGCCTACCGGTACTGATTATTTTGCAAATATAATAATTTGTTTTCTAATTTTCAGTTAATATGATGAAAAAAACCCACATAAACTGGTCCCAAATATTTTAGTGACTTATAGATGACCCTCGCAGTCTATAAATGTAGAAATATTTGCCTTGAAAATCACAATTTTACTCTCGAAAGGCCTTGAATTTGTATGCTTTAGAATTGAGTTTGAACCATGTTATTGCCCTTTGAGCATTTTTCATCCAATCTTCACTAAACTTGCACAGTTTGTCTATTACCATGAGACTGTAGTTGACGGCGAATATAAGCATGATCGGACCAGAAATACCAGAGTTATTGGCCTTTGTTTGTAAAAGAAATATACAAAAATGGACATTATTCAGGATAGAGACTTCATTTTTCATCCAATCTTCACAGTCGTGCACAGTTTGTCTATGAACATAAGATTACAGGTAAAGTCGAATATAAACAAGATCGGGCCAGAAACACCGGAGTTATTTCCCCCTGTGGGTGGACAAGACATCAACAAGTTATCAATGATTGGCTTACATGCACACTTTTTTATTCAGTGTTGACCAAACTTACATAGTTTGTGTATGACCATTAAAATTGATTGATAAAAGTTTATTTACAAAAGTTGCAAACCTTGCATGCAGTTATTTGTTTATGCAACATTGATGGCTTCAGATCCTGCATTAGCAACATTTATCATCATTGGAGAAAAAGTTATAAACGAAAAAGCAAAACTTTTCCTTATAGCACAGCCATCGCAGTTAGCGCATTGGAACTAGTTCTCAAAATCTGTCTGCGAAAAAGACATCAAAAGCAACTGTTTCTACATTGTCCATAATTGACACTAACTTAATAAAAAAGGAACAGGTAAGAATAACGAGAAAAATGATTTGAGAACCATTAGCAAAATTAGCAGTCTGTGTCCGGCGTCAACATTTTACTTCAAACAAATTCTTCTCTGAAAAAAACTAGGCGGATATTAACCAAATTTGGCAGGAATGTTCCTGGGGTGGTCCTTTACCAAATTCAGTTTATTAAAATATATTTAAAACTCTGGTTGTCATGGCAACCGAAAGCTTAAAAACTGGAAGACTTAAAAAATCATTTTGATTCGTAACAAATAATGGCCGGGGCGAGGGGGGGGAGGGTAGCTGGGAAATTTTTTCCTTATATGGCAAAATTAAAATCTTAAACAATCTTTTTGTTAAAAGCTAGTATGATGCTTTACACTTAGGCGAGAGACCTAGGGCCATCTTGGCCCTCTTGTTTATGAGAAAACTTGCAAAAAGTGGACTCTGTGTAATATAGAAATTTATTTTTCATCTAATCTTGATCAAACTTGCACAGATTGTGTATGATCACATGATTGTACAATAATCCCAATAATTACCCAGATTGAGTACAAAGAACAGAGTTATTGGCCCTTGTTTGTAAACAAAAAATTTTATTTTATTTTTATTTTTCACTAGGGATGGCAACAAACAGTATTTCAGTTCAGTAACCAGTTAATCTGTTTTGGTATTGGAGCTGTTAACTGAAAAGCTTAACACCATTTATAACAACCATACACACAACTGGAATGCAAATACATCCATTATGATGATCTGTTTGATTGACTAGTCCTAATCGATGATAAAATAAAGCTGACAGGTGTCTTTATTGCTGTCACTTGCGACTGTTTTAGTTATTTTTTTATAAAAATAAGGAACAAACGTCGTATATGGACATCAGTTGGATGTTTGAACCTCATGTGATTGTAGAGATTACATGAACCTCTGTGTAATGTATTATTACCGATTGCTTCAGCCTTGTTCCCGTAAGTTTCAACTGTAAATGTATCTGTTTTGCACCTATCATTGCCAGATGAACAACTGAAGTAGGCGCGACAGGCATCTGTATAGCGCATGTCAATTGCCAGGTTAACTACAGAAGGCAGGACAGAAATAAGTACTGCACCTGTCGATTGCAAGCTATGTCAACAACAGTAAAATATCTGTCTGATGTGGGTCAGTTTGTAGACAATGTCATTCAGACGTTAGAACTAGTCTCTGTTATAGCCCATACTCAGATGAGCACTTTTGGCCATTATGGCCCTCTTGTTTCCGATAGCTGTACACAGTTAAAGCTTAAATTCTTCACTTGAACTTCTGTTGTAGACCATCAGTCTAAGCAACGGTTTTAATGTCTTTTGGATGAGGTAGTTCCCTATGATTGTCAGAGTGCTTCTCTTTACCACAGGGCTGTGAATAGCTGAACCGAAAATTAGCTGAAAGTCATGCACAAGCTTGTTGTTGCCTACTTATAATAACACTTATTTAATTGTGCCCCGAAGGCTTATTGACAGTCAGTTTTGTGAAAAAATATAACAAAATGTTACACCAGTTTTAGATTTCCCTATTTGCAGACATAACATTTGCACACATTTGAATTGATCCTAATGTATGTTGTAAAATCAACACCATTAATGATTATTTAGCATGTATTTTGAATAGTTGAAATGCACGACGTTGATCTGTAATATGTACTATATGATGCTATGTCTTGAAATCTTGTGAGCAAGCAGGGATTAAGCTGATACTTGTATTGACTTCATTTCATCCTGCCTCAGAAAGTTGCAATTCTGTTGCTCTGATGAACATCAAACCATTGAATGTTGAAATTGTAATGCAATTGAATTTATATTCTCTTTTAATGCTATTTAATGTGAATTGCAATGCTATGAAGTTTAATTTAAATAACAAGTGCGTGTATTGCGCTTAATTCTGGGCTAAGGGTTTCTCTCCTTGTGAAGTCTCTGGAGTTTCATTATTCTTATCTTTATTGCTCTATATTGACATTATTAATTGTTTGACATTTCAAAAAATCGTGCAACATGAAATAAAACTAAAGAAACTTAAGAAAATACAATGTGACAAATTAATTAGATCAAGAGCTTCCAGTAGCAATTCAAAACAAAGTATTCATAATTTTATCTAAGATGCGTAACAGATCATTAGGACTATTTAACTAGCAAGACATAATCACAAAAAAGGTTAATCAAGTTATCACTAGAAATCAACAGAAAAATAGTGACTAGAACATATTACATTTGACTGGCCTTATGTTTGTGGAAAACTCAACACCATTATTTGGCATTTCTTTTGAATTACTATAGTTTATTTATGTCGAGTATTCATTACTTACCATTTCAAATCATGCAAAATGAAATAAAAATAAAGAAAAAAAACAATCCTTTAAAATACATATAGTTAACACACAATTTTATGTTTAATCAATGACCTTTTTCAATTGATTGTGACACAATGCTTCAGCACATAAACCAATTATGCTTTGAGAACAACATACAAGAGGACAATTTAAATGAGGCGTGTCATGGGAAACCCGGCTTAATGCATGTGCGCAAAGTGTTGTCCCAGATTAGCGAATCCAGGACGACACTCCGCTTTATGGTATTTTCTATTTCAAGGAAGTCTCTTCTAAACATAAATCCACTGTAGGTGGAAAGTGTTGTCCCGGATCGATACTTTATGCACATGCATTAAGCACGATTTTCCCGCTACACACCTCATATGTGAAAGTGCTATCACTAACAGTCTGGCACAATGCAGACATGAATAGAACTGAATAGCAGCACAAATAATCAGTTTGATTGTTTTAACTGCCCAGTTTTCTCTTCTTTGCCAGCACAACAAGTCAGTGCTTTATCAATCTTTTTCTTCCTTTTTCATTTTCTTGAACAGTGTTCTTCAAAATTCCTTTTGCTCACATCTTTCATCTAGTTCATTATCTGTTTCTGGCTGGTAAGACTAATTGCTAGCAACATTCGAAGTTTTTAGCTTGCCTTTCTAATTTCCCTTCGCACAAATTT
This sequence comes from Congeria kusceri, assembly GCA_027627225.1. Classification (NCBI taxonomy): domain Eukaryota; kingdom Metazoa; phylum Mollusca; class Bivalvia; order Myida; family Dreissenidae; genus Congeria; species Congeria kusceri. The sequence continues at coordinate 12,475,907 of CM051028.1, read as the reverse complement.
TTTTCTCCTAATACCTCCCTGCAGCTCATCTCATCTGCGCACAGATGTGCTGATCCACTAGTACATATTTTGGATCCGTATGCTCAAAACACTGTATTATGTGAAGTTAAAATAAGACATCAAACATAGAATGGGAATGATTTTTGTTATTTTTTTCATACAAAACAGAGCATTTAATGTTTTTTATGTAAGTTTGTGATTCTCTGTCAATACTTTTGGTATAATTAGCATTTTTCCATTATTTTTTAATTAAAACTGATTGTGTCTTTGATCATTTTCACTGTATTTATCTACTGTGTTCATGCACGCATGGACACAGTTCATTTTTTGTGTGAAAATTTTGTAAATGCATTCAAGTATACAGTTTGTGGCAAAATCAGATTTACTGATGCAGTTATATATTCAGGTGTCTATTGCACTAATCACTCTGCAAAATTCTGAAATAAAAAATGGCGAACTGCATATAAAACTTTGCTGTAATAAAACAGTTTATTATATGTTTGATGATTTATCCCAACTTCACATAATAGTGTGTTTCAAACAGTTTGAGATCAGAAGTTTGACAGGCATACTTGGCTGTTTGATAATGTAAATCTCAACTTCAGTTTTACGGTACCTAAAAATCGAGTTGACTACACAGTTTCCTATGATTGAAAATAATAAAACTGGATTAGCAGTTAAATATAAAGGTCAATAACTGAGGCATGCTGACAATTTCATTGGTATACTAGAAAATTATGCGCAAATTTTGACAGTCAGACAATTTTTTAAAGCTCTATGTGTTGATTGTGTTATGCTACGGGTTTTTCCTGTATTAAATGAACAACTAGTTGCTGTGTTCTTTTTCAACTTAGAGAAAAAAAGAAAACGCATAGTGGGTATCAAAGTTGCGACGACGAATGACGACTGAAAAAGCTCTAACCAACTGCACTATTCTGACATGAAACAATAATTTGGTTTTATGAGTTTCAACTTTGCAAGACTGTGACATTTTACTGTCAGAAATCTTAGAAACATACCATGTAACATAACATAAAACGAAAACATTCAAATGAAATGATTTGCAAAAACAAATAACTTGTGAAAGGAAGGATAAAGTGGTCCGTGAATAATATTTTACCATAACAATGTAGCGCGCAAACGTTTACTTTGGTAGAATCCATTAGCGAGTGCCTGACCCTATAACATGTGACATAATCCATAATAGAATTAAACAATATTATTGTGCCATTTCCCTTTGTATGAACATCGCTACAAGGACAGCCGTATTTAAAGTGACAACAAACATGACACTGGTCGAGGATTAGCAATATTATTATACACCAGTTTGAAAAACGGGACGTATTACGGGAATGCCACTGGTTTTGGCAGGCGGGAAAACTTTGTCCGGAGCATAACTTTGTCCAGTATGGATGGATTTTCAAATAACTTGGCAGAAGTGACAAGCATGGTGAGACGAAATGTCGCTCGCAAGAACCACGTCCATAGGTCAAAGGTGAAGGTCACAATTCAAATTTAATAAATCAATACCAAATTTAATAAACCAAAAACAAACACTTTGTCTGTAGCACCTCTTTGTCCAGCATGGATATATTTTAAAATAATCTGGCAGAAGTGACAAGCATGGCGAGTTGGAGTGTCGCGTGCAAGAACCAGGTCCTTAGGTCCAAAGTCAAGGTCACAATGCAAAATAAAAGGTGAAATTTAAGAAATGGATACCAAACAATTTGTCCGGAGCATATCTTTGTCAAGCATGGATTGATTTTAAAATAATTTATAATTTGGCAGACGTGAAAAGCATGGTGAGTTGGAGTGTCACGCGCAAAAACCAGGTTCCTAGGTCTTAGTTCACAATACAACGTAAAAGGTTAAATTTAAGAAATAAACCCTAAACACTTTGTCTGCATCATATCTTTGTCCAGCATGAATGGATTTTTAAATAACTGGGAATAAGTGACAAGCATGGCGAGTCAGAGTGTCGCGCTCCAGAACAAGGTCCCTAGGTCCAAGGTCAAGGTCACAATTCAAGCTCAGAGGTCAAGTTTAATAAAACAACCCTAAACACATTGTCCGGATCATTACTTTGCCCAAAGTGGAGGTATTTTTTAAATAACTTGGCAGAAGTGACAAGCATGGTGAGACAGAGTGTCTCGCGCAAGAACCAGGTCCCTAGGTCCAAGGTTAAGTCACAATTCAACGTCAAATCTAAGAAAAACATCCTAAACACCTGTTTCGGATTATGTCTTTGTCCAGCATGGAGGGATTTTCAAATAACTTGGCAGAAGTGACAAGCATGGTGAGTGGGAGTGTCACCCGCAAGAACCAGGTCCAATGTCAAGGTCACAATTCAATGTCAAATGTCAAATTTTAGAAATCAAACGTTAACACTTTGTCCGAAGCATATCTTTGTCCAGTATGAATGGATTTTCAAATGACTTCGTAGAAGTGACGAGCACGGTGAGTCTGAGTGTTGAGCTCAAAAACCAGGTCCCTAGGTCCAAGGTCAAGGTTCCCATTGAAGGTCAAATGTCAAATTTAAGAATCAATTCTTAACACTTTGGATGGATTTTCAAATAACTTGTCAGAAGTGACAATCATGGTAAGGCGGCGTGTCACATGCAAGAACCAGGTCTCAAGGTCAAGGTCACAATTCAAGGTCAAATATAAAATTCAATCTTTAACACTTTGTCCGGTTGTTATTTTTGTTCAACATGAAGCCAACAATGGGCAAGATTTGGCCACAAACATCTGAGTTATGGCCCCTTTGTAAGTAGAAAAAATGCAAAAATTGCCTTTTTCATGCGTGAAGATTTCATTTTTCATTCAATCTTGACCAAACTTCAACAGGTTTTGTATGACCAAAATATATCAGAACAAGCAGCAAATGAGACAGATCAGGCCATGAACACCGGAGTTAATTCTCCTCAATTGTGAAAATTATTGCAAAAATGGATTTGATAAAAGACAGGGATTTCATTTGCAACCAATCTGGACATAACCTGCATAATAGTCTATGATCATTACATCTAAAGCAAATTTGAATATAGGAGGGGTAAATGGCAATGCACTCAATTCTTTGGAACAAGCCGGCAAGCATGACATGACCTTTGCGGAGCCGTCACCATTATCTTTCAGAACTGCCGCAACTGCAGCATTAACACTATTCTTCCTAAATCGCCTGCAAAAAAGTTGGATACCAGGGTAGAGAAAATATTTCCAAGTCCTTACTTGTTGTATGTTTGAGAGCTAATCAGCTACACAAATTATTTAAGGACGTTGTCGCGTACATTTCCACATTTGTTCAAGTCTGTCACAACAGTAAGGCCTTGATCTTTGCCAGTACTCAGGTGAGCGCTTTGGGCCATCATGGCTCTCTTGTTTTTTTGTCGTCTTGACTATAGATTAAATGATATATATAGGGAACAGTTCTGATACTTCAACTCAACACACAGCGAGAGGCTTTGGAGATTAATAAGATGCACACAAACTATAACTCTATGTTATTAATTGTTCAATTGTTTATTTTTAATCGTTAAATTTTTACCCCCAACACGCTTCTTTGACGGGCGTATCTTTATGATAATGGCACTCTTGTTATTATTATTATTATTATTACTTTGAATGTGGCGACAGTGCTGATAGTCGCCAAGGACAGGACATTGCTATACCTATGTGTGCATGAACCCAACATACAGTCTATATGGTGTGTTAGTTTGCCTTCATGGAAGCTGAAGACATGATTATGTTGCACCCGGTTACGGAAGAGACTGGAAATTCAGCACCTAAATAGGTATGTATTGGAAGTAAAAAATGGAAATGCCTTTAAATTAATTATTCCTTTGTAGCTCACCTGAGCACAACGTGCTTATAGTGAGCTTTTGCGATCGCTTTTTGTGCGTCGGAAGTTGTGCGTCGTGCGTTAGCATTTCATGTAATCGACATCTCCTCCTTAACCTCTTGGAAGATTTTCACGAAACTTCACAGGAATGATCCTTCGGTGACCCTCTTTAAAAGTTGTTCGAATTGCTTCGGTCCGCTGCATATGTTGGTCACCAAAGTTAAAAATAGATTTCAAAAATGAAAATTTAAAAAATCTTCTTCTCTGAAACCACAAGGCTTGGAGCTTTCATATTTGATATGTGACATCCTCTATTACTTCTCTAAAAAGATTGTTCAAATGATGCCCCTGGGGTGAAAACTGGCCACGCCCCGGGGGTCACATTGTTTATATAGATTTGTATATCAAAATGACTTTAAAAATCTTCTTCTCTGAAACTGCAAGGCCTAGATTATTCATATTTGGTATGTAACATTGTATAGTGGTCCTCTACAAAGACTGTTCAAACTATGCCCCTAGGGTCAAAACTGGCCACACCCCTTGGGTCACGTTGTTTATATAGACTTGAAAAGCAAAATGACTTTACACATCTTCTCCTCTGAAACCGCAAGGCCCAGAGTTTTCGTATTTGCTATGTAAATTGTATTATGGTCCTCTACAAAGATTGTTTGAATGATGCCCCAGGGGTCTAAACTGGCCACACGCTCATATAGTCTATAAAGACTAAAATAGCAAAAAGACTTTAAACATCTGCTCTGAAACCGGAAGGCATAGAGGATTCATATTTGGTATGTAACATTGTATAGTGGTCTTCTACAAAGATTGTTCAAATGATGGCCCTGGGGTCAAAACTGGCCACGCCCCAGGGGGCACATAGTTTATATAGATTTGAATAGCAAAATGACTTTAAAAATCTTCTTCTCTCAAACTGCAAGGCCTAGAGGTTTCATATTTGGTATGTAACATTGTATAGTGGTCCTAACACAAGATTTTTTAATGATGACCCTGGGGTCAAAACTGGCCACTCCCAGGGGGTCACATGGTTGATATAGACTTTTAACGCAAAATGCCTTTAAACATCTTCTTATCTGAAACTGCAAGACCTAGAGGTTTCATATTTGGTATGTAACATTGTATAGTGGTCCTCTACAAAGATTGTTCAAATGATGCCACTGGGGTCAAAACTGGCCTCAACCTGGGGATCACATGGTTTATATAGACTTGAATAGCAAAATGACTTTAAAAATCTTCTTCTCTAAAACCGCAAAGCCTAGAGTTTTAATATTTGGCATGTAACATTGTATACTTGTTCTCTACAAAGATTGTTCAAATGATGACCATGGTGTCAAAACAGGCCACACCCCGGGGCTCACATGGTTTATATCGACTTAAATAGCAAAATGATTTCAAAAATCTTCTTCTCCGAGACCGCAAGGCCTAGAGGTTTCATATTTGGTATATAACATAGTGGTCCTCTACAAAGATTGTTCAAATGGTGTCCCTGGGGTCAAAACTGCCCACACCCCAGGGGTCACATTTTTTATGTAGACTTAAATAGCAAAATGACTTTTAAAATCTCCTCTGAAACCGCAAGGTTTGTTATTTGCATAGGTAACAGTTTTTTGGCATATCTCCGAAAGTCCGTTTTTTTTTTCAAGTTTCCAAGTGTCATTTTTCTAAATCATGCAAATCCGTTGAGTTTTTGAAGAGGGGGTGGGGGAGTAGGGGGTCTAGAAATGTAATAATTCCATAAACCTATTTCTTATTATAACCATCCGTTAAGTTGATTTAGCATTGTCATTAAATACCATCTGAAAATTGGTCAGTGTCTTTCGTAATAAGTGGGTATTTACGGTACTGTCTGCAGTAAATGCGTTGAAGTGTGAAATCACTCTCTGACAGGTGTTGATGTGAACAAAAACTGGTCCCAGCCAGTTTAATTAGAAATATGCTGTACACGCAAATCATGGGTATTGGCTGAAGGTGTATTGATTTTTAGTACACCCTTGGAGTAAATAGTCTAATTCACAGTTAGCATCTTATTTAATAATGAAACAGTTTTGCAATTTGTCTTGATTGTCGGCAATTAGTACACAGAACACACTATGATTATTATATATGGATTATAATGCGTGCATTAGCCAATATGCAGGTACGAATACAAATGCTTTTGACAAATATTTCAATGTAATATGCTACGAGTTTTGTTGGTAAACTGCCTCACAAGTTATGAACATGATTTTAGAGGCTGTAAATCTCGACTCATGACGGAGTTGTTACGGTACATATCTTAAAAGATTATAATATAAAACTAATGTTGTATTTAAATTCGTAATGTGTCCGTGGACATTTATTCTAGTCATTAACATACTGATTTGCATGAGAGATAACTTGATATATACAAATACACTCATTAATTGAGAAAACATATACAAAATTCACACATGCTATGTGCAAAAGAGTAGTTTACAAACTGTTTGCATGATCATTATCTTAACTAAAAAGTAACAAGTAGAAAGTCTAAGATTTAAAATGAGATATGTGATGCTTTTTGGCCCTCTTAGCTCTTGTTATAAGCAACTATGATGACTTAATCTCAGGTGAGGGACCTATGGACATAGTGGCCCTCTTGTTAGTTAATATTGACCGTGTAGGGCTACTTGAAACTATTCATTTTTGTTACAAATATTAAATTTCAGTATTTAAATATTCTATTCTTTAAAGGGACTGTATCAACAATATCAAATTTCTTGAAAACAATATGAAATTAAGATATTAAAACTAGCATATAATGACATTTAAAATAACGTATATATAATAGGAAGAGTTGTCGTTTTCTGCGATTCAAATCAATTCATAATCTAGGTGTTGTTTGTTTCGTCCTTTAAGCTCACCTAATGCTCTTTTTTCGTGCTCAGTGAGCTATTGGTATAGTAAACCTCTCATGCGTCGTATTATATGCCATTCGGATCTAGACTTAGTTACATTGCTTTGAATATTTATGCTAAAGTTAAATTTATATTCGTTATTTGCAAAATTACCACAGACGCCGAATAACTTTTTCTTACAGATATTTCTTGTTCCCATTAAATTCATTTAATCATCTGATTTTCTTTTATGTATTTATAAAAAATGTTTATGAATTAACACACACACACACATAAATTAAATATAGAGAAACAATATCCCAACATGATAGTTCGCTGTTATTTTATAAACATACTATGTATAAGTAGGAACAAGGAACACTCTCCGGCGCCTGTGGTTCACACGTTTCGCGTTTTTTATCGGATCATTATGAAAGATTGTCAAATGCTGTTTTCAGTGAATGAAAGGGGATTCATGAATGTGGGTAATGTTGCGTCAAAACTAGGTTTCTAGGATATCATGAACTTTTTTAACCCATAAAAAACCACCTTTTATCATCAGATAAGGTTTGAACATGACCAGTGAGTTGTCATATATGAACTCTAGACTTGAGTACAATTTGGGTTGCATGTGGCCAAACATAAGCCATTAGGTCAATTATCATATTTGTATGTTTTCCGACGGACCCGGATGAATTACCGTACATATGACCATTTAGGCCCTTATGCTTGATCATATGTGTTCATATGGCATATGTCTGTAGAGATCGCAAATGGCGAGTTTTTGGGTGAAAGCTGTTTGTCATCATGGCCCTCTTGTTGAGACATACTTTTCTGTTTTCCGTAATTTACATGTATATGTAACTTGAAACCCTAATTGATTAAATGTTGTCTACTCGTTCAGCTACTGTGTGTGTTCAAAAGAGGTATTAAACTTTATTAGTCCGCCCTATTTTGTGCTATATCTCAACATGTTTAACTATTGTTGAAACTGAAGCAGCAACTGTATTAGCAGCATTAACTGTAGCGTAGGCAATAATTAGGAGTGGCAGTTTTTTCAATATAAGTATTATATTTCCATATTTTCATAGTAGCTGAAGAACTGCTTGATATGGAAGCAATCAATGTACACAGTGGTACTACAAAGTCACTCGGAATGTGAAAGATTCAAAGTGCCTGTTAAGGTTAGTGTGAAAACAAATACAACAACAGCTTTTAACTAGCAAGAGCTATTTAATGTAATTACTTTAGCCTTGATAAATTGCCAATTTTATACAAAAGTCAAATCAGAATAACACTAGGGATTGCGACCAAACACTTCAGATGAGTATCAACTTTCTCTATGATGTTGTCCTAGGTAATAAGCCAATACATTACAAAGTACCCCACACAGAATAGTTCAAATTAACGGCCCCATGGATTGTTTAGTCTTGTCAGCAATGCATTCGAATAAAGACAGAAAAGATGTAGTAGTGTTGTCTATTCAGGTTGAGCAGTACGTAAAGCAATAAATTGGCATAAAGCATTTTTTTTAAATATTTAAGAATGCATGGTTTAAACACAAAATAGATTGTTGATTACTCTAAACCTATAAATACACCATATTTGGTAAACAAAGTCTAGAACTGTTTATGATAATTTTTTCTTTTGTAAGGCGTTTAAATGACATGGTTGCATATTTGCTGATTGTAAGTTGGCTTAGTCGTAAGCCACTTGTGCTTGGTATATAACAGTGTTCTGTCGACGCACGACAATGCAATACTTACAACAACCGCAATAGATTTGTCTTGCATTTACACTGGACTTCGAAACGACCATGTCGGCGTTCGACATGTATACTTTCAGAATGTTAAAGACACCACATGACATAAAATGCAACGATCCGCGTTTGAAGATGGAAGAATCTTGGACTCAGTCGGGAGGTTTTTGAACATGTTAAAAATCAGCTTCTAGAGCTTCGTTGACTCGTCTTTTGAAACCTATGCAGCAGTACGCAATGCTAAGCAGTTATTCCATATTAATAACAAATCAAAGATTGAAAACTTACGTAGTCATATGACCAGTTGGTCGGACATTGGTATGACGTCACCATTTGTAATTTCGCAGTGATCTGTGAATGACCATTTGTAATGAATAATGACCAAGCATACTTGACCTTGTGTGTTTTTTGTAGTTTTGCCTATACGGTGAAACCATAGCTAATAGCAGCACTATTTTTATAGAATACGATCAAATACTGTCATAAACTGTGCGTTTTATTGAAAAATAGAAGATGAATAAGCTCGAACTTTCCATGAACCCGGTATTGCCGATTTAAAAATACCATGGCTTTCCCCAATACAAGCACCTAACTTCAAGCGTGCGCATGGGCGACTCGCCAAAACTAAACTGTCACGTGATTATTCTAAATATAAACAACGCTATTTTTAAATAACTCTACGGGTTATAGCGTCTGCAGACGCTATAGATTTTAGGGTGATAAAAAGGAGGAAAGCTTCATACTATCATTATTTTTCAGGTAAATAAAAATACACGTGTCTATTTGTTTAATGTGTTCTATACGATCATGTAAGAAAATCATGTTGTTTTAATGTTCTATCGTTTTTACGATTAGACCATCTGGAGTTCAGTCCCTTTAAAGTAGTAATATACTCAGATTCAGTATCCTACAGAAAAGACGATTTCGGTAGTTTTCTCTGCACATCTTTTCGCGCATCAGTGGAGTTGATTTAAATCTTTAAAATGTGACAGATACTTATATGTATAAAACATTGTGTACTCTGTACTTATCAACAAGAATCAAATATAATCATAATAATTACCATGATTATAGTAGGAGTTTCTTGTGACTCGATTATTTGTTAAAGTTTGTTTAATACACTGAAAACGAAAGTAGGAACACGCAGCCCGAACATTGAACTCGCATATAGCTGTGAACTGTGATTAATATGAAAGTGTAATGGCTTTAATAACTTTTTAAACATATTTATAATCAACTGCTG